>OV277862.1:29436285-30036285 GCA_922989275.2 Gari tellinella
TAAAGATAGGTGAAAATAAAACAAGGAAAATTCTGTTCACCTTACTTTAGGCTCACAGTCACCTGTTTTTCATGCCACCAATTAGCCTTCTTTATAGTGGTCAGAATAGAATGGTTTTGCTGTACAGTCAAACGTGTTTTCAGTGATGGTTTATTGGAGAAACATGATGATATCTTAGATATATAGGTAGCTAGTATAACCCTATACTCCATAGCATGTTTCTAAATCTTGAAGATAGTTTACCACTAACTGCAGGTTGAAAGTAAGGCAGAATGTGCCTAAAGGCACATTCTGCTTTACTTACATGCTGTTTTATTTTTTAGCTATTTTGACATTCTGCTAGAAAAGAGAAACTGTTATGGTGCATATTAATGATTGTTCAACTGTCTTCTTCAGTGGAGGAATATTTTTTTTAGCAAAGGCTTGTTTCTTTAAATAGGCTATTTAACTTTTAAAAAAAATATCAAGAACACATTGAATATCAGAGAAAGTATTAGGAACAATATTCAATATGCAAAGAAAATATCAAGAACATATTGAATATCAGAGAAAATATCAAGAACAATATTCAATATGCAGAGAAAATATCAAGAACATATTGAATATCATAGACTGTATTCAGACAATGATTAAAAAGAACACAATGCAAACAATGGTCAGAGTCTGTTGATTAAGATCTACACTGTTTGCTAAGGATATTTAAACTGGGTTCCCATATAGTAAGTGTTTTAAATATCTCTGGAAAATATAATCAAGTCTTTATTATATATTCTGCTCACACAACCCTAAAATATTTTCCTCATTAATCGATACCTAATTGGAAAGCAACATATTAATTCATCCTTCATGAACAGTGAAGATCTACATTACAGGGCTCCTGAAAGATCCCACTGATCGGGGTCTTCACTGTTTTTCATCATGATCATACTCACCACCATCAATATTTTCATAAATATGCAGTGGAGGGAGCATTGTCAGCAACAGAGAGCTCCCCTCCAGGTTACTGACTTATTTATGCATGTCAGTTATTACACCAGAGCTCCATACTATAGTCATGTTGTTAAATAGTGTAGGGGTACAGTATCCAAATACATGTAAATCAATTGCAGGGCTGCCATTTCTCCGGATATTTCCTAAATCTTCGGATTTTTTTTCTGGACATGGTAGCTTTAAGCAGGCTGAAAGTAAAGCAGAATGCGCCTTAAGGCGCATTTTGCTTTACTTCCAGCCTGCTTGAAGTTAGTCACATGTCAACAAAGCTAGAAACAGGCTGTATGGTAAAGGTATGATATGTAAAAATCCCACTTGAAAAATGCAAATTTTGAAATCTTAGGATTTATCATGTCAACTTATGGCAGCCCTGCAATTGTCATATTATAAAATGAGAAGAGTCTATTTGAAAATTAAGCATTGTAAAGGTGAAGCATTATCTTTGTTATAAATAGTGTCAATACATCTTTTTTGAAGTTCACTCGATCAACACTGATTTTACTGTATAAATAGTTAGACATCTTACAGATCAGACAGCTCCTAAAGGACTGTTTTTCCAAAGGCTTTGTCTTATATAAGACTACACTCTTTCTTTAAGTCAATGAAACAGTTCTGACAGCTGATAAATGTACATTTTGGCTGAGTTTTATATATGGGTATTCAAAAGGGAGACGGGTGGAGATGAATTCTTATAGTATTAATAAAGGAATGGCGTGATGGCTCACTCTTGCCTCAAAGATCATTGTTCATTGAGATGTTAGAGATTTGCCAATAGCAGTCTGACTTGTGTTGAGTAACCATTTAACCCTTTCCCCCATAGAAGCGACTTTTAGCGTATTTAATTTATTCCTCCGCTTAAGAAAATAGTTCCATTTTATACCCTCATGAACAATTACCATTACAAATATTTTATATAGCCTAGCAGATTTTAGATTAAAGCAGGCTGAAAGTAAAGCAGAATGTGCCTTAAGGCACATTCTGCTAAGGCACATTCTGCTTTACTTTCAACCTGCTTTAAGTGGTCACCTGTCTTAAACACTAGAAACAAGCTATGGGGTTATGGGTTAAAGGAGAAACATTTAGGTCTTTATAAAGACAGGTGCCTCTCTATTCAGCGCAAAGAAAATGCAGAAAGCTCCAATGGGAGCTTGCTGCATTTCTTTTGTCCTGAAATGAACACTACCAGTCTTGGTGACTGCTCATGCATCCTTATTTTAACCTTTTACCCAAAAGCCTGTTTCTAGTTTTGAAGATAGATGGCCACTAAGAGCAGGTTGAAAGTATAGCAGACTGCACCTTTCAAGGCATATTCTGTTTTACTTTAGCCTGCTTTAAGCTACAATTTGCTAGAATATAGAAAATATTTCTTACTATTAATATTATTGACTGTACAAATTGGAATTGATTTCTCCTGTGAAGGAATAAACTAATTTTGCAAAAATGAGTATACATGTACATGGACAGGGCTGCCATAAGTTGACATAAAAAATCCTAAGATTTCCAAACTTGCATTTTTCAAGTGCGATTTAACGAATTGTACCTTTACCCATTAGCTTTTTTCTTGTTTTGTTGACATGCGACTACTTAAAGCAGGCTGTAAGTAAAGTAGAATGCGCCTTAGGGCGCATTCTGCTTTACTTTCAGCCTGCTTTAAGCTACTATGTACTGGGAAAAAATCCGGAGATTTAGGAAAAATCCGGAGAAATGGCAGCCCTGCATGGAGTAATGGGTTTATGGTTGCTCATAAAGCTGAAATCTATCTAATGTGATGCCGTAAATAATTACAGTTGTTGAGTTTTATTTGTTGGAATTCTTGCTGTTTAGCAATTCTTACGTATTATAACCATATTTTTATAATCTTTTTATACCATTTTATGAAGTTTGTTTCTTAAATATTTCCTTGTTTTTGCATGTTGATATTACTCACCTAGGGTATATATTGACTACTGTTTATTACTGCATAGTATACACTGTTTCATTTTTTGTATGTTTTATTAGTATGGGTAATTTTCGATTCATTTATTGTTCTGTATGCCAGTGTATAAACTGTTTAAACTGTGCCTACAACCTCTTCTGTTGCCAACAAGTTTAAGTGCTAAAACTGTCCCTTAAATGCCTAAAGTGCTATATATGCAAGCAGCTGTCTACTGAATATATTAAAACTTAGCTACCATAAAAGCTTAATAGAACATTGTGGGTATTGTTTTATTTCTTATAATTATAAACATCTGCTTTTTGTCAACTCAAATTAAGAGTGTGCCGTCTGAGACAGGTGATTGCTAAAAGTAAGATGACAGTACTTTCATATTACATTAAGCTGTGATGTGTTAATACTGTGCATGGGTCCTTTTTTAACTGTCAAATATTTTTATTTAAGAAATAACAAATTCGTAGGTGTTCATTACCGTGCATTAGATCACAGTTAGGAGTTGAGATGTGGAGTCATTAGATCACGAGGCCTTTAGGCCGAGTGATCTAATTACCCACATCTTAACGACTAACTGTGATCTAATGCACGGTAATGGACACCTACGAATTTGTTATTTTAATTCTAACGTGACTTTTATTATAAAAATACTATTTATGTATTACGCGTATGGAGCAAATGGAACAGCGGATGGAAACGCCGCGCGTGCAGTTCATTATCGCGACGTAATATACATTTCTCGGTATTCTTTGTCTCTATTACGTAGGTTTCGAGACGTGTTAGAATTAAGACTTAACAAATTTTAATTCTAACGCGATTTTAATTGTAAAATTACTATTTATGTATTACGCGTATGGGGCAAATGGAACAGCGGATGGAAACGCCGCGCGTGCAGTTCATTATCGCGACGTAATATACGTTTCTCAGTATTCTTTGTCTATATGCCGTAGGTTTCGAGACGTGTTAGAATTAATGATATAGGTATCTCTGATCAGTTTGATCCAGATAAGGTGTCAAATAACTCGATGCCCTATCATGCTCTAAATTGTTGTTAAGATAAGAAAACTCCCTTAGCAGTAGTAAAAGCTGTACAGTTTTCACAAGTCTAGTAGACTATTACAAGAAAATATTTATTTCAGCCACAGGAAATGTCATTGTTTCATATAAAACAAATGATCAATACTGTATACCTCCATTTAAACAGGGTTTTTATATTTCACTCTTTGCAAACAGTTTGGATCCTGGAGCTCGTTTTACGAAACGTCGTACAACAAAAACGGTCGTAAGTCAAAACATTGAAATAAAAATAATTTCTGATTCCTCCATCTAATCATGTATCGTGACATCACTTTGTAATTGTCTTTTCACAACGATTCCAAAGAGATATCACAAGACAGGATAATATGGAGAAATGAATAGAAATTAATAGAAATTAACCATTTTAGAATCTGACTTACAACCTTTTTTGTCAAATTTTGTGTGATGATGGGTAACATAGAGTCTCATCAGGATTTAAATTGCTTGATACTCTGACCCTATCGTAGAAGAATGTTTTTGAAAATTGTAAATATATGAAAAAGATATTTGGAAGGGGACATTAGGTGTGTTTAAATGAGGGTATACTGTATCTACAGTGGAGAATCTGTTATTCTTTCCCGTTTAAACGCAAACGTACGCAAACGCAAAGCACTAAAACGTAGAAAAGTACAACTTTTGGACAATTCTGATAATTCATGTTTATCTTGGTGGCAAACAGTACCGGCGCTTGATCTGGCTCCAATCTGTTTGCACTGCAAATAATAGTTTTAGCGTAAACGCGTTTATTGGGAAAGAATAACAGTTTCTCCACTGTATGATCTGGCAAAGTCTCAAAGAAATTTCTCAAACCATACATACAGTGGAGAAGACGTTATTCTTTCCCAGTTAACACGTTTACACTAAAACTATTATTTCCATTGCAAACAGTTTGGAGCCAGATCAGACGCACTAAAACTATTATTTCCATTGCAAATAGTTTGGAGCAAGATCAGACGTTAGTAACCGGCGTCTGATCTTGCTCCAAACTGTTTGCCATTTAGATAAAAATAAATAGTCAAAATAGTCAAAAGGTTGTCTTTTTGAACGTTTAACCCTTTACCTCTTAGCCTGTATTTAGTTTTGAAGACAGGTAAACACTTAAAGCAGGTTGAAAGTAAAGCAGAATGTGCCTTAAGGCACATTCTTCTTTACTTTCAGCCTGCTTTAAGCTAAAATCTGCTAGGCTATACAAAATATTTTTTTTTTTTTTTTTTTTTTTTTTTTTTTATACTTTATACTTTATTCACCCCGTCCAATCAGTATGCAGAGGGTCGGGGTGGGCCATCCCTCAACATACTTTACAACATTTGAAAGAAGAACATGTTATCCATTACTGTAAAATCTCTCAATTACGACCAATTAAAAAGAGACAAATATTTCTGTAAAAAGACAGCATTTAGTAAGGGGAAAGTAAAACAGAAAGCTCCTACTGGGGCTCTCTGTTTTACTGTCATCCTACTCCAAGCAGTCACTTGTTGCATACACCTAGTAATTAACCAAGTTTTGTGGTCGCTTACAGAGAGGCTTCACTGTATAATACAAACAGACATATATTTGAACATTTTAAAGATACTTTAAACTTTTTCTATTAATACGATTATATTTCTACTCTTTCAATTCTTCTCTCACTCTCTCGCTCTCTATTAATATGGGGTATGGAATATTTATAAGTATAAAAATATTTTTTCTTAGTGATTTTACTCTCGGGACTTCTCTCCCCGCCGAAACCATGTCAAACTATTTGAGTTATCGTAGCTTTTGCAATTTTAAACAAAATATGATATTTTTAGGTATACTGTCAGGGTTTTTCTTATGAGTAATCTTTATCACACATATTTGGGGCTATTGTGCTTTTTGTCTATTTAATCACTGTCCAGAAGATGCATATATTTGTCCCAATATTTGATTAAATTTTCTGTTCTATTATTCTTTTGGGCTAAGTATTTTATTGGTTGATAGTGTGTTTTAGTTTTGTTCATAAAAGCAATGACAGATAGTGGTTTATTGTGGAATTTGGATAGAAAAATATAGTGTTTTAGCTGAATGAAGAAGGAAAGATCTGAATAATTCTCATTAATGTTAAAGATAAAATGTTTCTCCTCAAAGATACAGGCTATGCCTTTTGATAGGAGATATTCTTTGACTTGTTTTAAAAATTCCTGTGTACTTGGGCAAGACCAGAGCATGTGAACAAGGTCTTCTTCAACCTGACAAAACTGGCAAAATGGACTTAAAATTACATTAATGGTAAACAAGTACTTTTTGGTAGGTAATATATTGTGGTTGATTCTAAATTGGAACCATTGTAAAGAGGTTTTAGTCGAAGAGTTAAAAGGGGACATGAATATTTGTTTCCATGTTTCATTTTCTATTTGATATTTTTTGTTCCATTTCAGTTTAGCCGTTGCAGAATCATCATTTTTATTCAAAATACTGTAAATGTCTTTTGTGCCCCTTTTACTTCTTATCAAAACTGAGAATGTATAGGGAATAATTGGAGCTTGTAATTTCTGATAAGATAATTGAATATTATGTAAGTTTGCAAATTCAGTTAAACTCTTCAATACTCCATAGTACTGTAAAAAATTAGTTTTAATATTAAAAATTTCTCTTAAGTCTGTTGCACTATAAAAGTTACCATTTTCCTGTATCAGGTCATTGATTAGGAAAATTCCTTTTTGGCACCATTTCTTGAAATATATAGGTTGTTCACCTATCTTAATATTATTGTTAAAAAATATTGGTGTAGAAAGAAAATGGTCCCAACTTGAAGGATTGTTTTTTCTAAGTAGAACCAAATAAGCATCTAAAACGTTTTGCCAAAAAGGATTTTTCACATTTTGTCTCTGTTTTTGTACATATGAATCACCAAGTTTTATCATGTTAGTCATATCAAATAATTCAGGAACAATCTTGCTCCATTTACCAGGGGAGATAATAAGTCTTCTTAACCATGTTATTTTAAGACTGTGAATATAAGCCAATAGGTTTATCATTTTTAATCCGCCCTCCTGGTATTCTTTTATAATAACGTTCTTTTTTATTTTTGCTGGTCCTTCCCAGAGGAATTCAAAAAGCAATGAATTTATTTGATTAATAATATCATCAGTTGGATTTGGAATCGATATAAATAAATGTGTGAATATAGGTAAAAGTAAAGTTTTTATAACTGTTATTTTTCCTAATGGTGTTAAATATCGTCTTTTCCACTTATTAATAATGTTTTTCAATTGAGAAATTCTATCATCATAGTTTATAGAAATAATTTTGTCTAAGTCTACATCGAAATTAATTCCTAATAGTTTAAAGCTTGTAACTCTCCATTTAAGTTTCCATCTTGTATTTATAGTGTCACTACTGTATTTTTTTAATCCTATCCAAACAACCTGAGTTTTGTCAAAATTAACATTAAGCCCTGAATAGCGCGCAAAAACTGCCAGTTCATTTAGTGTTTCATTTAATGAAGTTGAGGAACCATCTAGGATTGCTGAGCAATCATCTGCATACTGCGAGAATTTATATTCCACTGCACCTATTTTAATACCTTTTATTTTTTCATTACTTCTGATCCTTATAGCTAGGATTTCAGCACAGAGGATAAAGATGTACGGAGATAAAGGGTCCCCCTGTCTGCAGCCTCTCTCAATTGTGAAGAATGTTGACAAATTTCCCCCTTGGTTAATGCGAAGTTTTGCATTTTTATATAATACTTTAATCCATGATTGGATTGACTCACCAAACTTAAAAAACTTCAAAACTTTCATAATAAAACTCCAAGATAAAGAATCAAATGCCTTTTCAAAATCAACTAGCAAAATTAATCCAGGTATATTATATTCATCTGCATAATTCATGACATCATATATTTGCCTAGTGTTTTCGCCCAGATAGCGACCTGCAATAAAGCCTGTTTGATCTTGATTAATGAGTTTATTTAAAAATGATTTAATTCTATTAGCTATTGTACTAGAAGCAATTTTATATACACAGTTTAGCAAGGATATTGGTCTATAATTTTTTAAAAATTGTCTTGATTTGTTATCTTTTGGGATACATGTTATTATGCCCTCCTTCTGAGTTGTGGACAACTCCCCATTTTTATACCCATAGTTAATAGATCTTGTGACAAAATGTCCTAATTTCCCCCAGAAAACCTTAAAGAAGTCTGCACCGAAACCATCTGATCCTGGACTGCGGTTATTTTTCATTAGCTTAAGTGCAATAGAGCTTTCCTCAAACGTAATTAGTCCTTCCAGCGATTCAGCTTCGTTGTCCGTTAGTGTAGGTATATTTAAATTTTTCAATTCTTTTGTTAAATCAACATCTACTAAAGTGTTGTCCCTACTTGAAAAAAGAGCTTGGTAAAAGTTTTTCGTTTCCTCAAGAATATCCATTTGATTAGTAATAATAGCACCATCTGCTTTCTCGATTTTTGGAATTATCTTACTAACATAATTTTGGGATTCTAAACTGCAAAAATAACTACTTGGTTTTTCATCGTCTTCAATTGTCTTAGCCCTAGCTCGAATTAAATATCCCTGCATTTTCTGTTGGCGTAGATTCAGTAATTCTTCTTGAAGGGTTTCAAGCTGTATGAGATTTTCAGGGGTCAAATTTGATTCTATTTTTTTTATGTTATTTGTAATTTCAGTTTCTAATTTGTTATTTGCTTTTTTCTTATAACTTGCATATGAAATTGATTTGCCTCTGATTTCCATCAACAAAGTATCCAGAAATAATTGATCATTTATCGAAAATTGTAGCTCCTCATCTGGTATGTTATAGATATTGTCAAAATTATACACTGGCAGTGCATACTGCCTTTTGATATCAGATATTTTTTCATTAATTATATTTAGGTAATCTAGATCTTGGAGTAATGAATTATTGTGTTTCCATAATGGTTTACCTTTTAGAAATTGAGAAAAATGAAGGTTGAGAATAACCATTGAGTGATCAGATCGATAGCTAGGTTCTATTGAACATGTTTTTACAGATGTTAAAAAAGTTTCGGTAATTAGAAAGTAGTCTAATCTAGCTTGTTTTAATGGAGTTTTTTTCCTCCAAGTATAACGCTTTAAGTTAGGATAACTTTCCCTAAAAGGATCCACTAGATCATAACTTTCCTTGATTTGCTGTATCTTAACATTTGATTTTTTGTTGTTTATATGTATGTAATTATAACAATCTAAGTTTGGGTTTTGTACAACATTAAAATCTCCACATATGATTATATTATCATTATTGTAGTTTCTTGATAACGTAATAATTGAGTCAAAGAACTCTGGGGAGTCGTTATTTGGGCCATAAAGATTAACCAAAGTAAATCTATTTTTCTCAACTGTAAGGTCAGCTATTATGAAATTCCCCTCTGTGCATGATTTGTGGCTATGTAAAGTGTATTCTACATCCTTGTGAAACATTATTGCAACACCTCTCGAGTTGGAGCTTCCTGCACTAAATATACAGTCAAATCCCCACTGGGCTCGGATAAACTTTTCTTTCTGACTTGTAAAATGTGTATCTTGTAAGCAATAGATATGGCAATTTTTTGTTTTAAGAAAGTTGAAAACGTCAAGACGTTTTTCATTGGATCCTAAACCCTGACAGTTGACTGATAATATCTTAGCTTCCATCATATTTGGTATCAGCATATATTATTTGTACATGTTTCAGCAGAGAAGAAGCTAACCCCAAGAGTAAAATCACAAAGACAAAAGAAACAAAAAGCATTGTCTCTTTCCAAAAGATTGAGACATATGCAAACTGGCAAATGTAAACAAGTAACATCAACCAACAAGCTATACTGATATTGGTAATATATAACCTTAATTTCATATATATATATATAATAACTCCCTCTCGAAGCAAAATAAGGAATATGGTTCATGAATGGATTACGTTGCGATAGGGATGAATTTAACCCATTACCCAATAAATACACCTTTTTACGTCTTTAATTTATTTCTCCATGGAAGAAAAAACAATCCCATTTATACAGTCATGATATGTGTTATAAGTAATATTTCTTTATTCAAGCAGGTGGTTACTTAACGCAGGATGAAAGTAAAGCAGGATGCGTGTTAAGGAGCCCTTGGCATGACACCTCAAACCCACGTTAAATGGCCATCTTTCTTCAACACTAGAAACAGGCTATGGGGTAATGGGTTAAATGCTGGACAAACCCATGCAGCACCTAGCTGTGCTCTTCACCTATCTGTCCTTTGAATTCATATATCTCCATTCAACATAAAACATTCAGATACTCAAGAGAGGTTCTGCATAAATCAATTAATTAGAATGATTTCCTCTCATTTCTTCATAATCTTTCTCTAGCTCACTGAAAAGATAGTTTTGATTTACAGTCATGGATATGCATCATACGAAATAAATTCCCATTATTCCTGTCGATGGTAGCTTTATGCAGGTTGAGAGTTAAGCTGAATGCACTTTAAAGCCCATTCTGTTTCACTTTCAACCCACTTCAAGTGATCGCATGTCTTGAAAACTAGTAACAAGATTAGGTAATTGATTTGAGCAGTAGGAGGTTAAAAGTAATTGTTTAATTCTAGTCTATCAGAAAACAACAAAATAGTTCATCCTTCAAAATAAAGTGATATCGTGACCATTCTGCCAATTCTTTAATGTTTGGCCAGTCCAGAATCTCACCTGTTCAAAAGGCTGATATGTATACATGTATATAAGACAAAATAAAGAGCATCTAATTATTAAATGTAACTTTGTCACTGAGAGTGCTAAACACAGAGGTTCACAGTTCGATCACCATGGAAGTTTGGCCATAAAACTTGAACTCATATCCACCCCAGTGATCCGTACATATATTTTATTGATAGAACTGACCATGCGCTTGCACACATCAGTTTTACTGCTCCTAACATGTGGAACATATGTTGTTTGCTTCAAAAGTGATGTCTGCCTGCTCTTTAGAATCAACTTTTTTCCTTGCATCATTCAAGAAATATGCCTTATACTGTAAACAGCTTAGCAAGTGGTCAGTTAAGCTACCTCGCTTCTGTTTTCATCGTGATTACCATTGAAAGCTGTTCGGATCCTGATTAGACGCTACAAAACGCAGTGTCTCATCAGGGTCCAAACTACCTGTCACTCTGATCCTGTTTTGAAGAGATGTTTTGAATATTCTAATTTTAGAACGGAAGCAGACGACAAAATTATCCAGCTTACAAAGTGCCAACATCATAAGCTACAGTTTGTGATTCAGTGCAAAAGACAGTATTGTTGAGAATGGGCCTTACCAATCATCATGTTACTCTACTTAGTAGAATGACCAATCTGTATCCAAACTACTTTCAACTATATATAGTCAATTTTATCTGTAAATGCCAACTTTTGATTATCGGCATATCCTTTTCAGAAGATGTACACAGCTCAATAAAATGCAGTTGCATTAGCTTGACTCGTTCATCCCTCATACCTCTAATGGATAATTCCAGTTCCCAATATAGTCTAGTCTGTATTTGACTATCTAGGGTTGAATTTATATATAAAAAATTCAAAGTGACAGACTAACAAACACTGCAGATCCTGATCAGAGGACTCCGGCAGGAGCTCTCTGATCAGGGTCAACACTGAATGCTTAGGGGGGTTGAACATTTTCAGACATATGTACATTGATACTCTTTACTAAGATTAAATGCATCGACCAAAAATACAAATCAACTTATTATCAATATTGAACCCTTTCCTCCTGATTGGATAGTTTTTTTTCTCATACATGTATGCATGTATATACTCTAGCCCCCTTTTTTGTTTTCAGTTTGGTAATTTTTTTATGTATTGCAATAAGACATACAGTGCAGACCCTAATCAGTAGGCTCCTTTAGGGGCCCTCTGAACTGGCTCCTTGTGATGTCAGCATAGGACCAGTTTACTTTTCTCAGGTATACTGTAGCCATGCATATATATGTGACTATGGTTCAAAGGATTGAACTTTTAAGCAAGACAATATAGCAAAGCAGAAAGCTCCATATTTGTAATGGTTATTGTTTATGAGGGTATAAACTGGAACTATTTTCTTCAGCAGAGGAATAAATTAAATACGCTAAAAGTCGCTTCTATGGGGGAAAGGGTTAAGTGTGATGGGTTTGTGGTTTTTTTGTGCGTTTAAACGGGAAAAGAATAACGTCCTCTCCACTGTAACCTTTAATATGCTATGTCTTTTTCTACAGCAAATTGTATCATTTGCAACAATTATCTTGTTTCAAACTGTTTGCGAGATCTTATTTATTGAACTAACCAGTATTGCATCAGCATTAACCTATTACTCAATAAATATGCCTTTTTGCACGTTAGATTTATTCCTCCACTGAAGAATATAGTGCCTCTTTATACAGCATGAATATGTACCGTAAGAAATATTTCTTGATGGTAACATAAAGCTTCTATTTGCTAGGATGTTAAACTCTTTCTTATGGTAAACATATTCATGAATGTAGAAAGTTGATATATTTTTTTAAGTGGAGAGGTAAATTATTTGGGTAAAATGGTATATTGATGGGGTGTGGATTAAGAGATAATACTGTTAAAGTCTCTTCAAAATCTTATCATAAATGAATAAGAACATATTGATATAGTGCCTCTACAGGGTAAAGGGAAATCAGTGTCAAAACTTGCAGTATTTTTAACACCATGTATTGTTTTATGTAGCATTTCTTACACGTTTTTAACAGTTTTTCATGTTTCTGTAACTGTCCATCAAATGTCATTAGATTGTGTCCATTTTACATTAGTGTCAAATCAACATCATTCTGTTTCGCCATTGAATTTATCACCAATTCCATCTATCATAAAGCTAAACTGTTAAACTGTTTTGTTAAACTCTTTGCCTCATTAAAACATCTTTTTACATCTTTACCATAAATCTAATAAATTTGATTTTTTCATGTTTCTTTCTATTTATTATAAACAAGCTAGAAACAAGATTCCTACATTCCAACAGGTTGGTTGCTTTACCCATTACATCATAACCTGTTTCTAACTTTGAAGAAAGGTGACCACTTAAAGCAGGTTGTAAGTAAAGCAGAATGTTCCTGCTCTAAGCTACTATCTGCTAGAATATAGAAATAGTTTCTTATTGTGCATTTCATGACTGTATAAAGGGGAACTTTTCTCTTCCATGGAGTGATAAATGAAAGGCGTTAAAAGGCATATTTATAGAGTAATCAATTAAATCAGTCTGAAAGTAAAGCATAAATCTTTTTAAAGAGTTAATTGTTTATTTTAAGCTTGTTTTAAGTTGCCACCTCTTTTTAAGGAAAAATGTAATTATTGATTGGGTAAACAAATATTTCGTTTTACACATCAATGTATATGCTGTTATTCATAATTATTACTATTAAATCAAAGTCTGTTTCATCTATGTACTCTGTCGTTAATCATTAAACTGTTGCATCTTGTGATAACAGTTTTAATATCTGATATCTCTACCTTATCTTGTCTCGTAACATCTCTTTGGAATGGGCTTTTCAAGACGATTCCAAAGGGATGCCACAAGACAAGATTATATAGAGAAATAAATAAAAATTGAGACTTTTATAATCTGACTTACAACAACATTTATCGTACGAAGTTTTATGAAACGGGCCCCAGATGAGATGCCAAGTACCAGTAGTTGATTCTACATTTTGACATCCTTTTGAAAGAGTTTTATTTGAATTTATTTGAATATATTATGATCCTTGCACTCGAAAGCCACACTCATGATACCTTTGCAAATGGTTTTGATTCTAATGAAACATAATACAAACTATTTGACACACCGACTCTAGTACAGGGCTCCAGATAAGAGGGAGTAAACTGAACAAATCAAACATTTTCTTACTTATTTCAGAGCCAAATCATATGGTGTTACTACTCATTAGAATCGTCTCGAAGAGACGATTCTAATGAGTAGTGACACCATAGGGTTTAATGCAGAAATAAATATTTTAGGTTTTGAAATACTCCCCTTATCTGGAGCTCTGTAGTATGAACAGAACTTTTAGAAAATTCACTTGTTGAACAGTAGCAGAAAACAATTTTTGCAGACGTAACATTTACTTAGTATAAGAAGAGTTAACTCTTTGCATGCTGGGTATTGTTTTGGTCTGACAACAATTGTTATCTCCTACTGTTCTTAAAAAAATATATATTTTTGAATTTCTTTTCAAAACAGGGTCAGGGTGTCAAACAGTAACGACTTTGTATCCTGAATAGATGATGCCACGCTACGCTGCGTCTCATCAATATCCAAACTGTATACAAAGGTTTAATATGGTTGCCTCCCTAGCATGCTATGGGTTAAATTAATTTACATTGACTGCAATGTGGGACAGGGCCTTGCATTTTACATTAATTAAAATTTCAATTATGCAAATCAATTTTGAAAATGAAATTTTCGTAATTGTCTCCTTGGTAATTAGATTTCAGTTTCAATTTTCAGAACTACAACTTCTCACTGATTTAAACCTTTAATATGCTTACCTTATTCAACCCTGAATCTTAAAATGTAAAATTTCTATCTCCAATTAACACTTCTCCATTTTTAACTATTATGGGTATTTATTACAGTATGTTGCAAAATGACAAACATTGAAGATCTTGATCAGAAGGCTCCTTAAGGAGCTTTCTGATCAGGATCTACACTGTTTGCGTGAAATAAGTATATTCTTCACAGTTATATCATTTGGAGATGACGAGTATACTCCTTGCTAGAGTTGAGTGTATGTCAATGTGGAAAGCATTATTATTTCCAATTTTTAGCTCACCTGGCACGAAGTGCCAAGGTGAGCTTTTAGGATCGCTGAATGTCCGTCGTCCGTCGACCGTCCGTCCGTTCACATTTGTTCATTAACACTCTAGCGCCTACAAATTTCATCTTCATGAAACTTAATGACAATGTTTGTCTTGATGAAATCTAGGTCAAGTTTGAATGTGGGTTATGTCCGGTCAAAAACTAGGTCACTAGGTCAAATCATAGAAAAACCTTGTTAACACTCTAGAGGCTACATATCTCAATGGATCTTAATGAAACTTGATCAGAATGTTTGCCTCATTGATATCTAGGTCTAGTTTGAATGTGGGTCATGTCCGGTCAAAAACTAGGTCACTAGGTCAAATCATAGAAAAACCTTGTTAACACTCTAGAGGCTAAAATCTCTATGGATCTTTATTAAACTTAGTCAAAATGTTTGCGTCATTGATATCTAGGTCAAGTTTGAATGTGGGTCATGTCAGGTTAAAATCTAGGTCACTAAGCAAATCATAGAAAAACCTTGTTTACACTCTAGCGGCTACAAATCTCAATGGATCTTAATGATACTTAGTCAGAATGTTTGCCTCATTGATATCTAGGTCATTTGTAAATGTGGGTCATGTCCGGTCAAAATCTAGGTCACTAGGTCAAATCATAGAAAAACCTTGTTAACACTCTAGAGGCTACAAATCTCAATGGATCTTTATGAAACTTGATCAAAATGTTTGTCTTGATAAAATCTAGGCCAAGTTAGAATGTGGGTCATGTCCAGTTAAAAACTAGGTCACTAGGTCAAATCTTAGAAAAAACTTTGTTAACACTCTAGAGGCTACAAATCTCAATGGATTTTAATGTAACTTAGTTAGAATGTGTGCCCAATTGATATCTAGGTCAATTTCAAATATGGGTCATGTCGGGTCAAAAACTAGGTCACAAATCAAAGAAAAACAGTGTTAACCCTCTAGAGGCTACAAATCTCATTAGATCTGGATGAAATACTTTCAGAATGTTTGCCTACATCAAATCTAGGTCAAAATCAAATGTGGATTGTGTCTGGTCAAAAACTAGGTCACTAGGTCAAATTATAGAAAAATCTTGTTAACACTCTAAAGGTTGATTGTGGGTCATGTCCAGTCATAATCTAGGTCACTACTGGTTAATGTTACATGGTGAACCAGGTGAGCGATATAGGGCCATGGGTGGCCCTTGTTACAAATCTAAATAAAATGCAATTTCATAAATTGAAGAAAATGACAGGTTATTGAATATGTTGATGAGGCCAAAACCAAATATACAAGAAGCTGGTGAGGTATATCAATATCTTCATGATTCTACCATGACATTAATTAAAAAAGCTGATGCCTGTGTTTGTGAAACATCAAATGTTGTTTACATATGTACAAGCGCAAGCATTATATCCTTGGCAAAAAGCTCTTCCATATCTGCAAGGAAACATGCAAATTTAGTGATTGTTATAACTTAGAGATAGCCATTTTCTTCTTTAAAACTAAAGATGCAGAAAACCACATCTGTGTTTGGCTTCATGGAAACAGTTTCTCAACGTGCAATTTAGCAGATAAACTCAGAGGGAAAAAGTAAGCTTCATTGATTTACCAGGCTGTATAATACATATTTTTTTGGTTCAAATAACAATACTTAAAAGTCATTATTTTCTATCTTTTTCAATAATGATTATGATTTATCATAAATATATTCATTTGTTTAATCAAATTCTGAATTGTTTACAATGGAAATTATTTTTAGTATATAAATTGTTTAAGCACAAACACATTTATTTGGAAATATAGCATCCTCTCGAAGTTTTATGGAAAGAAATTACTCAGCATCTAATCGGGGTTCTAACAGTTTACAATAACTGTTAGAAATTCGTCCATCTTATGTGACAAGTTAAGTCTACAGATTGTCCCCAGAAGCAATTGTATAAGCAGTTATTATTTCACATGTGCCTAAACATTTACAATAGAATGAGTGTTCAGTAGCCAATCACAAAGTAGATCCATTAGTAATCCTTAAGACCTGGGTCCGAGTTTATCATGCTTTTGAGTTGAGTCTGAGACCGTTCTCAAGCATTTGATTGGTCAGATTTGAGCATTAAAAGCTGACCAATTAAATGCTTGAGAACTATCTAAGACTCAGCTCAAATGCTTTATAACCTCGATCCAATGGTAGCATAAGGGCAAGACAAAAGAAACTCAAAAAGCTTCTACATGATCATTTTGCATTACTGTTGTCTTGTCTTAACCTATTAGCTCCTAAAGAAGCTTATACACATCATTTGCAAGTAGTATACCTATGATATATACACTTTGTTATGCCAACAATGTAGACCCAGATCAGAAACCTTCTTATCAGGGTATGCATTGATTGTCATTTTGTAACATAGTGCAATAAACGAAAACAATGTAATAAAAAGTCAAAATTGGAATAAATTTAATCGGAAACTTGAATTGACCATGTGATATTTCGGGAGTCCATCAGTTGCATTGGCGATCACCAAACATCTTTGAGCGGCAGCTGAACACTTGTTTTATTACAAATATCACTTTTCAGATACATGTAACTTGTTCTGTTAGATGCAAGTATAAGTTGTTTGTACATTATATTATTCTGTGTTACACTGTTACCAATACTTGTTAGTGATTTGTGATATAAGATCTGTGATATCTAAACGATCTTCTTGTCTTTTTTTGTAATCCATGAATTTTGGTTGACCCCTACATTGCCACAATATTGTCTGCGCAATAAATGTTCTGCTGTTATTCTGTATTTAACTTTGAGGTGTTTTGACTGAAAACACATTGATAACTATGCGCGTCATCAAAGAGTTTGTATTGTGATCAGATGCAAAGTAACCCGGTGTTTGATCTAGATCCAAACTATTTGCAAGAAACAGTGTAGTGTATTTGTTAAAAATCGCGGTAAAATCATCGTGATTATCTGTGCAAACAGTTTGAGTCCTGATGAGACGCCGCGTCGTCTCATCAAGATCCAAACTGCTTGACACTCTGACCGTGTATTACATGTACAAAATGTATAACGAAATTTTGAAAATATAATTTTAGAACATTAGCAGACGACGACAGTTGCAGACTAAACAATTACCTTACATGCAAAGAGTTAAGATGTTGCAGCATTGACATTAGCAGCATTTAATTTACAAAATTGTTATAAGGCTTTGCCCTAGATAAGGTGCTGATGTATTCAGATGTCCTCGTTATCTTCCTAGCTGTGCTACAGTGGAGAATCTGTTATTCTTTCCCGTTTAAACGCAAACGTACGCAAACGCAAAACACTAAAACTTAGAAAAGTACAACTTTTTGACAATTCTGATAATTCATCTTTATCTTGGTGGCAAACAGTTTAGAGCCTGATCAGACGCCGGGTTACCCGGCGTCTGATCTGGCTCCAAACTGTTTGCACTGCAAATAATAGTTTTAGCGTAAACGCGTTTATTGGGAAAGAATAACAGTTTCTCCACTGTATAAGGAGAATATACAAGTAGGTTAACCCATTTGCCCCCATGTTTTCGTACAATTGACTACGCTAAATTCAGACTTGGAATCTATTCATTTTGCATCGGAAGGGGGGTCTAGGTAAAGATGTTAATATTGGTACCTGGATGTGAATAATGTAGAAACCTTAATTATAATAAAACAGGAATTGTAATAATTATTACAAAACATGTCGAAATTACAATCCCCGTTGGCATGGTCAACAGGAAATGTAATAAAATTCTGAATGTTATAAAATTTTGTCAAGTGGATTGCATCAATAACACATTAAATTTTGTCTAAAAATGCTCTATAGCTCTGTTATTAAATTAAGGTTGCTTCGGGGTCTCTAAACTCTGGGAAGAGTCGTGTGAGCATCGCAGAATTGACTACCCAACCAGCTTCTTCCACATCTGTCTGTCTTGAGTTAGAGCTTTCGTCTTGACAAATGTTGGTGTTGATATACATGTAAAACTTAAATAGGAGAAATATGTGGTTTGAAAATCAAAATAAATACAATCCACTGATGTTAATTGAGCTAGTTTTAAAGCAATTATCACATTTTATTATCTTTCCACAATTTTTTTTATCATTTTAATTTTTTTGATTTTTTTTAAAAATATTGCCAATTGGCCATCTGGTTTTCATTTTCTTTAAATTATCACAAACTACGGGGTTTGCTTATCTGTCGGGATTGCCTTATCAAGTCTGTACAGCTGTTATAATACAGACTCAATGCTTATAAACCGTTTGAGTTGAATTTGATTTCCTTCTCAAGCATTTGATTGGTCAGATTTGAACCTAGGCTCAAATCTGACTAATCAAATGCTTGAGAACAATTTCAGACTCAATTAAACGCTTTATAAGCATGGATCCAGATCACGAAGTACATTAGTGGATAGTTCAGTGAATATCTTTCCTTTTTTCAAACTAGCAAGGTCTAAGATCTGGCTCAGGATCACCGCCTCCTTTCAAAATGTCAAAGTTTTGAGTGTAGTGTAAATGAACGTTAAATATTACCCCTCAAATAAACATTCCATTACTGAAGAAATGACGACCCCAGAGTCAAACAATTTGGATCCTGGTCAGACGCCGTGTTATACGGCGTCTGACCAGACTCCAAATTGTTTGCAAAGTCGGATAAAGGGACCTATTTAAAGCGGCAAAGAAGTTAAAAACCATAGTAACAGATTAACGCGTGTATTTTCTAATCCTTGGTAACCATGCTTTACTTTAATTGCGTAAGTTTGTTGTGAGAATGTCTTTTTTTGGCAAACCATTCTGGGGTTTTTTCCAACTCTTTGGAGATAGCAAAGATGCATTTCCGACTATTTAACTTGTTAATGCTTATCGTTCTTATCGTGCTTATCGTAGAGGACTACAGAAGAACCTCTCTATTACGACCACTAAAGTGTGTCAAATATTAGTCGTTTCAGACAGGCGACTGTTTAAAGCAATGTGAAAGTGAAACAGAAAGCTCCTACAGGAGCTTTCTGTTTCACTTTCACATTGCTTTAAGCTGTCACCTATATTTTATACAGACAATAGGCCTTATTTCTAGTGGTCGTAATAGAGAGGTTTTACTATACTACATATGGTTATGCTACACACCAGGGGACCGTTTCATAAAACTTCTTACGACAAATGTTGTCGTAAGTCAAAACTTTAAAATACATTTGATCTCTGATTTCTCTATCGAATCATGTCTTGTGACACCTTTTTGGAATCGTCTTTTCAAGACGATTCCAAAAAGATGTCACAAGACAGGATTAGATGGAGAAATAAATACTTATTGAGAGTTTTATAATCTGACTTACGACAACATTTGTCGTACGAAGTTTTATGAAACGGGCCCCAGTAATCTACTATATCAATGTTCTAGGCCTTGCGGTTATGCAGAAGATTTTAAAGATTTACAACACACAGTTTTAGAGGGTTCAATTTTTAACAAATTGTGTAGAGGAACATGCATGGATCATTCCTGTCAAGTTTTATGAAAAATGGCCAACTGGTTTCGGAGAAAAAGTCGTCATTAAAATTGTTGATGGACTGACGGACGGACGGATAGGCAGACGGACGCCGGACGAAAGGCGATCACAATAGCTCACCCGCGGTATAAGCTTAGGTGAGCTAAAATGTTGACGAAAGATGCACAATGCAGAAAGGACATTCAAGGGATCAGAAAACCTCATCCTGATATAGGGTCATTGAGCTAGAAATAAATGAAACCATTTCTCTTTTGTCTTAATTTTAACCCTTTAACCTTATATAAATGCCTTTAATCCTTTCCTTCTTAAATATTTATACGAGACTCAGCCTACTATGATTTTCTTAAAGTGGTACTATCCGGCTTCTATACAACAACTTTATTTTAGTTCTATTATGTTGATAATTCATAGCCATTTACTACTAGTATCTTGAATCGTTAAGTTAACATCTTGAAAATTCAAGGTAAGTTTATATTATCTTGAAAATTCAACATAATATCTTGAATTTTCAAGTTGATATCTTGAAATTCAAATACTATATTGAAATTTCAAGAACCTTATCTTGACTTTTTAAGAACGTATCTTGAATTTTCAAGTTATTATCTTGAATTTTCAAGTTGTTATGTTGAATTTTCAAGACACTATCTAAAATTATCAAGATACCATTTTGAAATTTCAAAATAAAAACTTTAATGTTCAAGATACAAATTTAGAAAAACAATCTTAAAATGGCAATGTCCGTCCTCCGTAATTATGAGTTTTCCGCTAGCAACGATACATTCTATTATTGTAATCTTCTAAATATGCAACAGTAATGTGGAAGGTCTACATAATTTAAAGATTGCAATTATATTTACCAAATGTTTCAGACTGCTTGTTTTGTAAGACAAGGCGAGTGCGCTTCGTTTGTTAATATTTAATCAGTCTAAGTAATTTCTTTCCATGCAGACATTAATATTACAGTTACCCCATTACCCCATAACCTGTTTCTAGTTTTGAAGATAGGGGACCACTTAAAGCAGGTTGAAAGTAAAGCAGAATGTGCCTTAAGGCACATTCTGCTTTTCTTTCAGCCTGCTTTAAGCTAATATTTACTAGGATAAAGAAAATATTTCTTATGATACATATTCTTGACAGTGTAAAAAGGAACTATTTTCTTCAGTGGATGAATAAATAAAAGGCGTATATATGGGGCAATGGGTTACTCATTGACTGCAATAATCCAACCGCTGAAAGTCGTGAATGTGTTTCCGTGGATCAGCCCGCTTCCATGAGTTACACTCTGTGGTGTTTGAACCCAAACCTGACTGCCTTTGTTTACTTCTAAGGTGGTTGTCCTGCTTGAAGATACCAGATGGTTGGCACCAACGGCATGGCCGAAATTCCACATGACAAGGGCACCATCTTTCATTATCCCTAAGTACTCATTGTTGCCTGCGTCGATCATTTCTGCGAAGTTGAAGACGTACACGCCGCTAACAGGTGCCGTGAAGACCCCAGTCTGATTACTGTATGCTCTGCCCACGTTTGTAACGACCGAATCAAAAACAACTGTTTGTCCAGGGCCAACGTGGATAGATGGGACGCTTACAGTAGCTGTAAATGCCACGGTAGCGTCATTGAGCTGCCCTGTGGGGAAAATATAATAATATCATAATAGTGCTTCCTCTCTACAACAATACACAATTAGAGATAAAGATTGTGTGTGTTGTTCGGAGGGAGTTGTTATTGGGAGCGGAAATTTGACTTACATTTGCAACAGCTTGAATCTAGATCAGACGCCGCGTAACGCGGCGTCTGATCTAGATTCAAACTGTTTGCTACTCGTCATGAAGTGTGTGTGTGTGGAGGGGGGTTCAGTCAAAATATCTTTTATGTAACAACAACAGTATTGCAGCAGTGAAAGCGTTAGACATAATTGTCGTGGGAACAGTGGAAAACGTTGTTGTAAGGAGGGAGTCGTTGTAAGGAGTGCCGTTCTAAGGAGGGAATACTTAATAATTAATAATGCTGGTGTCGGATATAACCCTCAGTATCTAACTCTTCCTTAAGAGTTTCATTTAATCGATCATTCTACAAATACGCCTTTTTAACGCCCCAGGGCTTACTTATTATTCTACCCAAGTTAATTATTCTAATTCACACAGTCATGAATATGCACTATAAGAAATATATTCTATATACTACTAAATGGTAGTTTAAGGCAGGCTGCATAAAGTAAAACAGAATCGAACTTAAAGCGCATCAAATTATCTTTAAAAGGAGAAACAACCTATGGGGCAATGAAATAAAACAACAATATATAAAGGTAGTATGCTCTACTGATTACAGCGTAGGATAACACCTAGTTATTGATCGGTTTTATTGACCTGGCAGGGCGGAGTTTCGATACGGACCTTTGCATTTCAATTTTAGGGCCGGTGTAACGCAGTGGAATGACCCACCCCTGCAAAAGGACCCCGGGGTCTTTATAATACGTAGAGAAATGACCCCATATCGTGAGGGGTCATTCTACTACGAGTCGTTAGGGTCTTTTTCTAAGGTCTGGGGTCATTTTTCTACGTAGTGAAATGACCCGGGTCACTGTTCTACGTCGTGACATGACCCATGGGTCATTTTAGCAGGGGTGGGTCATTCTACTGCGTTACACCCGGCAGCACGCTCTTTTGTTATCGGAATTTACCGTTGTCGTCTGCCGGGTTTTTCTCAATATTATATATCAATGGACATTTTGACAAAAGGAAGATAATGAAGAATGACAAACAGCTTGAATCCAGATCAGACGCCGCGTACCGCGGCGTCTGATCTGGATTCAAGCTGTTTGCACATGTTAACCAAGTCTTAATTTCTCTTCCTATAACAATTCCCTAAGAACAACACACGCAATATTTGTCTTCCATTGGTTTTTGTTGTAGAGAGGGAGCACTGTATATACCAATTGGGGAACTGGTCATTTCGTACCCTCGCCTTTTCGTACCCTATTTTTTTGGTCATTTCGTACCCACATTTTTGGTCGTTTCGTACCCTTTCAAATTCACTAGTCATTTCGTACCCATATTTTTGGTTATTTCGTACCCTCGAAAAAAAATCTTTTTATTACATATATTTCATAATTTTTACGCAAAATTTAATAACATATAATTATGTTAGATCGGGTAATCTGTCTGCTCAGAAATGAAAAAAAAAATCTTATTCTGCTGGTTTCATAATTATTTGAACAGTTATCAAATCCAGTAGTAACTTCGAATCCATATGTACATTTAATACAAGCTATAGTGAAGACACGTACGTTAACTTAAGTGATGTAGTTAGCAACAACAATCATGTTTAAAATACAGTGCTCCATCTCTAAAACAGCCATACGAAGCTCCTGTTCTTTGGTATCAAGACTTATACACATTTGAAAGATTATTAGGATTATTGAACAATGGTAACATCTTAGACGAGTCGTTTGTTAACCAGCTCTGTTATAGTAGTGTCATAAGGTTTGAGTTACCAGCACGGAATGTTGCAGAGTATGCCAGTTTGTGCACAATGACTGAGGACTGCAATAGCGTGATTGCAGTACGGAACATAACCAATGCATGATTTGGTCTTACGATCTACAGTGCATGTCTAGGACATGCTTCTTCCCTTCAAGGTGCACAATTATACGGACAAGAGGAACTAGGGGATACACCCAACAGGAGACACAAATTGTGGGCGTTGTTTGGAGTGAGTCGTTATCGGAGGGAACTTTGCAAACAGATTGATTCCAGATCAGACGCCGCGTAACGCGGCGTCTAATCTTGAATCAAGCTGTTTGTCACTCATTAATAAGTTGTTTATGTCAAAATGTCCATTACGTAACTTTGAGAAAAACAGCAGATGACAATTTTAAGCAGACGACAATTTGAAGCAGACGACATTGCATCCAGACAATGGTGTGTGTCAGTCATGAACCAAAATGTAATTCGACAAGCTATATAGCGAACAATGATTCTAACCAACAAAGACTAAACATGTCCTTTATCTGCATTATTTACCCACAAGTCAATACAATTGGACTTCTTTAAAAAAAAAAAAAAAAAAAAAAGAGGAAAAAAATCTTTTGATTCGAATGAGACTCGAACCTATGACCTTTTGATTGTTAGTCAACCACACTACCGACTGAGCTATCAGCACTTAGGTAGAATAGTGGTACATGTATGAGCTGGGTGCTGGGATCCTAACACCTTTTATTCATATGCTAATCTAGGACCAGTGGCGATACGGAGTACAAAACGACTGATGTACGTTTTATAATTTTCATTAAAATTAATTCAGATAGCACAGCTAGTATAAGATTGAATGAAGAATTAATTATTATGATATATTTCCACGTAACAATGTGAATTTAAAAGCTTTTTGTATTACTTTCAGAATTTATTTTAACTTGCTGAATGTTAGAAATGTTTTATTTAAGATGTCATAAATTTCCCTTCTGCCAATTTCATTGAAAAGTGCAATACTTGCGTTCTTTGAATAGATTCCCGTAAGGGTAATCACTGACGCCTTTGGTGTCATTTATATTTGTATGGTCTTGCACCGACGGGGTGAATTAGACTGTGCGTTTGCTGCTCTTTTACAAGAGCAGCAATCGAGTGCCTGACTATGTCTGTAAGTCACTCGGCTTCTTTGAGTGCTTGGCTATGTCTGTAAGTCACTCTTTGAGTGCTTGGTTATACCTGTAAGTCACTCAGTTTTTTTGCTTTGCACCATTCCTTTAAGGGGATAGTGCATCAATGGATAGAAGTCCGACATATGGTCGTCGGATTCTTCCACTTCCAACTAGTACATTCCCAAAATGGTCTGCTTTATTTCTGCCTTCGATTCTCAAAGCTTGCTTAAATCAAACATACATACTTCTTTTAAAGCTTTAGTTTTGAAATACATGTATGTTTCTTCTGAGTAATAATAAAACGTCTCTAATACGACCACTTAATTATGTTAATTATTAGTGTTTTACAATAGTTTGATTGCTTAAAGCAAGGTGACAGTAAAACGAGGAGCTTTCTTAAACTGTCACCTGTCTTTTAAACACTCATTTAGCCTTCTTTTAGTGGTCGTAATAGAGAGGTTTTACTATTTATAGCAATAGAGTTGTGTTCGAGACTGATTCCAGTGGAACCTTTGAATCCCGAACTGGCGAGATGCTTTCCGTTGGCGAATTATAAGAACTGTTATCCGCACGACCATCGTGCCGATAGACACTATCCGTGCGGATAACAGTTCTTATTCGCACGACTGTCGTGCAGATAAGAACTCTTATCCGCACGACCGTCGTGCCGATACTATTCCTTATCCGCACGACAATACGGTAATATAATGGCTTATCTACATAACATTTGTAGATCTAGATCCCCTTCTTTCTCCTTTTCGCGAGATTGAGAAAAAATATTGATATTCAACCCTAGCGACGAGTATACTCGTCATTTACAAACAGTGTACCTGTGAGTATTACACTTGTCATATGCAAACAGTGTAGACCCTGATCAGAGGGCTCCGTAAGGAACCCTCTGATCGGGTCTGCATTGTTTGTCATTTTGAAATATATTGTTAAAATCAACCCTAAATAGTCAAAAATGGGCTACACTTATTTTCAAATTGGAATAGTCCATTAAAAGTTTCAAGGGATATGAATGGGTTAATAGGAAATCAAGTATTTATTAGATAATCTACTTGAATGATATATATACAGTGCTTCCTCCCTACAACGGCACTCTGAACAACGATTCCTTACTTACAACGACGATTGCAGCTGTTCCCGAAACAAGATGTTTTCATGTCTAACTCTTTCACAGCTGCAATATCGTCTGCTTGAGATTGTCGTCTGCTGTTTTTCTCAAAGTTACGTAGTAGTGGACATTTTAACAGAAGAAATATAATGACGAGGAACAAAAAGCCTGCATCCTGATCGGGCCCGCATAACATAGCGTCTGATCCGGATTTAAGCTGTTGGTAAATGTAATCCAAATCTTAATTTTCCCTCCCTTTAACAACCCCCCGAACAACGCACATAATATTTGTCTCTCATTGGGTGTTGTTGTAGAGAGGGAGAACTGTAATATATATAGATTCTCATTTCCATGCATCCAACTCATATTATAACTTATTCGAGGGACTACCGGTTTTTTGCTCTGTCTGTGTGTCTGTTTGTCTCTGTCTACAACGTTAACCTTGGTCACAACTTTTGAACTACATTATTTAGCATGTGTACTGAACGCAGAAATTTCTTCTGGATGGCTGTGTGCACTTTAAAGTGTGCAGCTCTGCCAGGGTACTTACAAGGGGAGGTCCCTTCTGCTGCCCTGCCTGTAGCCATTAACGATTGATAGTTTATGTCTAAACTACTGTAAATTATATGAAAAAAAGTTGACTTTTACTTTTTATGAGGCTTTAGATTCTTGTTTTATGTTTTTCTGACATTATATGAACAAACACCTACCCTGGACTATAAATAGTAAATATTTCGTGGTGCCAAACCTACTGTTCGAATTTAGGTTGGGGTCCCAGTCCCACTGAGAATGAAGTAAGTGGGCCACCATGCTTTGTTTACATTGTTAGAGAACCGATTTGAGTTGCAACAACTTACCCATCTTATTTTAAGTTGAAAACGCCCAGTATATCCAGTATTCATGTAAAAAATAACTTTTATTCACATAACAATTTGAAATTGACTAGAAGATGCTTAGGTGTTCGAATAATGCTTAAAGCAAGGTGACAGTAAAACGAGGAGCTTTCTTAAACTGTCACCTGTCTTTAAACACTCAATTAGCCTTCTTTTAGTGGTCGTAATAGAGAGGTTTTACTATTTATAGCAATAGAGTTGTGTTCGACTGATTACAGTGGAACCTTTGAATCCCGAACACCTATATTATACTTCAAATAAACATTAACTGGCGAGATCCTTTCCGTTGGCGCAGAAATTGAGTGTAACCTCTCACGGATTCGCCTATAACATCCAGATGCCCGTTGCGTGTTATTCCCCCTCCCCACCCACCACCTTTCACGAAAACGTAACACAAACGCATAGTATTAGAATTTTCTTCTGACCTGTCGGAGTTATTTTTAGATTGGAACATTCTAAAACTTTAAAAGGGATGAGTTTTCTCTACATCCAGTTAGAGATACGGATAGCTGGAATTTTTGTGCGTAATGTCACGGAGTATTTAGAGCTCTAATTA
The DNA here is from genome assembly GCA_922989275.2 of Gari tellinella. NCBI lineage: Eukaryota > Metazoa > Mollusca > Bivalvia > Cardiida > Psammobiidae > Gari > Gari tellinella. The sequence goes on from OV277862.1 coordinate 29,463,756, forward strand.
CTCCGTGGCAATATACAGTAGAGGATACATTATTCTTTTCCGTTTAAACGCAATGCACTAAACTGGGGAAAATTACTTTTACAAAGGTTAACTATGGTTTTAATCTGAGTAGCAAACAGGGGTGCCTGGTTTAAATTTTCATTTTCGTTTTGCTTTATATTGAAATTCCTATAATGCGGCGTCTGATCAGAGTCTACACTGTTTACCTATTTCCCTTTTGTAGGGTGGAGTAAATACAAGAATGAGGAGAAGGCGTTATTCTTTCCAAATAAACGCGTTAAAGCTATTATTTCCATCGGAAACAATTCATATCTTGCAGTCAACAATGAGTGGTCGTTAAGTACTTTGTTGTTGATTAAAACAAAATTAAGGCTAAAAGATCATTCAAATATCTTTATTACATGAGATAGAAACACATAGTATCCCTTTCCCACATAGAAGCGACTTTTAGCGTATTTAATTTATTCCTCCGCTGAACAAAATAGTTCCTATGTAAACAGTTTTAAACATGCGCCATAAGATATAATGTCTACATATTAGCAGATGGTAGCTTAAACCAGGCTGAAAGTAAAGCAGAAATCGCCTTAAGGCGCCTTCTGAATTACTTTCAACCTGCTTTAAGTTGTCCTTTATTTTCATTACTAGAAATAGGCAATTGGGTAAAGGGGTATAGATGCTTAAAGTTGAACCTATACATACCTACACATTTTTATGAACACTTTGTTGTATTTGCATATTAAAGGGATACATTGCCAGTAGGTAGTTCTGTAATAGCGGAAACACTTTTTGGGACAACTGTATGCATGTATCATAGCCAATAATGCAGACGCAGGTGAAACACACAACATTCTATAAGTGAAATTGGCAGATGCAAAAAGACATTTGCCCTCATCTCTTTTAGACTTTTTCTTCCACTTGAATTACAGAAGCAAACAATGTATATCCAGATCAAACAGCAAGTAACTGATCTGATCAGAATTTAGCCGGCACTCAGCAATCAGAAAACAATAACAAAATATTAACCCATTGTCACTAACAAACAGCGTACTTATGTTTGAATTTGAACTTCTAAATGTACACTTGTCGTATGCTAGCATTAGTCATTTGAACAGGGCATACACTGTTTGCCATTTTGCAATATTTTTAACACAACCCTAAAAAGTAAATAATGGACTAGACCTAATTGGAAATTAACATGTCAGTTAACAATTTTATGGTTGAATGAGTTAATGAAACAAAGTGTCATAACTTAACCCTTATCCTGCTGATTTGTCGTTTGCTTCAAATATAATGTCTGCGAAATATAATAACTAATTTTGATCTTTTTAAATCTAAAGAAAAAGTACTTTTCGAGTGACAAACAGCTTAGATCCAGATCAGACGCTATGTAACGCGGCATCTTATCTGATCTGAATCCAGATTGTTTGCAAATATAAGCCAAGTCCCGCTTAGCACGATCATTAAGGGTTAAGGAGCAGTGACTCGCGCCTTTAGTTTTGCCGGGGCCTTTTTACTATCCCGGAGCAGAAACTTGAACTTTGACACGAGTTACCCAGATCAATCCGTGTCAAATAGTTTGGATCATGATCCGACATAGATAGTCTAAATGAATACGACATTGTTTCCTATAGAATTGCATTCAGTTTCAAAGTTTTTCACACAAAACACTCAAATCAAAATTGTTTTCAGAGTAATTTGCGACACATAATTGTTGGGGGTCTGATCTTGATCCAAACTGTTTGCAATAGAATAGAAAATACATGTATCATTTTTCTGTGTTTTTCATACAAATATATCTTATTCGAAACATATTTACGCATTTCCATCATATTAATCTTATATGTGAAAATCACTCCTTAAAAAGAAATTCGAAAAATGTATGTTTTAATTTAATTTTAATTTTGTTTTTTACCATTTTAGCTATCAATTAGTTTTGATCCGATTGGTTAACAGTTTGCAAATTGACGTTTAGACAAATTACTTAGTCTGAACATAATTCATACTCTCGTTTGTTAAGTGTGGATGTACGAGTAATATACTAGTGAAAGATTCGATCGATAATGCTGGTCAGGGTATAATTGATGTAGAACGCGAATATTTAGTAGCAATTTAATCAGCAGATAAACACAAATGGCTTTTCAGAGGTCCCGCTGAGAATAAGAACGAGTCCGGAACCAGTGTTCCGGAGGCAGCCGAATGATAACGAAGCATTCGTGATTTCTTATCAAGGCTAAGGTGATCAAGCGATTCCCGATAGTCTGCCTAACAAATCGATAATTGATCTCGTGGACCAAGGGAGATAATGGTTTACGTCTGATATACTAAAGTGAGCAAGAACGTCAATCCTGTAAATATGGCCTGCATTCTTGGACATGACTTTCAAACAGCTATAAATTGTTACCTGTCTTTAATAATACCAATTAGCCGTCGTAGTTTTGTGGTCGTAAAAGAGAGTTTTTTTCTGTATTGTGCATGTCTTTATAGCTCTCAAAAGTCTATTAAATATAATGTATTTATAGATTCTTGTTTTGTTAATTCTTTTTTTCATTCATTAAATACGTTTCACATTTGGTAAAAGTTGGGAGAAGTTGTTCTTCAATCGTGCTTTTATGGGGTGGGTACGAAATGACCAAACATATGGATTCGAAGTTACTACTGGATTTGATAACTGTTCAAATAATTATAAAACCAGCAGAATAATTTATTTTTTTCATTTCTGAGCAAACATATTACCCGATCTAACATATATCTTATTAAATTTTGCGTAAAAATAATGAAATATATGTAATAAAAATTTTTTTTTAGAGGGTACGAAATGACCAAAAATATGGGTACGAAATGACTAGTGAATTTGAAATGGTACGAAATGACCAAAAATATGGGTACGAAATGACCAAAAAAATAGGGTACGAAAAGGCGTGGGTACGAAATGACCATAACTCTACCAATTGCACGTTGATATTGGTGCACGCATAAAATTGTTTCTTCAAGTTGAAAGTATCGGACAATAACGATATAATACGGAACTATACCTATCAGCCCTAAAATCAAAAGTAAATTAGTTTATCTTTGCCAAAGGTTAGCTCCGCACTGCCAGTTGAATAAAATCGGCCTATATGTAGCACTTGTTGTGCTTTACGTGATCCACTAAACACGTCTGACCCAGTCTACTAACACCCGTGTCACTGACTTGTATTGTGTTCCAATGCGATTTTGACTAATTGGACCTTTTCTCAATCTCATTTACCAATTAGAATCAGTTTCCAAGATTATGATAGCTGCTCTATTAGTAATTAAACACACTATACAATTGTTGCAAAATATTACATATATATTGGTTAAAGTCCCATTGTGTTTTCAGACCTTTTCTCAATGCCTGAAATACAATAACGGTTAATAATAATGTTTGAACATTCTTATGGCCCAAAATGATCTATGAAATGATGAAGACGGACCTAAATCACCAAAAAGGGCGATTTAAAATCATAACAAACCGAAAATAGAACGTCTGACATAAACATGGCGTATCACGTGATACAGCCGAAAACAACTTCATGGGGTGCAACCGTATCTACCTCCGCCCGTCCATCTATCAGTCAGTTAGACTATCACACTTTATTGTCCGCTCTCTAACTCAACTATTTTTTATCCGATCTTCCACAAACTTGCTGAAAATATTCATTGTTATAAAATCAAGGTTTAGTTTGATTACTACTAAAATCGCATAAGGTATTTTTAAGTTATTTCCTGTTAATTAATAGAAAATGACTGTTTCAGTCATTTTTGCACTCTAAAACAAACAGCTTTTATCGGATATTCACCAAACATGCTGACAATATTTATTCATATAAAATTTAGGTCTAGGTTGATTATTACTAAAATCGCATGTGGCATATCTGAGTTTTTGCCCTTTATGTATTAGAAATGACTGTTTTCAGAAAGTTTTGCTCTCCAACACAAATAAAAAAAATTTATCTTCACCAAACTTGCTGAAAGTTTTCATTAATATAAAATCAAGGTTATGTTTGAATCCCACTAAAATCGCATACGGCATGTTGGAGTAATAGCCCTTTAATTATTTAAAAAATGGCTGTTTCAGCCTTTTTTGCTCTCTAACACAAAGAGTTTTCATCGGATCTTCACCAAACTTGCTGAAATTTTTTATTTATATAAAATCTAGGTCCAGTGTAATTATTACTAAAGTCCCATACGGATTATTTTAGTTATTGCCCTTTATGTATTAAAAAGGACTGTTTCACCATTATTTGCTCTCTAACACAAATACTTTTTTTCTTGACCTAGATTTAATACCAATACACATTGTCAGCAAGTTTGGTGAAGATCCAATAAAAAGTGTTTGTGTTAGAAAGCAGAAAATGCTGAAACAGTCATTTTTTAATTAGTCAAGGGCAATAACTCAAACATGCCTCATGCGATTTTGCTAGTTATTGAACCTGCCCTAGATTATATACTAATAAACATTTGTAGCAAGTTTGGTGAAGATCCAAAAAGAAGTGTTTGAGTTAGAGAGCGGACAACGCTGAAACAGTCATTTTCAGCAAGTCCAAGGTAAAGATTCTCCGTATTTTTTTTAATCGCTCACCCCCAGTGAATAATATTTACACATTTTGACTGGATCTCATAGTTAAACCCTGTGCCTACTAGTCGTAACTTTACTGAGTTTACAAACTGTTTGAATCCAAAAAGATGCCGCGTAACGCGGCGTCTCATCTGGATCCAAACTGTTTGACACTCGTCTTAAGGTTTGTTTAATTAAAACAATGCATATATCTAAACTGAACAAATTTTGCAGACGACAACGTCAAAGCAGACGTCTGTGCAGCAGAATAAGGGTTAACCAGATGCTCCAGTACACGTGTAAGCGGGATTAATCTGAACTAATCTAACATTTTCTCACTCATTTCAGCACCGAATGCTATGGTGTTACTACTGATTAAACCGTCTCTTCGAGAGACTTTTAATGAGTATGACACCATTGGGTTTAAAAGCAGAAATAAATATTTTAGTTTTCGAAATACTTCCGTTATCTGGAGCCCTGTATTTACAGAGTTGTCCTTCTTTCCATTCACAAGGGAGGCTTTTTAATTTGTGCAGCACAAAAATATTATAAATAAAATTTAAAAAGCGAATTTCTTAGATAAAGCCGGTTTTTGTGAAAGAATCACGTCCCACGTAGTTCAAATGGGACCCCAAACAACCGTTTTATGCAGGTTTCTCAAAAACACAATGCGGCTTTAATATACGTGTATATTAATTAATTCATGGAAAATTCTAATTTCTAATTACATTTTGTCCATTTTTGAACATTTATGTCTGATTTTTAACAACAAATTGTAAAATGACAAACAGTGCAGAACATGTCTAAACTGTTTGAAGACTGTCTAGCTTTCGGTGACTGCTGTCAACCTTTCTCAAAAATCCAACTGATTGCGTGGATCATCGGCTATTTCCGTCAACGCACTTGCTCACGAAAACCGCGCCCCAGACGTGAGACAGCTTGTAGGCCCCCATCGTCCCTGTTCATAGAAGCCTTTTGTTTTCTAATCTGGATGACCTTTCATTTGTCGATTGGAAATAGCCGATGATCCACGGAATCAATTGGATTTTTGAGAAACCGAAACTGTCAACGTAAGGAAAAGTTTCTAGTAGTGTAATAAGAACTTAATATTCATATGGACTTACCTACTGAATGAACTCTTTCAAGAATTTAAAAACATACAGCTTTGCCTCTCAACAACAGCCCTCCCAAACAACGACTCCTTCCTTACAACGACAGTTGTCGCAGTTCCCTAAATAGGACAATCATGTCCAACCTATTCACGGCTGCAATGTCGTCTGCTTAAACTTTTCATCTGCTCTTTTTCTCAAAGTTACATAGACATTTTGACAGAAGAAACTTAATGGCGAAGGACAAACAGCTTGAATCCAGATCAGACGCCGCGTTACGCGGCGTCTGATCTGGATTCAAGCTGTTTGCAAATGTCCCTCCCTATAACGGCTCCCTCCGAACAACGCACACAATTTTTGTCTCCCGTTTTGGTGTCGTTGTAGAGAAAGAGCGCTGTAGTTTATATTGCTAATCTTATTTCTATAGTACTTAAGCAATTACGCCATTTTCGAACTTTAATCTTTTCATATTTTTTTCAAAAGAAAGTATTCTTGCCTACAATAATTGTTATATTGTACTTTTTGGTTCTGTGAATAGTTTGTTTGAAGTCACTGAGTGAACATTAATCACAGATTCGATCAAAATTACGAATTCAATGCACAACCTCTACTTGTATTACGACCACTAAAGCAAAGGTTATACTGAATGATTTCTTTTTACTTCGACATTGCTTTACTCTTTCACTCTCAATGACGCCTTAAAGTGCGTGTGTAAACAGTTTGAATCCTGATCAGACGCCGCGTTACGCGGCGTCTGATCAGGATCCAAACTGTTTGACACTCTTATCGATATTTATTAAGTCATACAACCTTAAATCTAACTTTGAAACATATCTTGCAGACTACAATACTGAAACAGACGACAATAAAATGGTGACGGGGGGAAAAAAAAAATAAAAATCATCATCATTGATCATGAAAGGGTGAAGCAGCCACCTGCTTTAAACTCGGGGTAATTGGTCGTAATGAAAGTTATAGAGGTTTTACTGTAATTTATAAATCTTACTTCTTGATTTGCCTGGCAAACTCGGGGTTGGGAAAGTTTTATGTGCACCAACTCGTCCGTGTTTGTTGTTCCTTTGATGTCCAGCTTTTACCAACTCTTCAGACTTGACTTTTTCTCTTACTTCTGAATGTTGCTGCTGAATATTATCAGCTACCATATATTTTAACGCCTTGTTTTCCTTTTCTAATACAACTATCCGAGCCTCCAAGAGTTCGTTCTTTTCCAACACATTCTCAATGGTCGCTTCGATCCTTAACAATCGAGAGTTTGTGTCTTCTGTCTGTGCATCACAGAACGCAGCAAGATGTGAAATCATTAATAAGCATACCGACAAGGTGAAAGCCATTGTCGCCATTTTCCTACGTGCAGACGGTATCACCTATATGTTGAAACTATAACTTTGAATTTAGAAAGATAAGAATGTAGGTCTCAATCCCTTTTAACCATTTCACTCTCAATCGCGCTTCAAAGCGCGTTTACAAACAGTGTGGATCCTGATCAGACGCCGCGTCACGCGGCGTCTGATCAGGATCCAAACTGTTTGACACTCGTTTTGAAATTTCTGCAGTCATACTGCCTTTTTTTTTAACTTTGAAACGACATTGCAGATAACTTAACTGAAGCAGACGACAATGAAACGGTGAAGGGGTTAAAATCTCACGAACATTTTGGCAGTGAAAGGGTTAACTTAAACCCCATCACAGCCTTACTCCAAGTATAATGCTTATTGCAAACAGTTTGAATCCTTATCAGACGCATCGCAAGGCACGCAGTGTCTGATCAGGATCCAAGGTGTTTAACATTCATCACGATATAACTTAAGTCAATTTAATTTGAAATTTAAATTTGACGAATAAAAGTAGACAATGATTCTTTAACCCTTTAACCCATAGCCTGTTTCTAGTATTTAAGACATGTGACCTATTAAAGCAGGCTAAAAGTAAAGCAGAATGCGCCCTAGGGCGCATTCTGCTTTACTTTCAGTCTGCTTTAAGTTACTATCTGCTAGGATATAGAACAAAATTCTTATGGTACATATTCATGACAGTATAAAATGGAACTATTTTCTTTGGCGGATGAATAAAATGAATGCGCTAAAAGTCGCTTCTATAAGGGAATGGGTTAAGCAGATGACGACATGGCAGTGGATGAATTTATGCCATGGAGATAAGAAACCAGCGAAATAGCAGTGTCATACAATCAATTAGCCTTCTTTTAGTGTCCGTAATAGATATATTTTACTGTACATGTACAGAGAACTTGAAACATTGAATAATTCTGTAATGAGTCTGAAAACCGGAGTTTGGTTTAAACTCTATTTTGTAAATGATTACATGAAACACGTGAATATTTTGTTCAAGCTTATTTGGATACTACTAGTACATGTATCTACAGTATACATATATCCTTAAATGTCATTAAACACTCTTTTTCAACAGGCGCAGAATCGACCGCGGCAACATCTCGGAACAGCCGTATTTAAAAAGCGGCATGTCACTTTCCTGGTCTCAAAATTATTTGTAAACAAAAGAAAATGAAAGTAGATTCTACCAATTTTATCATCATCATAATTACATCAGAGTTATGTGTATTCACTAGCAATTTATAATATTAAATCGCTTCAACTTTTTCTTCTTAATAAATAAATACAGTTCTCAAAATTAATCGATATTTCGATTTTAACCAATTACCCCTTAAAAACGCCTTTTTACGCCTTTTATTTATTCCATCACTGAAGAAAACAGTTCCAATTTATACAGTCAAGAATATGTACCAGAAGAAATATTTTCTATATCCTTACAGATGGTAGCTTAAAGCAGGCTGAAAGTAAAGCAGAATGTGCCTTAAGGCACATTCTGCTTTACTTTCAACCTACTTTAAGTGGTCACCTGTTTTTAAAGCTAGAAAAAGGCTAAGAGGTAATGGGTAAAGGAATTGAACGACCCTACGATATTATTGTGTGAGCACTGCTTTCTTCAGCGAATGAGGATAGAGTAAAAGCTTTGGAAACTCGACACTGACTATAGACATATGTGTATATGGTTCAAGTTGACACCATCAAAAACAAATTCACCTTAGATAGTTCTGTCAAATGACAGTGAAAGTTATACAGTTCTTCCTCTCTACAACATCATCTAGTGAGAGACAACGATGGTGTGTGTTTTTTGGATGGAGTTGTTATAGGGAGAGGAAATTAATACCTTTCGAGTTATGAGCATGGCTTGACTTACGGTAAATTTGCCAACAGATTGAATCCAGATCAGAAGCTTGTCTCTATGCTTACTCTGTCAAAATTTCAAATATTCAGCTTTGAGAAAAAAGCAGACGACAAAATTAAGCAGACTAAATATCAACAGTGAAAGCGTTAGACATAACTATCTTGTTTCGGGAACAGCAACAAACGTTGTTGTAAGGAAGGAATCGTTGTTTGGAGGTCCGTTGTATGGAGGGAGTATTGTATATAGATCTATATATATATCAAAAATTTAATTATCGTTTTCTCAAAATTTGCTTTGCTCCTATAACCCTTTACCTGATAGCCTATTTCTAGTACTTCAGATATGTGACTACTTAAAACAGGTTGAAAGTAAAGCAGAGTGCGCCTTAGGGCGCATTCTGCTTTACTTTCAGCCTGCTTTAAGCTATCATGTGCTATAATATAGAAAATATTCCCTATAATACATATTCATTTCTGATTAAATTGGAACTACTTTCTTCAGCGGATGAATAAATCATATCCGCTAAAAGTCGCTTCTATGGGGGAAAGGGATAACCTTTGACTGTCTTACCCCGAGTACAATAATTATTTGCAAATGTGTTGGATCGGAACCAAACTGTTTGACACTCGTATCGATATGTTTTAAGTCATACTACTTTGAATCCTACTCTGAAACAATTTTGCAAAAAACAAAATTGAAGCAGACGGCGAAGGGTAAACATCTCACGATTAAGTTGGCAGAAAGTGTTAGTAGCTTTATGTTTTACGTTCATCTTGGTTTAAGCATTCACCAGTCTTAATTACTTACTAATTAACTAAATTTAGTGGTCGTAGTAGAGAGATTTAGTGTTGTTTGTACGAGTGTTTTAGCTGGTGAAAGTCATTCCGAGACCGCTATTACAACTAAATGCTTGTTAACTCTTTGAACCCTAGTCCCGCTTATAGGCGTCCTTTTCAAACAGTGTACATGTGAATAGTACACTTGTCCTGTGCAAACAGTGAAGACCCAGATCAGAGGGCTCCGAAAGGAGCCCTCTGATCAGGGTCTTCACTGTTTGTCATAATGCTAAACATTGACAAAAACAACCCTTAAAAGTCAGAAATGGACTAGACTAAAATGGAAACTGGAATTTTCCATTTAAAGTTTCAGGGAGGAAAGAGTTAAACCATTCCAATGTATTGTACGTTTTCAAACCCAGACTACTTTACTTGTCCTCAGTTCGATCGTTGCAATCCTTATGTCAGAAGATGCATCGTTCACACTTGTAACATGTCCAAATATATAACATGTGTCCTATTTTGTTTTGACGGCTTTTAGCCGAAAGAAAAAAACATAATATATACCAGGGGCCCGTTTCATAAAACTTCGTACGACAAATGTTGTCGTAAGTCAGATTATAAAAGTCTCAACTATTATTTATTTCTCCATCTAATATTGTCTTGTTATATCTCTTTTGAATCATCTTGAAAAGACGATTCCAAAGAGATGTCACAAGACAGGATTAGATAGAGAAATCAGAAATTAAATTTACTTTAAAGTTTTGACTTACGACCGTTTCTGTCGTACGAAGTTTTATAAAACGGGCCCCTGATCTCCAAAACAATTGCAATACCTAACAACACAAAGAGGTGCGCAATTGGAATGGAATGAAATAACAAAGCATATATGACTTGCAACCAGGGTCTTCTAGATATGCCTTTAAACCTTAGCTTAGCTAACTTATTTACATCAAACAATGTACTAAATCACAAGTTATCGATCGTACATACTACTCGCGGACTAATATCACTTGATTATGAACAGAACCCATATATCTAAAATACAAGTCAAGTAACATGTATCGGGGTGGCCTAGTGGTTAACATTTAAAACTTTGAAACATGATCGATGTACTCTGACAATAAATGATCAGTTTAACAAATATTTATAAGATCAAACATAGCCAACTTGATTCATAAGGGGCGGTTGTACTCTACACATGTTAATGATCCTCCATAGCGTGGCGGTGAGCCCCAATGTTAATTTAGTCTGAGATCGTTTTCATGCACTTGATTGGTCAGATTTAAGCTTTTGCTCAATTTTGACTAATCAAATGCTTGAGAACGATTTAAGACTTAACTCAAACTCTTTATAACCAAGTTTAAGATTGGGCTATATACAAGATACAACCGAGGCTCGATAACTCTAGATAGCTCGTTTAACCCATTCCCCAATAGAATCGCCTTTTAGCGCATCAAATTTGTTCCTCCACTGAAGAAAATAGTTTCAGTTTATCCAGTCATTATGTCATATATATGTGTCATGAGAAATATGTTCTACATTCTAGCAGATAATAGTTTAAGTAGACTGGAAATACAACAGAATACGCCTTTAGGCGAATTTTTCTTTACTTTCAGCTCGATCTTAGTGGTCACCTGTCTTCAAACTAGCAACATGCTACACACTTTTTAAAAGTTCAGCGGTATATTACCTACGAATTACGAAAATATGGTTTTCATTAATTTTGACTGATGTGTGCTTGGAATTACCAAACACATAATTATGTAGATATAAAGATACGTTCGGTCTAAATACGTCATCGAGGTTCAATTGCAATGTTGTCCTCGGCCTTATATTTATTTTGAATCTGTTGGTTTGATTACAGATGACAAACTTCTTCAAATGCCATTGGAATGGTAAATTTACTGATATGCATAAACTGGTATTTCGATTATTCTGTAAAAGCAATAATCCATCCGCTGAAAGTCGTGAATGAGTTTCCGTGGATTTTTCCGGTCCCATGAGTTCCACTGTTTTGAGTTTGAACCCAAATCTGGCTTCCTTTGTTCACTTCTACGGTCGCTGTTCTGCTTGAGGAGACAAGATGATTGGCACCGTACGCATGACCGTAATTCCACATGATGTGAACGCCATCTTTCATAAGTTCTAAATATTCATTGTTGCCCGGGTCTATCATTTCGGCGAAGTTGAAAATGTACACGCCACTGACAGGCGCCGTGAATATCCCGGTTGTACTGTCGTAAGCTCCGCCCACATTTGTGACGACATAATCATAGACCACTGTCTGTCCAGGACCAACGCTAATATACGGAGGGTTAATGACTGCAGTAAATGCTACAGTGGCGGCATTTAATTGTCCTACAAAGAAAATATAAAAGAATGATAACTGATAATGTGTGTGTGTGTGTGTGTGTGTGTAGGACATCACTGTAAGTATTTAACACACTCTCCGTCACACGATCAGTCACAAACAATATAAATTTATGTCTTCTATAGGGACCCGTTTAATAAAACTTCGTAGGACAAATGTTATCGTAAGTCAAATTATAAAAGTCTCAATCATTATTTATTTTCAAGAAGATTCCAAAGAGACGTCACAAGACAGGATTAGACAGAGAAATCAGAAATTAAATGTATTTTACAATTTTGACTTACGACCGTTTTTTATGAAACGGGCCCCACGTGATTATGAAAATCATTTTCACACGTCGTGATTTCGACAGTTGTCCGACCAGACATTCACTCACTGACCCCTAGTCAAGCCTATATGCGTCATTTGCAACCAGTGTACATGTGAAGAGTACACTTGTTCTATGCAAACAGTATAGACCCTGATCAGAGGGCTCCTTAAGGAGCCCTCTGATCAGGGTATACACTGTTTGTCATTTTGACATATATTGTAAAATCAACCCAAAAAAGTCCAAAAAGGACTGGACTAAATTGAAAACTAGAATTGTCCATTTGAGGTTTCAGGGAGGAAAGGGTTAAGATGAATTATTCAAAGCTTTTATTTTTCTTGCACTGTCCTTAATAGACTTTTAATTTACTGAAGGTTGCATTGCATGTATCAAATGTGCAGTAAAACCTTTACACAGAAATCACTCGATAAAGAATCATGAATATATATAACACACAACTGCGTAATGCAAGACAAAGTTTAAAGATGCATTGAACACGTGTAGTAGATTTTTAACTTGTCGTTTCCTGTATCAGCCCGTTATCATTTTAAATACAGTAAATTCGTAAAGTTTATAAGGTCCGACGCATCGACCCCGAAAACATTAAATGAGTAATTCCAGATTTTATTTAAGTCGTATCCATTTTTGACTATTTAGGGTTGATGGTTATTCTTGTAATATTGCAAACTGGTTAGTAATTCAGACTTTTATCTTCATGAACCCTCTGGTCTGGATCTATGATGTTTCATGTGACAAGTGGACTTTTCGAATTGCATTATTAATAAAGCACATGTGTATGCGTGACTATGGTAAATAGATAAATGTCGTATAATTATTGCATTTCGATATTCCTGTACGTTTATCAAATTTAATTTCTTAAAACAAAAGCATCACAAGTTAGACAATCTTAAAGTATTACCTGACCAAAAAGCCCTTGAATCGAGCAAGGTTCGATAACAAAATAAAAACTAAAAATATACAATACATTTATAATAAAATCTTCGAACTATAAGCGTGTTTATCAGTGGAGACATGAAAGCGTGTTCATCAATGGGAACACTATTAATACTAATAGTATTTCGAAGAGTGGCGACATTTACAATAAATGCTATCATTCTTACTTCTAGTTTTGCCATCCATGTTCAGTGCAGGGACACCTTTATGTACGTCAATCCTGCCATGTTTGTGGGGCTTCTGATATTCGGCTGACATCAAATTATCAGTTTTATCCTTGGTGTCCATTTCGTTCTTACCAGAATCTAAAAGCAGGTCTTTCAGTTCTCTGTTTTCGTCTTCTAAAGCAGCAATCCGCTCCTCAAGCGCTTCGTTCTTTTCAATCACTTTTTCTAGTATTGTTTCAATCCGCGTTAAACGAATTTCTATCGGTTCTGGGAGAGCATCTGCAGCGCAGAACTCGACAAAGCTCCAATATATTAACAGAACTGCCGTGACAGAATATAGCATTGTCGCCATGTTTCAATTTTTATTTATCGTGTAACGTTTAAACGTCATATATAGTATATCTGGAAAGATAAGACTTTGGAGACCATTGGTCCGCTGTATTGACATATGCGTACACAGTCACGTCTGTTTCAAGCGACAATTCAATGCAATGTACATAAGTGTCTCTTATGCAATATATAAGCCACCTGACTTTATTCATTTTCGGATCCAAGCTTTCAAAAAAGAAAAGGTCGTTTAACATGTATTCAAACTTATCTACGAGTCTACTCGTCATTTTACAAACAGTGTATCTTGAAAAGTGCATGTTCCATATGCAAACAGTGTAGACCCTCATCAGATTTGTTTTGTATGTAAACAATTTAGACCGAGATGTTGAGAATTACAGATAAAGAGGAATAATGGTTGAAGTTTTACAGTCTCAAGATACATTAGTCGAAATGTGTGAGGGTTTTTGTTGTTATTTTTTTAAATACATATATAAAGGACATTGCTTGCAGTAAAAATCAAAGAACTGGAACCAAATTCAACAGGTGATTTAAGGTATGTATGAAATACAGTCGAAACTCAATACGCCGAACTTCCTTTAATCGACCTTATCAGTATTTCATAATCGCTAAATTCGAACATACCCGTATTTCAAAGTTAAAACGAGGTTAAGCCACGTTTTAACTTTGAAATATGAGTATGATCGAAGTAACGCGTGTTTTAATTATCAAGTTTCGGCTGTATATCCCTTTCCCTTATAGCAGCGACTTTTAGCGTATTTAATTTATTCCTCCGCTGAAGAAAATAGTTCCAATATATACCGTAATGAATATGTGTCATATTTAATAATTTCCTTATTCTAGCAGGTAATGGCTTAAAGCAGGCTGAAAGTAAAGCATAATGCGCCATATGGCGCATTCTGCTTTACTTTCAACCTGCTTTAAGTGGTCACCTATATTCTATACTAGAAACAGGCTATCAGGTAAAGGGTTAAACATGTGAATATATGGTTACAATAGGTCAAGCAGAAGTAAAGTTATCATCTGGATTTATTTTGAGTCAAGTAAGGGACATAAAAGCACGTAAATGCATTAACTTGGAACCAAACAACAATAGTTGTATTTCCTGTATGATGAAAATGTTAATTTACATTTTGTTACAGTAGTTCAAATAAAAACTAAATGTAGTTTACGGACACGCCCTTTTAACTCAATGCGCATAACAATTGGGGATAACTCTGACAAATACGGGGTCAGATGAGAATCAGGTAAAATATGTTAAATCCTTCGTTTATATGTGATAGCAAATCAGCAGTAGATACAATGACTGACTACTTATAGATCCAATATCAACTCTTTGAACAAAAGTTCAAACATAGTTGTGTTTGTGCTTGACCAGGGAGTTGTAAATTGGCAATGCTTTAAAACCTCTCTGTTACGAAATTTTACTTGTGTTAATTATTATGAGTTTAAATTTATTATGACTGCTTAAAACAAGATAACAGTAAAACAGAAAGATCCTTTACAAACTTTCTATTACCCTGCTTAACCCTTTACCTTATAGTCTGTTTTTAACTTTGAAAATAGGTGACTGCTTAAAGCAGGTTGAAAGTAAAGCAGAATGTGCCCAAAGGCACATTCTGCTTTACTCTCAGCCTGCTTTAAGCTACCACCTGTTAGAATAAAGAAAATAATTCTTATAATACATATGCATGGCTGTATAGATTGGAACTATTTTCTACAGCGGAGAAATAAACTGAATGCGCTAAAAGGCGCTTCTATGAGGGAAAGGGTTAAACTGTCGCCTGTATTTTATAAAATTCATTGTCTTCATTAAATAGTGGTCGTACTAGATAGGTTATGTTTTATATTGTTAATTATGCCATAAATGTTTGAATATGGGATTCGAGTTTATTGGAACCTGAATTGATCCATTTGAAGTGTTGAAGCCGTTGTAAACAGTTGAGTTCCTTGGCTTAACCTGTGGACCATATTGAAAATTGATTTACAAACCAAATGTGTTATCCTCGTAAAATAAAGTCGTTACGCTCGTATTATTATTATTAGTATTAGTACATGCTATGGGAGACTTTGTGATACAGTGCTCCTTCTCTACCACGACCCTCCTAACAATGACTGTCTCCTTACAACGACCCTTGTCGCAATTCTTTAAACAAGACATTAATATCTAACCTTTTCATGGCTGCAATATCGTCTGCTTACATTTGTCGTCTGCTGTTTTTCTCAAGTTACATAATGGACCTTTTGATAGGAAAAACTTAATGACGAGTGACGAACAGATTGAATCCAGATCAGACGCCGCGTTACGCGGCATCTCATCTGGATTCAAGCTATTTGCAAATGTCAGTCAATTTCCCTCTCTATAAAGACTCCCTCCGAACAACGCACACAATTTTTTACTCCCATTGGGTGTCGTTGTAGAGAGGGAGCGCTGTGTTTTGCTAACAGTTTGAATCCAGAAGACACACCGAGTAACAAAACATTACTTTTGCACACGACTTGACACAATAATGATACTTTCTGAATGAAAAATACATCAACAGATAGAAGTCTTGAAGACGACCATGATATAGCGTGTTGAAGAAAAATATCTCCTAACTGCACGGTAAAGATGTTTTGACCTGATAGGGCGGAGCTAACCTTTGGCAAAGATAAACTAATTTACTTTTGATTTAGGGGTGAACGGTATAGTTACGTATTATATCGTTATTGTCCGATACATTCAATGTGGAGAAACACAATTTATGCGTGCATCGATATCCACGTGAAAATGTTATATACATTGCTCCCTCTCTACAACAATACCTACTGGGATACACAGATATCGTGTGTTTTTCGGAGGGAGTTGTTATAGGAGGGAAAATTAAGACTTGGCATACATTTGCAAACAGCGTAACGCGGCATCTAATCTGGATTCAATCTGTTTGTCATTCTTTTTTATTACACATGTATTCCTTTTGTCAAACTGTCTATTAATATGTAATCCTGGGAAGAAACGGCAGATGACAACGACCAATTCCAATAAAGAGCATGCTGCAGACCTGAAATGCAAAGGTCCATATCGAAACTCCGCCCTGCCAGGGCAATAAAATCGGACTACAGTAAGCTCTAGAAGCTTCACTTCTTCAATCTGAAGCCCAATAAAAAATTACAAATGCAGTTTTGATGCTAACTGCCTTACAATCCAACTTTAAGAAATAAAATCAAACGATATGTTCACAAGTAGACGATGTTACAGTAGCAAATGTGTTAACATATTGCACCCGAATGACGCATAATATACAGAAAAATCTCGATTCTACGAAATCGCGTTACTTTGAACATACCCATCTTTCAAAGTTAAAACGTGACTAAGCCACGTTTTAACTTTGAAATACGGGTATGTTCGACTTACACGAGATCGATTTATCAAAATTAAACTTATGAAATATCTGAAAGATCGATTTAAGCGAGTTCGTAGTATCGAGTTTCGACTGTACGTCAACTACGTCCTGCAGGAGCCCTCTGATCAGGGTCTGCACTGTTTGTCATTTGCTGTATATTGTTAAAATCAACACTCATTTGTCATAATTGATCTAAAGTTAATTGAAAATTGGAACTGTTTGTGAACGTCATAATTTAAAAGGAAAATGTTGAAAGCAATGCTGCTAGGGTTAACAATTGGTCTGCACCCAAAATGTATTATATTCTTCTTCATCTTCATATCAACAGGATGATTTAGAACTGGCATAATCAAGTGGAACTATTAACCTGGCAAATTAACCCTTTCATGCTCAAATCATTCGGGAGAGTTTTACCCCTTCACCGCTTTATTTTTGTCTGCGTCAGTATTGTCATCTGCAAGACACGTTTCAACGTTAGATTTAACGTCGTTTGACTTAATACATATCGATTACAGTGTCAAATAGTTTGGATCCTGATCAGACGCCGCGTTACGCGACGTCTAATCAGGACCAAAACTGTTTGCAAACACTCTTTAAGGCGTCATTTGAGAGTGAAATGGTAAAGGAATCGGTATTGATAGTTAGGCTTATGATCTGGCAGGGTTATGGTTAGTTTAGGTTGTATGTAATTGTAAAAGGGACAAGGGCTCCAACAATTTAAAGTAGATGATATTTAACCATTTCATGATCAAATTATTCGGGCGATCTTCATCTCCTTTTTGTCGTCTGCTTTAGTATTATTGTCTGCAAGACACGTTTCAAAGATAGATTTGAGGTCGCATGACTTAATAGATATCGATACGAGTATCAAAAAGTTTGGATCCTGATCAGACGTCGCGTTACGCGGCGTCTGATCAGGACCCAACTGTTTGCAAACGCGATTTAAGGCGTCATTGAGAGTGAACGGGTTAACAAGATACAGATGAAAACCTGTACATTATTTTAACAATAAAATACTTTATTTAATTTATCTAATACTTTGAAGTATTGAATAGTTTATCTTTATCGGACACTAAGTGCTACGGGATGTTTTCTCCATAAAACTACTCATTGATTTGGTACAGTTCTTATTCATTTACATTGATGGGGGCAATGGTTTGAAAGATGTTTTGGTTCAAATTAGATACTCTAATGAGGTATAACTTCATAATAATGTTAAACGAAACATAATGTTTTTTAATATTGTAAAGTTTGTGTATTTAATTTTGTTCACATTCGCGATATATTCAAGACAACAACGGTATTCACGTTAAAGGATCTTTAACTAATCAAAGACCGCTATCAACCATCCAGAGAAAGTCGTAAAGCCATGTCCATGTATTACACCATTTCCATGAAATGACGCTGTATGTGTTCGAACCCAGACCATTTCCCCTGCCTTCAGTTCCACAGTTGCGAGTCGGGTAGATGAAACAAGGTGGGTGGCACCAGTCGAATGGCCATAATTCCATATAATATGTTGTCCCTCCTTAACGAGTTCGAGGTACTCATTTTTACCAGGATCTATCATTTCTGAAAAGCTGAAGACATACACGCCGCTGACTGGTGCAGTGAATGTCCCTGTTGTATTGTGATATACATTGCCGACATTTGTGATGACCGTGTCAAAGATAATAGTCTGTCCAGCTCCAACATTTGTTAAAGCTGGCGGGCTTACGACTGCTGTAAAGGCTGCAGTGGCTTCATTTAGTTGTCCTGCAAATAAACATGCCATAATAAATCATTCGAACAATGCATGTAATTTTGACCCGTTTGCTGCATTACACCGACTTTACTAAACTCATTCATCCCTGAAACTTTTAATGGACAATTCCAATTTCCAATTAAGTTTTGTCAATTTTTGAATATTTAGTGTTTATTTTAACAATATATTGCTAAATGGCAAACAGTGGAGCTCCTGATCAGAGGGCTCCTACAGGAGCCCTTTGATCAGGGTATACACTGTTCGGATAGGACAAGAGGACGTTTTACAGATATACTGTTTGTTAATGGCGCATATACTCATCTCTACGGTTGAATGTTTTGAAAGTTATATCTGTCTACGATGACCTTAAGGACATCCGGAGTAGCTTTAATAGGTTTATGTATTAAGTGAAGATTTATCAAATTTATTAATGCAAGTTTTCGTAACGGTAAAAGGCTAAATTGATTGTTCTGTTTTGAACATTTAAGACATGAACTGATTAAAGTTAATTATAACCTACGTCTAGGCTTCATTTTCACATCAGCTGTTGAACCAATTCTGTTTTTACTATTTCTGGAGTATTTGTCCATCCGATGTCCATGCTCGTTCGAATCAATCGCTCTTTTAGTGGCAAAGGTTTGCGCCTCTATCCCAGACAGAGATTTCTTTAGTGCCATATTTTCTTCTTCAAGCGCCTCAATCCGTTTCTCCATTTGTGTGTTATGTTCAATAACTTTTCCTAAAGTCGCTTCAATTTTTGCCAAACGAGAAATCAGGTTTCCGTGGCCGTTGTTAAACTGTTCATCTGCATGAACGTGTGCAAAGATCAAAACAGAGAAAAGCAAGAGCAACGAAACTGAACCTGACTTGTTCATTGTAAAACCTTCTGTAGAAACAAGACAAATGTTTCAATAAACATGTATAAATTTATAAGACAGATAAGAAATCGAGACGGGTCTTGTTATCATTTAGGCTGAACATATTCAACCCTAAAGACGAGTATGCATGTACCCTTCATTGTAAGACACTGAACCTATGAAGAGTACACCTCGAGGGCTTGGTGCAAAACTATTGTAACTCCTTCACAATTGTGAAGGAGTTACAATAGTTTTGCACCAAGGCCTCGACCTATCCTATTCAAACAGTGTTTACCCAGATTAAAGTGCTCCTTTAGGAGTCCTGGTCAGGTTATACATAGTTTACCATTTTGCAATACAAAAATAAATTCCTAAATAGTCAATTGTGGACTAGACTAAATACTTAAAAGATTTAAGGGGATGGATGAGTTAAACATTGTGTCATTTTCCTTACCCTTGAAAAAAAAGAAAAGTGACACCTTGATATTTGGACCACATTCAAATTGAAGTTGTGCGCGTCATTAGTTACTTACTATATAAGTTAACTCATTCAATCCTAAAACCCCTAAAATAATGTACATTGTCAATCTAAGCCACAGCTGTCACCATGGCTGTGGTTGGATTAAACTTACGTTGACACTCGGAAAGAAAATGCATATCCTTCATTATTTCCCTGACAATAGTTACCTCGAGGAGATCCGGCGTGATATTATATATTTATGTATTAATCTAACAGTTTAGCAAATAATATTAATGGGGATTTCGTAGTAGTATAAATCTTAAAATGTTTGGTCTATTTTCTAAATGTTGTAAGCGCTGGTGTGGCAACTGTAATATTCTTCACAGCCGTACTGTGGCATACACTGACAACTGTAACTCGATTGGGTCCTGGCCAGACGCCGCTTTAGTCGTCGTCAGAAAAGGATCCAAAATGTTTGACAATGATATTGATAAACATTATTTATTTCATCAAATTGCCTATTTGAGAAGTTAAGCAGATGATACTTATTCAACCACACGGTTGTCTTGAACCGTTTACTGCAAGTACGTTATCAGCTTTAACCCTTTTCCCCATAGAAGCGACTTTTAGCGTATTTAATTTATTCCTCCGCTGATAAAAACAGTTCCAGTTTATACCCTCATGAACAATTACCATTACAAATATTTTATATAGCCTAGCAGATTTTAGCTTAAAGCAGGCTGAAAGTAAAGCAGAATGTGCCTTAAGGCACATTCTGCTTTACTTTTAACCTGCTTTAAGTTGTCACCTGTCTTCAAAACTAGAAACAGGCTATGAGGTAAAGGGTTAAACAATCATCGTCAGCTTTTTTCTCAAATCAAAATATTAGTGTCCAACAGTTTGAAAAAACGTCAGTCGAAACTCGATTCTTCGGACTCGCTTAAATCGACCTTACAGGTGTTCCATAAGTGTAAGGTATTCCAACACCGAAGGTAGGGTAATTGTAATGTAAAAATGAAATTACGAATGGATACTACATGTAAATCCCGTGTCGTGTGTTAAATATAGCCTTACATGTATGAAAATATGCAAGAAAATTAAAAGTCAAATATTCATGAAAGGTGATTTTTATCTATTCTAACCAAATACAGATACTTTTCATGCCATGCCTATGGCAGAAGAAGTAAAAATCACAAAATAAAAGTTATTTTCCCAATATTTGCATCATATGATGTAAAAACTTAAAAAATCTGAACCGTTTTCTTAAAAATATGTAATTTTTTCCATACGATTTGACATTATATGACTTAAAAGGTTGTATGTTTGTACAAACTGATTACTTTGGCAAAGTAAACCACTTGCTTATTTTTTCATACAATACCTACGCAATCTAAATCCAAAATATGAAGACATTTCCCCGCACCTAACTTGAAAAAAAGAATTTTGTCTTCGAAGATGTGTTGTAGACCTTGAATACTTTATAAAGACTGAACACAAAGTTTGGCTTAAAATTAAATATTTTTGCAAATCGATGTCAGGCGCATTAATAAACATCTAATCATTGGTTTAGGAAAATGATTTATTTAAAAAAAAGATACATATTTCAAAGAAAATAATATTGAGCTCTGCCGGGATTGGAACCCGTGCGGGGAAGGCTAAGCAAATAAAGCGGAAAAGGGCGATCTTCAGTTTTGGAATACCTCAATTACTATAACTCGATCTTGCTCAAGTCGAACGTACCCTTAGACTTTAAGGGTGTATCAAACCCATAAGCGATTTTTTCAAAATATTAAACTTTTTTCTGTCATTGTTTTTTTGGAAGAGCTCTTTAGGATGATGAAAAAAGAAAAACTATATAAGGATGATTGAATATCAAAAATATGCTTTTATAGGGCATGATTTTATAAGATTTTTTATTTTATGAAAAAAAGTAAAAACGTTTGAAAATGAAATAATTCCAGTATTAAACTTTTTCTTATATTCTACCAGATGAAAGCCCATGCTAAGGCAGTTCAAAATAAGAAAAGAAATTGAAAGGTCAGTGTTGAAACGTTTGAGTTATTAAAGTAAAGAGAGTTGTCTCCCTTTACGAAATTTTCAAAAACGTACCATATCGATGATATTTAGAGCTTTATAAATTTCACATTTGGTACCTGTTTCTCTTAAAATTAGTTTTTGTATGAAGAAATACTACCATAGACAGAAAATATATAATACAAAACCAATTTATCATATTTGTTTTCATTTGAAATGAGTTTTATTGAAGCTGGCTGTTTGAAAAGGACAAAATAAGAAAGAGTGGTTGGGGTAAATTTTACATGGCCGTAGAGTTGTTCACCAAAATGTACACTTTTTGTATTTTTTCATTCATCTTAAATAGCTCTTTAATATAAAACGATCATAGAGTGTTTTCATATACTTTGAAAATTTCCCAAATGTATGACTTTCATACACCTTTAACTTTGAAATATTTTCGAAGAAACGCGAGTTCGAAGCATCGAGTTTCGACTGTCCATGTAACTAATATACGCTTGGTAAAACAGTAAAGAGAAACGATATCCTAGCATAGAAATGTTACAAAACCAATAACTAAATGAACATGAAGTTTAGAAACTGGATAGGTGTTATTGATATTTCGATAGTGTGACTTCTTCATTTTGCAGTCAAATATAAATTACATATTCGTTTATTTATCAAAGTAGTGTCCGTTTGTTCTGATCTGGCAAAAAAAAATATTAGTTAAGTATTACGTTTCGGCTTGACATTCTCAGTTACATCAGCTGTTGAATCAATTTTGCTTTTACTCTTTATAGTGTTTTTTAATGATTTAGGCGCCTTTCTGTGTCTGTAACAGGAGCCATACTTCGGATCTGTATCCCAGACAGTGATTTTTTCAGTGCCATATTTTCTTCTTCTATTGCCTCTATCCGTTTCTCCATTTGCATGTTTTGTTCAAAATCTTTTTCTAAGGTCGCTTCAAGTTTATCCAAACGGGTATTCGTGTCATCTTGATATTTCTTAAAACGGACATGCGCATTCGCTATCGCACAGAACCAAACAGCAAAAACAAAGAATACTAAATTCGAATGTGATCCGGTCATTGTTTAACCCTGTTCTGTAGAATAATGTTTCAGTAGTAAATTTTAATATATAGAAAACGATACGAATGTTATCACAGGTCGTTTCATTAACATAGATAAAACGTATGTTTATACAGTAAAACTTCTCTAAACCCGTACTGACATTGCAAGTTATTTAGGGATCTTAGATACAAGTGATTGTTTATTGCAGGACAACAGCGACACAAAAAGGTCAGACATGAGCTTTTTGTGTCGCAGTTATTCTACATTAACATGCTATATATATCTTAAAAACATTAACCATTTACCTGCTGATCGCGACTTCACCCGTTTATCAAATAGTTTGGATCCAGATCAGAAGCCTTGTAAAGCGGCATCTAATCTGAATGCAAAACTGTCGGACACTCATCTTTAGGTTTCTCTACTTAAATTTTGTATAAATCTATTATTTTGCTGACGACAATTTCAAAGCAGCCGATATCACCACAGGATAATGGTGAAAAGGAAGTTAATTTTCTTTTCGATTAAGGGAGGTTCAAGTGTATACACATTATTTACATTAAAATATTTCCTTAAAAAGGGTACCGTCTGCTAAAACTGTCGTTTGTTAGATTTTTAAAATTTAGATTTGAGCTATTTTGACTGAAGAAAGGTCTATATTAGTGCCATAGTATTACTGGTAGTCTGGTCAATATCGATCTTTTTATAATACAATGGAGAAGACGTTATTCTACTCAATAAACGGGTTAATGCTAAAACAATAACTTCAACTGCTAACAGTTTCGTGCAAAATAAAACACCGATTATCCCGGCGTCTGATCACGCTCCTAACTGTTTGCCATTGCATTCAGGTTAAAATGAACATTTAGAATTGTCAAAGTGATGTTCTTTTCTACCTTTTATTGCTATGTTTTTGTTATGTATTATTTCACAAAGACATACATGTTTATCAGAATTATATGGTATATATAAAAACGAATAATGACGGGCAGTCATTCTAACTGATAAAAATAACCTGCAAAGTATATAGAAATCTACAGATGCATGTTTTTGTATAGGTACTTTCGATTACTTCAACGTTGGTTTTTCTTACTTCAGGAAATAATTCCAGCATATACACACATTTCCAATACTCTAGTAGATGGCATATTTAAGCTTATTGCAGTACGTTTGTGTTTCGTTTGCTTTGAAGGGGAAATAATAACGTCTTCTCCACTGCACCTGTATGTTCTGACCTAGTCCATGAAATAGGTTATATAGTCTGAAGTCGTAATCAAGCATTTGATTGGTTAGATTTTATGAAAAGCTCAAACCTGACCAATCAAATGATTGCGAACGATCTCAGACTCAACGCAAACTATTTATAACCTTGTACCAAGGTGCCAGGATCGGCCTTATTAGCCACATTCGCACTCATCGCAGAAACTCAACAACTTGAAGACAATCCAAACGAACAACATGACTTTGTGTATATTATGGTGTCCATGATAGGGCATTTTCATGTATAACAAAAAACCTAACGTCCATGCAAAATAGTGGGTTTTTTTAAATAATTGAATATATTTTGAATGTGTTCTATACAAAAATACTAAAGCAATGGTTCAATGTGAATCTTGATTTTTCAATGAAATGTATGCGCTTATACGTCAGTTAAATATAACATAACTGCTTTGGTTCCTTTTGTACGTACATTCTTTTTATTTTACAAGTTTAAATAACCGTTATCATTTCTGCTATATTTGTAAGATTCAAAAGAACCATTACTGTCTTCTGACATTATCTGGTCTTTAAGATGATGTGCTACATGTATCTCGTTCATATGGAATGTATATCGAAACAAGATCATCAAATAACCTTTACTGCTTTTTAATCAATCAAAGACCGCTATCAACCATCCAGAAAAAGTCGTAAAGCCATTTCCATGTATTTCACCGTCTCCATGAAGTGACGATCGCGGTGTTCGAACCCAGACCATTTCTCCTGCCTTAAGTTCCACAGATGCGAGCCGAGTGGATGAAACTAGGTGAGTGGCGCCACCTGAATGGCCATAATTCGATATAATATGTTGTCCCTCCTTAACAAGTTCAAGGTACTCTCTTTTACCAGGATTTATCATTTCTGAAAAGCTGAAGACATACACGCCGCTGACTGGTGCAGTGAATATCCCTGTTGTTTTGTGATATACATTGCCGACATTAGTGATGACCTCATCAAAGATAACAGTCTGTCCTGCTCCAACATTCGTCAAAGCTGGCGGGCTTACGACGGCTGTAAAGGCTGCAGTGGCTTCATTTAGTTGTCCTGCAAATAAACATGTCATAATAAATCATTCGAACAATGTATGTACTTTTTAACCGTATTTCTGTCTTTCAACGACTTACACGGTTCATTTGCAAAAATATTCTATCCTAATCAGACGCTCCATTGTGAGGCGTCTGATCAGGGTTTAAACAATTGGCATTTATTTCAATATATCGCAAGTCAGAATATCGTAATTTAAAGATGTGAAATAAAACTAACAACAATTGGTTAAAGCAGGTGACATCATGAACTTGTCTTGGCACTCAAAGACACAACGCCTTTACCTGACACATTCATCCCTGAAACCTTTAATGGGCTATTCCAATTTCCGATTTTAAAAGTCATGTCAATTTGTTAATATTCAGGGATGATTTTAACAATAGGTTGCAAAATGGCAAACAGTGGAGACGCTGATCAGAGGGCTCCTACATGAGCTCTTTAATTGTAGGAGCCATTTGATCAGGGTCTACACTGTTTGGATAGGACAATAGTACTCTTCAAAGGTACACTGCTTGTCAATGGTGAGTATACTCATCGCTAGAATTGAATGTTTTGAAAGTTATTTCTGTCAATAGTGACCTTACCGATATCCGGAGTAGGTATAATATGTTTATGCATTAAGTGAAGATTTAGCAAATTCATTGATGCAAGTTTTAGTTATGGTACAACACGTTATAGATTGAATACCGGTATTCAAGACATGGACTGTTTAAAATCAAATATTACTTACGTTTAGGTTTCATATTCACATCAGCTGTTGAAACAATTCTGTTTTTGCTATTTTCGGAGTATTTGTCCATCCGATTTTCTTGCTTTTCGGAATCAAGCGCTATGTTAGTGGCCAAAGTTTGTGCCTCTATCTCTGACAGTGATTTCTTCAACGCCATATTTTCTTCTTCAAGTGCCTCTATCCGTTTCTCCATTTGTTTGTTATGTTCAAGCACTTTTTCTAGCGTTGCTTCAATTTTTGCCAAACGAGAAATCGTATTTCCATGGTCCTTGTTAAACTGTTCATCTGCATGCACATGCGCACAAATCCAAACCGAGAAAAGCAAGAACAGTGAAATTGAACCAGAAGTGTTCATTGTTAAACCTTCTGTAGAAATTAGGAAAACTGTTCAATACACATATATGTATATGTAAGACAGATAAGAAATCGGGACGGGAATATGTTATCACTAAGGGTTAACACATTTCAAAACAAGCAACGAATATACTCGTCATTTACAGACAATGAACCTATAAATAGCGAATTTGCCCTAAGCCATCAGTGTAGACTCAGGTCAGATTGCTCCTTTAGGGCCCCTCTGACCAGGATCTGCAATGTTTGTCGTTTTTCAATACATTACCAAAATCAACTCTAAATAGTCAAAAACTGGACTAGTCCAAATTGTCCATTAAAAGATTTAAGAGGAGAATGAGTTAAAAATGGCGCCCTTGTCCTTTTCATGGTGAAACACATGTGCAATAACACCTTGATGTCTTTACAAGTTTTACCACACTCATAGTGAAAGTGAAAGCGTCGCTAGTCACTTAATCAATGGGTTTACTCATTCACCTCTAGAACTTTCAACAATCAACCCTAGCGAAGATTAGATTCGTGTGTACCTTCAGTGTACCTGTGAAGAGTACTTTTGTCCTATGCAAACAGTGAAGATTAATATCAGGGTCTGAACTGTTTGTCATTTCGCAATGACATACCATTAAAAGTTTCAAGGATGGATGACCTAAAGGAAAAGTCAAGCTCAAGTTCAGTTTTAGCTACATCTAATTAGGGTTGTTGTGTAATAATTCAATGCATGATGGCAAACAGTACAGAATGACACCATTCAACATATCAATGGAAGTGTTTTTCTAGACGCCTTGGATATTTCATCAGAACTGGAAAATCAGTCTGATAGAATTATATTATACTTGGTGTCAAACTTGGGAGAGTATTACTTACAAAAACAAATACAACGTATTCAGGAACCCCTTGGTCACCAAATTCCTGATAAAAGGATATTGCAAAAAATATTTTTCGTCTAAACTGAACATTTTACTCATTTCAAAGCTAGCTGCTTCGTCAACTATTGTGCCCAACCTTAACATCAACAAATGAAAATATGGGTACTAATTGATCAAGGTTTACACTGTTTTCTCACATAATTATTTTCACTTCACTGGTTACATCAATAAAAGTACAAAACACACCAGGGTTCAATGTTACAAAGTTTTTGAGTTGTGTGTGAAGTCGTTCTCAAGCATTTGATTGGTCCGAATTTAGCCTAGGATCAACGTTAAAGTTTTACGTTAAAGTCTGTTCTAAGCAAACGACAGCACTTATGGTCACGGAACTTAATATGTTGATGCGTCTCAATGAGTAGACCAAAAACATCCGATTTCGGTGACCTTTTACCTTGACCTCTACATTCACCGTTAAGGTTTTGAGTTAAAGTATGTTCTGAGCGAACGACTGCACCTACGGTCACGAAACTTTATGTGCAGATGCGCCTCAATAAGTACACCTAAATGCATTGAAATTTGGTGGTCATTACCTTTGACCATGACCTCTAGGGTTAACGTTAATGTTTGTGTGAAGTCGTTCTCAAGCATTTGATTGGTCAGAATTTAGCCTAGGATCAACGTTAAAGTTTTGCGTTAAAGTCTGTTCTAAGCAAACGACAGCACTTATGGTCACGGAACTTAATATATTGATGCGTCTCAATGAGTAGACCAAAAACATCCGATTTCGGTGACCTTGACCTTTGACCGTGACCTCTACATTCACCGTTAAGGTTTTGAGTTAAAGTATGTTCTGAGCAAACGACTGCACCTACGGTCACGAAACTTGATGTGCAGATGCGCCTCAATAAGTTCACCTAAATGCATTGAAATTTGGTGGTCATTACCTTTGACCATGACCTCTAGGGTTAACGTTAATGTTTTGCGTCTGTTCAATGCAAACAACAGCACATACGGTCACAGACCTTGATATGCTGATGCGCCTCAATAAGTAGACCAAGATGCATCCGTGTTCGGTGACCTTGATCTTTGACCTTGACTTCTAGATTCACCATTAAGGTTTTTCGTTAAAGTCTGTTCTGAGCAAACAACTGCACGTATGGTCACGAAACTTCATATGCGGATGCGGTTAAGTGAGTAGACCAGGGTGCATAGCAGTTAAATGGCATTGGTCTTTGACCTTGAGCTTTAGAGTCAATGATAAAGTTTTGAGATAAAGTCGCATCTTGACAGTTAAGTGTTGCGCTAAACATTCTTAGCAAACGACTGTACCTACGGTCACAAAACTTCATATGCTGATGCGCCTCAATGAGTAGACCACAATGCACCATAGTTTGGTATCCTTGACCCTTGACCATGACCTCTAGGTTCAACGTTAAGATGTTGCGTTAAAATCTGTTCTTTGCAGGAGGTCAGCTTCGTAATCTTTGATTACCCGTTCTGGTTAAGTATTTAGGGTTTGGGCTTTTAGAATTTATTGCAAAATGACAAACGATACAGACTCTAATGAAATGGGTCTTTTAAGGGTCCTCTTGTTAGAGTCTACGCTGCGTGTACAGGACATGTGCACTTTTCAAAGCTACACTCGCTTGATGAGTTAAGCAGCAATCAGTTCTAAGACATATTCATGGTTCTTCAATGAGGGTTGCTCACAACAATAATGTACCGCGAGAGACTGGTTCTGTATAGTTAGAAATTATGCAAGATGATCTACAGTTGATTTTGGTATTTGATAAATAGTAAGAGTTTGACCTTAATTTCAGTAAAGCTAGATCTTTGAGAAGTCCTTTAGCACGTTGTCACATATGGTTTGTAGTACTTTGTACTCAATCTTTCAAAATTCTTTTACAGGATAAACATCGCTCCCTCTCTCTGCAACGAATGGGAGACAAAGATAGTGTGCGTTGTTCAGAGGGAGTCGTTTCAGGGAGGGAATTGGCTTACATCTGAAAACAGCTTGAATCAAGATCAGACGCCGCGTTACGCGGCGTCTGATCTTGATTCAAGCTGTTTGTCACCCGTCGTTATATTTATCCCATAAAAATGTAATTTTGAGAAAAAACAGCAGACGACATTTTGAAGCAGACGATATTGCAGCAGTAAAAGTGTTAAACATTGTGTCTTGTTTGGGGAACAGCCGTAATGGTCGTTGTTAGGAGGGAGTCGTTGTTAGGAGGGCCGTTGTAGGGAGGGAACACTGTATATACTGCAGAAAATATGTTGGATACAATTCATATAGACATAGTGTGTTTGACTTTGAAAAAAGGTACACTTCCTATGAGTTAATTGGACTCTGAAATGGACCATTTGAAATGTCCGTGATTTAAATAGAGGGTCTTGTATAAGTGCTCATTGTTTATCATTTTTAATTAACAAGTTGAATAAAATA
The DNA here is from genome assembly GCA_922989275.2 of Gari tellinella. NCBI lineage: Eukaryota > Metazoa > Mollusca > Bivalvia > Cardiida > Psammobiidae > Gari > Gari tellinella. Next base: position 29,493,813 of record OV277862.1, read on the forward strand.
ATATGACGCGAGCCTTGGCGAGCGTCATATTCGTTTTAATCAACGAGTTTATTCAAAATGATAAATAATGAGCACGAATGTGAGATTCTATTTATCACAAACAAGTTTAAAGCGACTCGCAACCAGATGGTGCATTAAAAATAGTAATTTGTAAATATGTACCAAACGCTTATATAAATGGTAAAGAATTAGTTTAGGATAAGAAATTCTGTTTAAAAAAATGTATTTCAATGAAAAAAAATATTAGTCTCTGGTGGGATTTGAACCCGGGGCCCGACATTGGCGGACAGAAGGCAAAATAGGGGAAACCGCTTAGACCAATGGACCACGGAACTATCCGTTTATCTCGGATCGATTTAACGTTTTTCAATGAGTAGCGATCGAAAGTGCATACAACTTCGTAATTCGGCTCGTGTTTATGTCTGAGCCCGTGTAGAGAAGCAACAACAACAACTATACCGTCTACTAGTCGGTATAGAAAAACGATGGAAAATATCTAAAAATCTAAGATTCGGTGACGATTCTTGAGACTGTTTTTGGACTGATCATATTTTTTTAATGTCAGAAGCCAAATAATGCCACAAATTTGGTTTTATTTGAGTATTTTATTTTATTTTGACAAGTACACCATCCGGTTGCGAGTCCCTTTAAGCACCTATTAAATTGATTGAATCCGTAACTTGTTGACCGTCCGCAAATAGATTTTCCGCCAAAACATTACGCTGTTTACGTTAACCTAATTACAAATGACGTCATAAAGCGTCCCGCTATAAGCAGCGCTTGTGGACAAACAGGTTGGTCCGGAGCCCAAAAAACGATATTCCACTAGTGGATTACGATATTTATATAATGGCTTTATGTCACTCCCAGACCGCAAGTGCACACCTAATTCATATACATGCCTAACCTTCTACATTAACGGACGACTTGTGACACTTGTTGCTAACACTTTGAATCCAGAATAGACGCCGAATAACTAGGTGTCTCGTCTGCACCAACTATTTAACACAATAATGATACTTTCTGAACTTAGGCATCAACACACGAAGACGACAATTAGGCTGCCAAAAGTTGACATGAAAAATCCTAAGATTTCGAGTTTTTTCAATTGCGAATTTACGAATCGTACCTTTACCCCATAGCCTGTTTCTAGTCTTGTTGACACGTGACTACTTAAAGCAGGCTGAAAGTAAAGCAGAAGAATGCGCCATATGGCGCATTCTGCTTTACTTTCAGCCTGAGTTAAGCTACCATGTTCTAGAAAAAAAAATCCGAAGATTTAGGAAAATTCAGGAGAAATGGCAGCCCTGCAATTATATAGAGTGGTAATGGTAATCATATGCCAGCTGCACAGCGGTAAGGCATTGAAGCTTGTCGCTTTCGGTCAAAAGCTCGACAACACCAACATAATTATGCAAATATTTTGAACGCAGAGCAGGCACCGCTTAAGCGCGGCGTCTAATAAGGATCCACATGGTTTGACAGTCTAAACAAGCACGTGGTGTTATAACAGTGAATGTGTTGAATGGGTTATGTCGTTGTGGTGGCAGTGGCAGGGTTAACCCATTTATACCCAGTGGATTATTCCATGTTTTATATTGGATTAGTCCATTGTTATCAAATGGATACCTGGTCAAAATTTTCATTTTCATTTTGTTTTATATTGAAATTCCTATCAGCAAACAGTGTATACTCTGATCAGACGCCGTATAATGCGGCGTCTGATCAGAATCTACACTGTTTGCCTATGTCCCATATATGGGATCTTGTGCACTAATGGGTTAATTTAACATGTTAAAACAATTGGTCCGAACCCAGAAAAGTCATATAAATATAATTGCTTCCTCACATTAAACTTATGGTTAAGAACTGGCAATAACTCTGGAGACAATAGTTACCTGGCAATTTAAGTCATTCACACATAATTCTTTTTATGGACAATTTCATTTTCCAATTAAGTCTAGTCTATTTATGAATATATATGATTGTTCTCTGCAATATATTCCAAATTGACAAATTGTGCAGACCAGATGGCTCCTTTTGGAGCCTTTTTGTCTTGGTCCGCATTGTTTGCATAGGACAAAAATACACTTTACTGGTATGGTCCGCATTGTTTGCATAGGACAAAAATACACTTTACTGGTACACTGTTAGTAAATGACTAGTAAGTGAAATTTTTATTGTTGTGGCATGTGCATAGTAAATTATGGTGTTTAACAAAATATTGATTAAATACAATAATATGTATCCGGCCAAGTGGGCCTATAAGTAACCACAATTTAAACATAAATGTCTTGCTTGAATTGAGCGTGTTAACGCATTCGCCCCTGAAACTTCTATATTGGAAAATTTCAGTTTCAATTGAAGTCTAGTCTAATTTTTACTATTTTGGGATGTTTTACAAAAAAGTGAAAGCACTACAAACAGTACAGGCATGATCACAGTGCCCTCTGATCTGGTTCTACTATGTTTGTATAAGCCAAGTGCATTATTTACATTTACACTGTTTGTAAATAAATGACAAGTAGACTCGTCGCTTAGGTTGAATGGGTTAAAATCAGCAATATGTTATGGATTAGTAAGGTCTAAGATTAGGATCAGGGCTAGATGTGGACTAAATGTAAAAGTGTAACATATTCAGGCGAAATTTAGTATTTTCTTTATGAAATACTGTTTCCTTAATTTTATTTTAAACTGTGAAGCATGGCGTAGTTTCAAACTTCTTTTTGGGCACTAACTACATGTACATACTTTCTTTTTGTTTTTTCTCCAGTAAAACTACAAGTTGCATTCAAATTGTGCATTCAAATTGTTGCAGTTTTCATCATTTTACAGGGAACGTGGCGTAGGCTGTAAGATGTTTCCAGGGCTGCCATTTCTCCGGATTTTTACTAAATCTACGGATTTTTTTCTAGTACATGGTAGCTTAAAGCAGGCTGAAAGTAAAGCAGAATGCGCCTTAAGGCGCATTCTGCTTTACTTCCAGTCTACTTTAAGCAGCGACGTATCGACCAAACTAGAAACAGGCGATTGGGAGAGGTACGATTCGTAAAATTGCACTTGAAAAATGCAAATTTGGAAATCTTAGGATTTTTCATGTCAACTTATGGCAGCCCTGTGTTTCGGTTTAAATCAGATGCTCTTATAATTTATAACTTATTATGTGGTTTTGAAGTAGATATTGATTTTAATATTTGAATTACTCTTAAGTATGCATTTGTGTTCACATTCACGATATATTCAAAACGAAAGTCAGGTCAGGTTATACACAGTTTGCCATTTTGCAATACAAATGCATTACAAAAATAAATTCCTAAATAGTCAATAGTGGACTAGACCAAATACTCAAAATGAGTTAAAGATGCTGTCATTCTTCGGACTCGCTTAAATCGACCTTACAAGTGTTCCATAAGTTTAATTTCTATAACTCGATCTTGCTCAAGTCGAACATGCCCTAAGACTTTAACTTTGTTCGAAGAAACGCGAGTTCGAAGCATCGAGTTTCGACTGTACATGTAACTTTTATAAAACAGTTAAGAAAAACGATATCCCAGCATAGAAATATTACAAAAATATTAACTAAATGTACATGTACATGAAGTTTAGAAACTGTGTAGGTGATATTGATATTTCGATAGTGTGACTTCTTCATTTTGCAGCCAATTATAAATTATATATTCGTTTATTTATCAAAGTAGTGTCCGTTTGTTCTGATCTGGCAGAAAAAAACACCTGTAAAAAACATGAAACGTGTGGCATCTCATGTTTTCGAGGGAGGCCCTGATATAGTCAATTCCAAGTCAAATTCAAACCAAACCATAAGAAATAAAAGACGGGCCTAACATGAGACGCTCCATCGATTCTTTGCTAGGACATTCAGCAGGTTTTGCATGCTTTTTTTTACAATTTTTACCGGAAAAGGTGTAAGCCTCCAAACAAACTGATCAATATTAATTCAGTATTACGTTTTGGCTTGAATTTCTCCATGACATAAGCTGCTGAATCAATTTTGTTTTTATTATTTCCGGTGTTTTTATGATTTCGACGCCTTTTTCTGTGTCTTTAACAGGAGCCATACTTCGGATCTCTATCCCAGACAGTGATTTTTTCAGTGCCATATTTTCTTCGTCTACTGCCTCTGTCCGTTTCTCTATTTGTATATTTTGTTCAAGAACATTTTCTAGGGTCGCTTCAAGTTTATCCAAACGGGTATTCGTGTCATCTTGGTATTTCTTAAAACGTGCATGCGCGTTCACTATCACACAGAACAAAACAGCAAAAACAAAGAATACTAAATTCGAATGTGATCCGGTCATTGTTTACACTTGTTCTGTAGAATAACGTTTCAGTAGTAAATGTCAATACAGTGCTCCCTCTCTACAACGACACCCAATGGGAAACAAAGATTGTGTGTGTTGTTCGGAGGGAGTCGTTATAGGGGGGTAACATTAAGACTTGGCTTACATTTGAAAACAGTTTGAATCCAGATCAGACGCCGCGTAACGCGGCGTCTGATCTGGATTCAAGCTGTTTGTCACTCGTCATTATATTTATTCTATCAAAATGTCCACTTATATGCGACTTTGAGAAAAACTGCAGCCGACAAATTTAAGTAGACGGTATTGCAACCATAAAAAAGTTGGACATAAATGTTTCGATTGGGAACAAACGCAAGGGTCGTTGTAAGGAGGGAGTCGTTGTTGGGAGGGCCGTTGAAGGGAGGGGACGCTGTATATAGAAAACGATCAGAATGTTTTATCACAGGTCGTTTCATTAACATAGATAAAACATATGTTTATAAAGTATATAAAACTTCTCTAAACCGTACATACATTGGAAGTCATTTGGGGATTTTAGATACAAGTGACTGTTAAATACTGTACAACAGCGACACAGATGTCCGACAGGAGCTTATTGTGTCGCTGTAATCCTACATTAACATGCCGTATATCTTGAAAACATTAACCATTTACCTGGTGATCGCGACTTTACCCGTTTTAACAAACAGTTTGGATCTAGATCAGACGCCGCGTTAACGGGCATCTGATCTGAATGCAAAACTGTTGGACACTCAACTTTAGGTTTCTGTACTTAAATCTTTTATAAATATGTTATTTTGCTGACGACAATTTCAAAGCAGCCGATACAGTGGAGAATCTGTTATTCTTTCCCGTTTAAACGCAAACGTACGCAAACGCAAAGCACTAAAACGTAGAAAAGAACAACTTTTGGACAATTCTGATAATTCTTGTTTATCTTGGTGGCAAACAGTTTGGAGCCTGATCAGACGCCGGGTTACCCGGCGTCTGATCTAGATCCAAACTGTTTGCACTGCAAATAATAGTTTTAGCGTAAACGCGTTTATTGGGAAAGAATAACAGATTCTCCACTGTATGACGTCACTAATGACGTCAGAATAACAGATTCTCCACTGTATCACCACAGGGTAATGGTGAAAAAAGACGTTAATTTTCTTTTCGGTTAAGGGGTTTTCAAGTGTATAGACAATATATACATTAACACTTTTCCCTTAAAAGGTACAGTCTGCTAAAACTGTGTCGTTTGTTAGATTTCTTAAATTTAGATTTGGGCTATTTTGACTGAAGAAACGTCGATATTAGTGCCATAGTAATACGAGCGTACTGGTAGTCTGGTCAAGATCGATCTGTTTATAATACAATGGAGAAGACGTATAAATAGTCTTTTCCAATAAACGGGTTAATGCTAAAACAATAATTTAAACTGCAGACAGTTTCGAGCAAAATAAGACACTGAGTATCCCGGCGTCTGATCACGCTCATAACTATATGCCATTACATTGAGGTTAAAATGAACATTTAGAATTGTCAAAGTGATGTTCTTTTCTACCTTTTATTGTTATGTTTTTGTTATGTTTTATTTTGCAAAAGACAAACATGTTTATCAGCATTTTATAGTACAAACGAGTAATGACGGGCAGTCATTCTAACTGATAACAATAACCTCAAGCGTATAAAAATCTGCACATGCACGTTTTTTATATAGGTACTTTGGATACTTTCAACATTGGATTTTTGTTCTTCAGGAAATAATTCCAGCATATACACAAATTTTCAATACTTTAGAAGATGGCATATTTAAGCTTATTGCAGTGCGTACAAGACAAGGTCCAAATGTTATAAAGCGTTTCAGCTGCGTCTGATGTCGTAGCCAAGCATTTGATTGGTCAGATTTTACGAAAAGCTCAAACCTGACCAATCAAATGATTGCAAACGATCTCAGACTCAACTCAAACGCTTTATAACCTTGGACAAAGGTGCCTGGATCGGCCTTATTAGCCACATACGCAATCATCGCAGAAACTCAACAACTTGCAGACGATCCAGACGAACAAAATGACTTTGTGTATATTATGGTGTCCATGATAGTGCATTTACATGTATAACAAAAACAATATCGTCCATGAAACATATTGGCTTTTTTAAAAATACATGTATAATTGAATATATTTTGAATGTGTTCTATACAAAAATACTAATGCAATGGTTCAATGTGAATCTTTATTTTTCAATGTAATGTATGCGCTTATACGTCAGTTAAATATTACATAACTGCTTTGGTTCCTTTTGTACGTACATTCTTTTTATTTTACAAATTGAAAGAACCGTTATCATTTCTGCTATATTTGGAAGATTCAAAAGAACAATTACTGTTTTCTGACATTATCTGGCCTTTATGATGATGTGCTACATGTATCTCGTTCATGTGGAATGTGTATTCGAAACAAGATCATCAAATAACCTTTACTTTTTTTAATCAATCAAAGACCGCTATCAGCCATCCAGAAAAAGTCGTAAAGCCATTTCCATGTATTTCACCGTCTCCATGATATGACGATCGATATGTTCGAACCCAGACCATTGCCCCTGCCTTCAGTTCCACAGTTGCGAGTCGGGTGGATGAAACCAGGTGGGTGGCACCAGTCGAATGGCCATAATTCGATATAATATGTTGTCCCTCTTTAACGAGTTCGAGGTACTCATTTTTACCAGGATTTATCATTTCTGAAAAGCTGAAGACATACACGCCGCTGACTGGTGCAGTGAACATACCTGTTGTATTGTGATATACATTGCCGATATTTGTGATGACCGTGTCAAAGATAACTGTCTGTCCAGCTCCAACATTCGTCAAAACTGGTGTGCTTACGACTGCTGTAAAGGCTGCAGTGGCTTCATTTAGTTGTCCTGCAAATAAACATGTTATCATAAATCATTCGAACAATGCCTGTACTTTTTAACCGAATGTCTGCCTTTCAAAGAATTACACTGTTCATTTGCAAAAATATTTTATCCTAATCAGACGCTCCATTGTGAGGCGTCTGATCAGGGTTTAAACAATTGGCATTTATTTCAATATATCGCAAGTCAGAATATCGTAATTTAAAGATGTGAAATAAAACTAACAACAATTGGTTAAAGCAGGTGACATCATAACTGTTAATGGATGAACTTGTCTTGGCACTCAAAGACACAACGCCTTTACTTAACACATTCTTCCCTGAAACCTTTAATGGGCTATTCCAATTTCCAATTTTAAAAGTCATGTCAATTTGTTAATATTCAGGGATGATTTTAACAATAGGTTGCAAAATGGCAAACAATGGAGACGCTGATCAGAGGGCTCCTACATGAGCCCTTTGATTGTAGGAGCCATTTGATCAGGATCTACACTGTTTGGATAGGACAATAGTACTCTTCAAAGGTACACTGCTTGTTAATGGTGAGTATACTCATCGCTAGGATTGAATGTTTTGAAAGTCATTTCTGTCAACAGTGACCTTACGGATATCCGGAGTAGGTATACTATGTTTATGCATTAAGTGAAGATTTAGCAAATCCATTGATGCAAGTTTTAGTTATGGTACAACACATAATAGATTGAATACCGGTATTCAAGACATGGACTGTTTAAAATTAAATATTACTTACGTTTAGGCTTCATATTCACATCAGCTGTTGAAACAATTCTGTTTTTACTATTTTCGGAGTATTTGTCCATCCGATTTTCTTGCTTTTCGGAATCAAGCGCTATATTAGTGGCCAAAGTGTGTGCCTCTATCTCTGACAGTGATTTCTTCAACGCCATATTTTCTTCTTCAAGTGCCTCTATCCGTTTCTCCATTTGTTTGTTATGTTCAAGAACCTTTTCTAGTGTTGCTTCAATTTTTGCCAAACGAGAAATCGTGTTTTCATGCTCCTTGTTAAACTGTTCATCTGCATGCACATGCGCACAAATCCAAACAGAGAAAAGCAAGATCAATGAAACTGAACGAGACTCGTTCATTGTAAAACCTTCTGTAGAAATAAGAAAAATGTCTCAATATACAGGCGTACGTGTAAGACAGATAAGAAATTGAGACGGGCCATGTTATCACTTAAAGCGTGACCACAGTCAACCCTAGCGATGAGTAATTTAAATATGCACATCTAATCATTGCCTAACCTTCTACATGCTACGGGATATTTATGACATACATGTATGCTGCTAACAGTTTGGATAGTCCACTTTTTTACTATTTAGGGATGTTTAACAATAGAATGCAAAAATACAACCAGACCACTATCAGAGAGTTCCTTTATTAGTTCTCTGATCTAAGTTTGTTTATGACAAGTGCACTTAATAAGTATATTTACACTGTTTGTAAACTACGAGTAAACCCGTCGCAAGGGTTAAATGAGTTTAAGAATCAGCAATACTGTACGGTTTGGTTAGGGTTAAGATAAAGCTTAGTGCTAGGTGATGACCAGTTGTAAAAGTACTCCAACATTTTGACGCTGGTATTATTTAACAAGAAACATGCATTGGGAACTTAACTATTTTATTTATTAAATACTAATTCTATGTTTAAGTATTTTATTTATCTAAATATTTGTCATTCGATTTATTTCAAATATTTAAGCATTGAGTAGTTTAAAAGTATTTGGACACTTAATACATACTTTTTTCCCAATAAAAGTACCAGTTACATTGCTGAAGTTCTTGTCATTTTACAGGGATGAGGACAGTGGGTTGTAAGATGTCGGGTATAAATAAGATGCTCTAATGATTTATAATTTCTGCACTTAGTGTGAAACGGTATGGTTATATAAGATATTGATTTTAACACTGTAATTATTCTCATGTATGTATTTTGGTGACATTCGCGATATATTAACCCTTTCAACCCTACAGCCCTCTGTAGAAATTACTGATTACATATGCAAACAGTGTAGACCCAGATCAGAGGGCTCCCATAGGAGCCCTCTGATCAGGGTATGCACTGTTTGATATTTTCATTGATTTTTGGTGTCATACCAAAAATGCAACAGTAGACTGGTTCAAAATACCTGTACTAGAAGAGTCCAAAATGACTGTAAAAACTCACAAGATAATTTAGGGTTGAAAGGGTTTAAAAAGCAACAACTGATCTTTTATCAGTCAGTAACAGCTATCAGCTTACCAGATAAAGTAGTGTATCCATTTCAGTGTATTTGACCGTCTCCAGGATACGACACTAGAGGTATTCAGGGGCCCGTTTTACTAAACAACTTACGCAAAAAATTTGCGTAAGTCAAAATCGTTTAACTCTTATTGTTCGATCATAAACGTTTGCAAACAGCAAATAGCTAGATCAGAGGACGCGCTAAAAGCGCGTCCTCTGATCTGGCCATTTGCTGTTTGTAGCAAGTGATAATAAACAATATAAATTAAAATTTAAAATTTTGACTTACGCAAAATGTTTGCGTAAATAGTTTAGTAAAACGGGCCCCTGACTCACACCATTTCCCCTGCCTTAAGTTCAACAGTTGCGAGTCGACTGGATGAAACTCTGTGAGTGGAGTCACTTGATTGACAATACATCGCTATAATACGGTTCCCCTCCTTAACAAGTTCAAGGTACTCTCTTTTGCCAGCATCTATCATTTCTGAAAAGCTGAAGACATACACGCCGCTGACCGGTGCAGTGAATATCCCTGTTGTATTGTGATATACATTGCCGACATTAGTGATGACCGTGTCAAAGATAACTGTCTGTCCTGCTCCAACATTCGTTTAATCTCGCGGGCTTACGACTGCTGTAAAGGCTGCAGTGGCTTCATTTAGTTGTCCTGCAAATAAACATGCCATAATAAATCATACAAACATTGCATGTACTTTTAACTCCATTCAATACATGTATCTTACACCGACTACAAGCTAGGGTTTCTTGAATGGTTTTAAAGGGGTTATTTTACCTTGAAAATCAAAGATAAAATGCCCATCTATTTAATAGATTATTTCTCTGTCAGCGATTACCTCGCGGAGATCTGAAGTAGCTTTAATATGTTTTCTAGTTTTTATTAAGCAAACATTTAGCAAATTTATTTATGAATGAAGGTTTTCGTAATAGTAAAACGTTTTAAAAATTGTTCGATCTGTTTTCCAAATGAAAAGTTTTGTAAGCTCTGATGTGGCGATTGTAATATCCGTGTGTTCTGTCTGGAACTTTTATTTGAAGATTGGATCATTCTAAAAATGAAAATGGGATAAAATTGGTCTCGATAATTTCGTAAACTTAAGCTATCAATATAATTTTCAATTATTTATATTGTCAATCATATTTATCGTGAATGGGCGGTAAAGGAGACTTGGTCAATATATAAAAGAATGTCAGAGAACTCAAATATTTTTGACGCACTGTCAATAATATTGATGTGGGGAGTTTCTTCATCAACTGTATTGATCGATATTTCATTCTACAGTAGAACCTCTCTATTACGACCACTTAGTTGTGTCAAATATTAGTCGTTTAAGACAGGTGATTGCTTAAAGCAATGTGAAAATGAAACAGAAAGCTCCTACAGGAGCTTTCTGTTTCACTTTCACATTGCTTTAAGCTGTCGCCTGTCCTTTATACTGACATTTAGCCTTCTTTTTAGTGGTCGTAATAGAGAGGTTCTACTGTAATTGAAAACACAATGCCATCAATATTGACAAAATTGTATTGACAATATTAACAAGTACTTCCAATTATGGTCGCAGCAGAAATGAACAAAATTTTGATTAAAATGATAATGCAGCTGAGGTCTAAACATTTATATTAACAATCACATGTATATTGGTTAGCGCATCGGTCTAGTGCTGAACGAGAATCGGTTTACTCTCGAGTACGGAAACGTCCGAATATATCCGATGTAACCTTGTTAAACATTATAAACTGTCCTGTTCTAAAACCAAAATGGCCTTGTCGAAACAAACGGACAATAAGTTTATGTATAGTCTGATTTTATTGACCTGTCTGTCATTATTTAAAACATGGTGTAATAGCATGTGCTGTCGCGGACATTTATCTCACAATAGAGACAATATTCTGTCCCGTCCAAACGCAAACGAAATACATTATAATAAAATGTAAAAAAATATTTTTTTGTAAATTTCTAATGCACGCCCTGTAATCCCCGGCTCCATCACATTTTCGCGATGTATTGAAAAAAGAGCCAAAGAAACTTCCGAGAAGCAGCCAAATGCCACTAAAAGTAAGACAAACAATGCATCGTGCACATATTTCTTCCTCTATAAAAGTCATCAAGCGTTTTCCCAAAAATCGGGCTTCGTCATTCCAAATAGAAATGTACATATCTTAAGTCCGTGTTGATTGATTTGCAAAACAATTCTGTTTGTAACCGTTAAATTGAACCAAAGTTTGGACACTGACCCGATCAGTTTGGACCAAGGTGACACGCCGAGTAATTCTATGTTTCATCTAGTGATATTTATCTGAAAATAATGTCAAGTTTATCCGTTCACTGCCAGTATGGCGTAATTACACGTCCAACACAGTCGCTGGCATAGACTGCTTATATATATTTCTCGTTTGCTTTTACGCGGTCCGTCGAAAGACCCCAACCTCCCCAAACAACTTTTAAGTTTTCCATATTCTAGCAGATGGTAGCTTAAGGCAGGCTTCAAGCTGCATTAAGTGGATACCTGTCTGCAAAAACCAGTAAAAGGCTATTGAAAATTGGGATAATATCTAGAAGTAACTGTGTATAGCTATCTTAAGTCTTGTTATTTTAGCTTTAATTCGCCATTTAATATTTTTATTTGATTAGATATTAAGGAATGTAAGTAGTTTGGTTTTGTTTTTAAGTGGTTTATGCAGGTTTTGAGAGGTTTGGAGTTGTTTGGGGAGGTTTGGAGAGGTTTGGAGTGGTTTGGGGTCTTAATTTAGACAGACCCGCTTTTACGTGTTAAAAATTGGAATAATATGCGTTTCAAGAAACATTGATACTAGTGTCAAACAGGTTGGTTCAGTGTCAGACACCGCGTTTTGCGGCGTCTGATCAGGATTTAAACTGTTTGCAAATGTCGGTGTTGTCGGCATTGGCAGTGATAGGGTTAATCAAATTTAGTCTTACGTGCTGAAGATTAACTATCTGATATGATATTGATAAAGTATTGACTTCATCAAAATGACTTCATTGTAGTTTGAACATTTAAGACTTAAATTGGTTAAGGTTAATAAGGTTAATTATGTCTTACGTTTAGGTTTCATTTTCACATCAGCTGTTGAAACAATTTTGTTTTTACTCTTTCCTGTGTATTCGTCCGAACGATTTCCATACTCTTCCGAATTAAACGCTTTATTGGTAGAACTTTGCACTTCTATCCCAGACAGTGCTTTCTTCAGCGCCTTATTTTCTTCTTCAAGTGCCTCTATCCGTTTCTCCATTTGTTTGTTAAGTTTAAGAACCTTTTCTAGCGTTGCTTCAATTTTTGCCAAACGAGAAATCGTGTTTTCATGCTCCTTGTTAAACTGTTCATCTACAAGCCCAAGTGCACAAAAGTAAGAACAATGAACAAGACGTGGTCATTGTAAAGCCTTCTGTAACAGTAAAATGTCTCAAAATACACGCAAACATGTAATACAGATAAGAATTCGGCACGGGACCATGTTATGGACCCTGTTATCTGTATATGAAGTTTGAAGTCAATAGCTTTAAAACTTTGGTAGTTATGGTCCATACAAATAAATACGAAAGACTCAAGCACAACACAAACGATACACCAACCTCTCAAGCAGAGCACACACACAGTCATACCATAACAAACACACACACACACACACACACCCATACTGGTTTTACTATCCGACAGAGGTACACGTTTCACACCCTCATACCGAGGTGTACGCTTTATAAGCAAAAAAGCTTAAGGCAAATATGACAAAAGGTTTTCAGGACAGTCACAGTTTCAAATGATGTGAAGAAAATATTGAATTTATCAAGAATTACCGATCAACACTAGACCGACAAAACGAGGTAGGTAATGGGCAAAACCTCTGTTTCAAACCGAGGTAAAAAACACACACACACATCACCTACATAACGAGGTACACTCACACATCACCTACAAATATCGCTATCGACTGTGTGCAAACACACACCGACACACAAACAGGTAGTAGAAAAGCAAACCGAGGTACTCGAGATATTTTGAGTGCGTTTGTATCTTGAACTGAGCATGCTAAATGCGAGGTATACCTACCGAAGTATTAGTTAAAACTACCTCGCTTGTTGGAGGTACCTCGGTTCGTTGCTGTGTACTCCTATGACTACCTCGCTTTGATAGTGTCACCAACGCACACACACACACACACACACGCGCGCGCGCGATACCATTCCTTCATCTACACACTAAATAGAAAACAACACGCAAGACAAACATAAAGCAAAGTGAATATAGGAGCCCGCCTTGGAACGGTCAGTAGCAATTAATAATTAACTATTAACAACCACTGGGAGTTAAACCTGGGTTTAGGGGCGCCCAACCTCACTCTTATCTCCTATATTCACCTATAAAGACGAACAGTGTACATAAAATATAAACCCTGTTCCAAAACCTTACAATCGCAAAAACCGCCAACACAGTAAGTAAATACATGTAAAACATCTAACAAAAATTCTATGACAAGATTATTAGTAACACGGGAAAGAATTAAACATTCAAGCCCGTGTCAAAAATAACCCACTATGGCAACGGTCAAATTGTACTCAGGCGACTAGTCTCTAGTCACGAGTAACTGTAAGACATGGGTGGGTTCAGGGTACGACAGAGAGGGAGAGAAAAAACAAAGCACGAAAATCCGACATAACTCTCCCGGTTAAGGACGGTTTTAGAGATACATCATCATGTAGTGCTAAGCCCTGTCTGTCGTCGCACAACCAAAGAGGAAAGCATGGTTATCAATTGTAGAACGTGAAGTGCGCAGCAATATAGTTGGATCATAATCAGTTTTGAGGGAAAATCTAATACGTTTCACAAACAGGTTTTGAAAATGCATATGTCCAAGAATCTTACGAAGCCTGTAAATCACATCACCATAAAATTCCGGATGTGAAATGTGTGCAAACACACACCGACACACAAACAGGTAGTAGAAAAGCAAACCGAGGTACTCGAGATATTTTGTGTGCGTTTGTATCTTGAACTGAGCATGCTAAATGCGAGGTATACCTACCGAAGTATTAGTAAAAACTACCTCACTTGTTGGAGGTACCTCGGTTCGTTGCTGTGTACTCCTATGACTACCTCGCTTTGATAGTGTCACCAACGCATACACACACGCGCGCGCGCGATACCATTCCTTCATCTACACACTAAATAGAAAACAACACGCAAGACAAACATAAAGCAAAGTGAATATAGGAGCCCGCCTTGGAACGGTCAGTAGCAATTAATAATTAACTATTAACAACCACTGGGGGTTAAACCTGGGTTTAGGGGCGCCCAACCTCACTCTTATCTCCTATATTCACCTATAAAGACGAACAGTGTACATAAAATATAAACCCTGTTCCAAAACCTTACAATCAAAAAGACCGCCAACACAGTAAGTAAATACATGTAAAACATCTAACAAAAATTCTATGACAAGATTATTAGTAACACGGGAAAGAATTAAACATTCAAGCCCGTGTCAAAAATAACCCACTATGGCAACGGTCAAATTGTACTCAGGCGACTAGTCTGTAGTCACGAGTAACTGTAAGACATGGACGGGTTCAGGGTACGACAGAGAGGGAGAGAAAAAACAAAGCACGAAACTCCGACATAACTCTCCCGGTTAAGGACGGTTTTAGAGATACATCATCATGTAGTGCTAAGCCCTGTCTGTCGTCGCACAACCAAAGAGGAAAGCATGGTTATCAATTGTAGAACGTGAAGTTCGCAGCAATATAGTTGGATCATAATCATTTTTGAGGAAAAATCTAATACGTTTCACAAACAGGTTTTGAAAATGCATATGTCCAAGAATCTTACGAAGTCTGTAAATCACATCACCATAAAATTCCGGATGTGAAATGTGTGCAAACACACACCGACACACAAACAGGTAGTAGAAAAGCAAACCGAGGTACTCGAGATATTTTGTGTGCGTTTGTATCTTGAACTGAGCATGCTAAATGCGAGGTATACCTACCGAAGTATTAGTAACAAGAAATATCTTTAAAAAAGATATTCGGCGGAATGGTTGGTGGAATTCATGCTGTTGATGGGTGTGCAAAATTGTACGAAATTGGAGGTTTTTCAAAGAATTGTAATATCTTGGATTGAAAAGCAAAAAATACACATTCAACGATATAGCATAACTCTGACTAAAAAACTATAAATGTACAGAAATGCAAAACATATCCTAGCTACTGGTAGGAGATCCTCAGATTAAATTATATTGTTCTGTATATCAAACTTCATTCATGGGGAGTTTCTTGAAACAAACTATAACTAGATAAACTGTGCAGGCCCATACAGAACAGTCTGCCCTGCTTTTCAAGGTCTATAACACCTCACTCTTGTAAATAAATGATGAAACAACACAATTGTGTTTAACTCACTTGAGGCCATTTATTATATTGCTATCAATGTATGGTAAATTTGTACAAAATTAATAGTTAACAATTAAAATAAATTGGAAGTAAACCATTATTAAACAAAATACCTAGCTACCACTGTCTATCTATAAAGGTTCACCTCTATAAATACACATCAGATTCTGCTAGCATATCTTAAAATAGAAGCTCAGTATTACACACTGGCTGTGTCTAATTTTACACTCACATCAGTGCATAAACAGCTAGGCTACTGTTTCAGGGCTCCAGATAAGAGGGGAGTAAATTGAACAAATCTAACATTTTCTCACTCATTTCAGCACCAAACCCTATGGTGTTACCACTCATTTTTATCGTCTCGAAGAGACAATTCATATGAGTTGGACACCATAGGGTTTAATGCACAAATAAAGTTTTTAAGTTTTGAAATAATTCTCTTATCAGGAGCCCTGGCTACTATCCAATCAGACAATTCAGTTTCAACAGGTGCTCTTAATTCTAAATTTCTGATCAAATATGATTGGTCCAAATGTTTGTCTAAATAGAAATGTGTGACTAAATAGATAACAGACAGCTCCGCCGAAAAACTACCTCGCTTGTTGGAGGTACCTCGGTTCGTTGCTGTGTACTCCTATGACTACCTCGCTTTGATAGTGTCACCAACGCACACACACACACACACATAATTCCTCCATGACTAAACTTATAATATAGAGTTCAAATTTATAAAAATTAAAAAGTCTCTTATATGCCATATTATAGAGATTCCATTAGTTTGGATCAAGATCAATGAACAAAATATAGTCTGTGGACGTGTGGCGTCTGCGCAAATATTTCATCAAAATTGTAATTATTTCTGTCCGTTTTTTGGTCTCAGAAAATAGATCTTAGTACATAAATCTCTCTTACATGGAGATATCAATAGTTTGGATCCAGGTTGATTAATCAACCATGGGAGTGTTGTGTATTAGCAAATACGCATCTTTAACGAAGTGTGAAGAACAAAACTAGTCCCTATTATGCCAGTTTTCCCTATTATACCATGTTTCCGCTTCACTGTATTCACACTTTGCCTGCCGACTGAGACCTGACCGGTATTTGAATCAGTAATATATAACCCGGATAAGATGCCACGAAAAAAAAGCGGCTGATCATTAGTCTTACCATAAAAATTGCAAAAATCAACCATTTCAGGAGACTATATTACGACAGGATAAGGGTAAGTTGATCATGGCTCACTATGTATTTAGGATGACTGGCAGACAACATGTTTCTTTTCATCGTGCCGTCACCAAATAACTGACACATCGTATATTACGAATGAAAAGCATGGGAAAATGATATTTCATTAGTAATATTCTTTTTTGCATTAAAGAAAGCCACATACTATAAAGAAATAAAAGTTCCGTACTCCTAGCCAAACCCCATCACCCCAGGCTAGGAGTACGGGTCCGTACTCCTAGACTCGCAGTCTAGGGGTACGGGTCCGTACTCCTAGCCACTTCCAATTTATAATGCCATCCAAAACCGGACGTGGCAGGGGAAAGAGAAAGTTCTGCATTGTTTCAAATTCTTTGAACAATTTTGAAAGAGTTTGGCCCAAGGAACATTCCTGCAAAGTTTGGTTGCAATCAGTGAAAGTCCTGATTAGAGTGCTCTTGTTACGTGAAGGGGACCTCTGATCTTGATCTACACTGTTTGCATATGACAAAATGTAATTTAATCAGATATAGTGTTTGTAAATAGCATAGGGTTCCACAAATCAAGTCATCGCCTGCTTCTGATGCCTTAACTGGGCATTGTGTAAAATTGGTTGAATTAACCAGATTGGTTAATATCTTATTCTACAAATCAAATAAAAGCCAGCTTTTCTTCCTTATAATCTATTTATTAATTTCATTCTATAAAGCAGCATTATGTACATTATGTGGTCTATCAATTGAATTATATGCACAGTGATTCAAAACACAGTATACCCTCCCTATTACGACCACTAAAAAGACTGTTAACCCCTTCACTGTCTTACCCGGAGTACAATGGTTATTTGCCAACAGTTTGGGTCATTATCTGACGCCACGTAAGGAGGCGTTTGGTCAAATATCTAAACCTTAAATTTGAGAAATTAAATGGGACAACAATTGTTTAAAATTTATGATGTCATAGCAGTGATGGGGTTAAAGCAAGGTGACAGTAAAACAGAAAGCTCCTTAAGGAGCTTTCTGTTTTACGGTCACCTTGCTTTAAGCAGTCACCTGCCTTGGGCACCAAATAATTCACACAATTTAGTGGTCGTTACAGCCAGGTTTTACTGTAATAACAAAGCTATAGGAATAGATTGCAATTCTGACATTATTTTTAAAATATTCCTTCTTTAAAAAGAAAAATAGTTCCCTTTTATACAGTCATGAATATGTACCATAAGAAATATTTTCTATATCCAAGCAGATAATAGCTTAAAGCAGGCCGAAAGTAAAGCCATTACCCACTACCCCATAGCTTGTTTCTAGTTTTGTAGATAGGTGACCACATAAAGCATATTGAAAGTAAAGCATTCTGCTTTACTTTCAGCCTGCTTTAAGCTACCATCTGTTAGAACATAGAAACTATTTCTTATGATACAAATTCATGACTGTATAAATTGAAACTATTTTCTTCAGTGGAGGAATAATTTAAAGCCGTAAAAAGGTGTATTTATGGGGTAATGGGTTAAGTGATAATTTTTCTTTCAAAAATAGAAACAAGCTATCATGGGTAAGGGGCTTAAGGAAACTAAATACATGTATAATAAAGTTAAAAAAAAAATGTGTTTTTATGAAACACTATGCCCCCTCATCCCCCATTAGAACCATGACCTCTAAACTAGCTTGACCTTTGTCTGACATGACAAAACTTGTACTGAGCTTAAGATGTTTTGGTTTGGTTTGGTTTATTAACATCCGTTTCTACCATCTATGGGCTAATTAGACACCCCAGAGAGGGAAGTGGATACGGAAAAGTGTGACACCCTACTTTTATTATAGACAGTGTCCTCTGGTTCTTTTGGATGCCAAGTTTAAAGCCCTGATATATGGGACCTAAGTTTACAAAGTTTCATCTGAAGGACTTGGTCTGGCCGGAATCAAACTCACAACCCCTGGTATCGTAGTCAAAAGTGTTACCAGTGTCTTGAATTATGTAAACTTGCCAAATATGAAGTCTCTATCATAAAAATAAATTATGTAGTTTAAAGTGAAAAGCCTATTTGACCTCTAAATGACCTTTACCTTTGTCAGAGATTGCCCAAGTTTTATGGAGCTCATGAGATGTTCGAGTTCACATGTCATGTAGTCTCTATCACATGTAGCTCATGTAGTAAGTCATTTCACAGATTGACTAGTCATTTCCTGAAATGACTGATTACTCAGACTGACTGTAACATATGCATACTTAACCCATTACTCCATAGATTATTAGATATGCATTTTATACCTTTTAATTTATTCCTTCAGTGCATAATATAGTTTCAGTTTAAAGAGCCAAGAATATATATCAATAAAAAATTTTTCTATACTCTAGCAGATGGTAGCTTAAAGCAGGCTGAAGGTAAACTTTACTTTGAACCTGCTTTAAGTGGTCACCTCTCTTCAATACCAGAAACAGGCTATGGAGTAAAGGGCTAATACGTATCACATAAATAGGTCCTCTGACCCTAAACTCTGTATAAACCTAGATAAGCCTACATATATACCGTATATATAAGAATTGCTTATCTTTGGTGACCCAACTCCAATTCCATGTACATATACATATAAAAATATATTTTAACTCATTTACCTGGGAAATTTTAGTGGACAATTCAAGTTTCCAATAAGTCGAGTCCATATATGACTATACAAGGTTGATTTTACAATATATTTCAAAATTACAAACAGTGCATACCTCAGGGGGCTCTTTACACACTTTCAACACTAAGTAATTCTTTTGAATTATTAGGTTCCCTTGTGGATCATTTTAGTTACCAAAACATGAACCAGCCCTCTAGGAATTCTGTGTAGATTAATAAAAGCAAACAATGTAGACCAAGTTCAGAGGACTCCTATAGGAGCCCTTTGATCTGGGTCTACACTGTTTGCAAATGTTATGTATATATTTTTTTATATTATGTATAAGGTCCATGGAATTGAAAGAGTTAAAAGCACTTTGATCTGTTTGCAAAAGTTGAATGTATTCTTCACAAGTACATCGTATGTAAAAACCAATTATACTCGCCACTAAAAAAGTGCTGTTTTTTATCAGGGTCTACATTGTTTATAGTATATCATCTGCTATTGTGACAAACAGTATAGGTTCAACCGTTCACAACTTCTTGCCAAATAATTTTAAAAAGTACAGTATAACATGACTTATCAGACACCTGGTTATAATCCAGAAATTTGCTTTATATGACAATGATTTTTGGACACAAATGTCAAATGGCATACAGCAGAGCTTCGCTATCTCGAACATGTTTAAATGAAGCTTACCCATATTTCATTTTATAAATTTCTATATCTCAAGCTCGCTTAAGTGGAACATACCCGTATTTCAAAGTTAAAACGTGGCAAATACAGGTACAGTGGAGAATCTGTTATTCTTTCCCAATGAACGCGTTTACGCTAAAACTATTATTTGCAGTGCAAACAGTTTGGAGCCAGATCAGACGCCGGGTAACCCGGCGTCTGATCAGGCTCCAAACTGTTTGCCACCTAGATAAACATGAAATATCAGAATTGTCCAAAAGTTGTTCTTTTCTACGTTTTAGCGCTTTGCGTTTGCGTACGTTTGCGTTTAAACGGGAAAGAATAACAGATTCTCCACTGTATGTTCCACTTAAGTAAGTATGAAATAACAAAGTTAGGCTGCATGTCTAAAACCTATTTTAACAGGCACACTGCTTTATTCCACATCATCAGTTGGTACCGAAGGATGTCGGATAAGCCAGGTTATACTTTATTTCCAATTCACTTGAGAATCATTTTGCTGCTGATGCCTGTATTTTAGACAGGTAGCAGTTAAAATCATGACAAAACTAATGCAGAAAGCATTCAGTTCTACTGTTATATACCAAGTCATTACCTGCATTCAATAATGTTCATGCTTCTTCAACCAAGTTATATGACCACTTAACCCAAGTTTGTACCCATTTACCCCATAAATACGTTTTTTTACGCTTCTGATTTATTCCTCCACTGAAGAAAATAGTGCCACTTTGTACAGTCATGAATATGTACCATAAGAAATATTTTCTTTATCTTAGTAGATTTTAGCTTAAAGCAGGCTGAAAGTAAAGCAGAATGTGCCTTAAGGCGCATTCTGCTTTACTTTAAACCTGCTTTAAGTAAAAACCTAAATTCAAAACTAAAAACAGGCTATTGGGTAATGGGTTCAACCCCCTACCCATAGTGTTTTATCAATGATGAAGACAGATGGATGATTAAAACAAACTGGAAGTAAAGCAGAAAACTCTTCTGCTTTACTACAGTGGAGAAAACGTTATTCTTTCCCAATAAACGCGTTTACGCTAAAACTATTATTTTCACTGCAAACAGTTTGGAGCCAGATCAGACGCCGGGTAACCCGGCGTCTGATCAGGCTCCAAACTATTTGCCACCAAGATAAAGATGAATTATCAGAATTGTCAAAAAGTTGTATTTTTCTACGTTTTAGTGTTTTGCGTTTGCGTACGTTTGCATTTAAACGGGAAGGAATACCAGATTCTCCACTGTATCAGCCTGTTTTAAGTATCCAAATTTTCATGATGCAGATAAAGTTTTATAATTATGGCTATTTATCAGGGTATGATAGAACCATGAAAAGGCACTGCCATGAAACTTTAAGCAATTACTCTATAAATACACTTTTTAAGTCTCTAATTTATTCAGCCACTGACGAAAATAGCAGTATTGTCTATATCATAGCAGATAGTAGCTTAACCCGTTACCCAATAAATACGCCTTTTTACATCTCGAAATATTCCTCCACTGAAGAAAATAGTTAACTTACATTTTGTAGTTATGAATAAATATGGTAAGAAATATTTTCTATATCCGATCAGATGGTAGCTTTAAACATTTTGTAATTATGAATAAATATGGTAAGAAATATTTTCTATATCTGATCAGATGGTAGCTTTAAACAAGCGCATTCTGCTTTTCTTTCAACCTGTTTTAAGTGGTCACACTGTCTTCAAACTTAGGGACATGTTATTGGATAATGGATAAAAGCAAGCTTAAAGTTAAGCAGAATTCTCCTTAAGGCACTATCAACCTGATTTAACCATTTCTCTCTCAATGACGCATAAGCCCGTTTGCAAACAGTTTGGTTCCTGATCAGATGTTGTGTAACACGGTGTATGATCAGGATCCAAACTGTTTGACACTCGTTCTGAAATTTCTTCAGTCATACTGCCTTATTTTTTAACTTTGAAACGACATTGCAGACAACAAAATTGAAGCAAACGACAATGAAACCGTGAAGGGGTAAAAAATTCACGAAAAATTTGGCAGTAAAAGGGTTAAGTGGTCGCCCAGCTTCGAAATAAGAAACAGGCTATCAGGGCTCCAGATAAGGGGGTATTTCAAACACTAAAATCTTTATTTCTGTTTTAAACCCTATGGTGTCACTACTCATTAGAATCGTCTCGAAGAGACGATTCTAATAAGTAGTAACAACGTAGGATTTGGTGCTGAAATGAGTGAGAAAATGTTGGATTTGTTGAGTTTACTCCCTCTTATCTGGAACCCTGAGGCTATGGAGTAAAGGGTTATGAATCCAAAGGCACTTCTAAAGTGGAAATGGTGAAAATGGTAAAGTTCATTTCTGTCTACACATGTGACATATAGTAAACTGTTCTATCAATCAAATGGGGGAAAATCTTGTTATAGAAGATAGACAAGCTAATGGTGATATTCCCCCATGATAGTATGTCATCATCAGTGTTGATGGACACTGTTAATCTAGACTCCATAAATGTGACACAAGCTGATGGGGAAAACGACAGTTTAAAATAGGTTTTGATAATTGTCCATGTTTATACTATACTCCATAGTAAGATCTCCTATACAGTCTATCTTTGTTATATCGCCACTAAAAATATAATTAGCTCAGTTTTACATTCAGGTGGTGGCTTAATGCAGGACAAAAGTAAAGCAGAAAGCTCCTACAGAGCTTTCTCCTTTATTTTTGTCCTGCATTAACAGTCACCTGTCTCTAGAAGCATCAATATTTCAGCAAAGATTGGTCACTGAACACTTGCTGTCTTGTTCCACTGAAACGTCAGAATACCAATATGTCTATTACGATAACAAACTGCCAATCAGCTAGGCTCCTCATAAACAGCTCTTTTCCGTTTTCGGTGATTCGTAACCATATCTGATGTTGTCAACTTTTCAGTCTGTCTTGTCTCCCATCTCATAAAATCATTAAGGCCGAGTTGGCCTGCCTTGAATAGAAGTCTCTCAGATTCATCGAGTCGCTCCGTCAGTTTCGTTGTGTCCTCATTAAAGGCATTCTGGGACGAATCCATCACCCTTCGAAATCTTGTCTGAAAGGTCTGAAAAGGGACAAAATAAATCATGGTGTTGGTAATATTAACCCATTACCCCATAAATATGCCTTTTTACTCCCCTAATTTGTTCCTCCGCTAAAGAAAATAGCTCCAGCAAAATTGATGCAGTTATGATTATATGCACCAACAGAAATATTTTCTATATCCTAGCAGATTGTAGCTTAAAGCAGGCTGAAAGTAAAGCAGAATGTGCCTTAAGGCACATTCTGCTTTACTTTCAACCTGCTTTAAGTGGTCACCTATCTTAAATACTAGAAACAGGCTGTGGAGTGGGTTAACTCAAAGAACCAATGGGACGACAAGTATACATGTCACTGATAACTGATGCACAAAGTTTGGATCCAGATGAGACACAGAGTAACTCGCTGTCTCATCTGGATCCAATCTGTTTGACACTGATGTTTTCTGAAATAACAAGAACGGTGTCACAGTAGGTGACAAATTTATGCCCCCTGGTGTTTTGTCACTGAATTAACTTTAATTGACCTCTAAATTGACCTTGACCTTTGTCCGACATGATGAAACTGTACTGAGCTAAAAAGCTTCTTGAGCTGAGTTCACAAGCCAAATATGAAATCTCTGTCACATGTAGTTCCAGAGTTATGGCCAATATTAAATTAACTGTATTTGACCTCTAAATGACTAGTGACCTAGACCTTTGATGGCCATGACCCAAGTTGTACCAAGCTCAAGAGCTTCTTGAGTTGAGTACATGTTCAAAATATAAAGTCTCTATCACATGCAGTTCCAAATTTATGGCCAAAGTTAAATTCACCCTATTTTACCTTTAAACGACCTTGGCCTTTGTCAGACATGACCCAAGTTATAATGAGTTCAAGAGCTTTTTAAGATTAGTACACATACCAAATATAAAGTATTTATCCTATGTAGTTCCAAAGTTATGGCCAAGGTTAAAGTTGTGTACAGACAAACAAACAAACAGACAGATCAACAAGAGTTGTCAGAGAGACAACAAAGCTCGCCATCGGCACATTTAGAAATTTAAAAGCACACTCAAGGTCACCGAGTTCAACCTTTTTGCCTGCATGGAAAGGTCTTGTCCATATACACATGAAAATCAAATACATGTATGAAGTTACACCTCAGGGGACATAGGAAATATAAGCATTTTTTGAAACCTAAACACAGATTTCGAAACCTTAACCCTGGATCTAAGTTCAAGGTCAAGGTCACAGGGGTCCAAATTTTTCTGTGCATGGAAAGGTCTTGTCCATATACACATATACACACATACCAACTATGAAAGCAACCCTCAAGGGACATAGAAGTTATAGGCATTTTTCGAAACCTAAACACAGATTTCGAAACCTAAACGCGGGCCCTAAGTTCAAGGTCAAGGTCACAGGGGTCCAAATTTTTCTGTGCATGGAAAGGTCTTGTCCATATACACACACATACCAACTATGAAAGCAATACCTCAAGGGACATAGAAGTTATAGGAATTTTTCGAAACCTAAACACAGATTTCGAAACCTAAACGCAGGCCTTAAGTTCAAGATCAAGGTCACAGGGGTCCAAATGTTTCTGTACATAGATAGGTCTTGTCCATATACACACACATACCAACTATGAAAGCAATACCTCAAGGGACATAGAAGTTATAGGCATTTTTCGAAACCTAAACACAGATTTCGAAACCTAAACGCGGGCCCTAAGGTCAAGGTCACAGGGGTCCAAATGTTTCTGTGCATGGAAAGGTCTTGTCCATATACACACACATACCAACTATGAAAGCAATACCTCAAGGGACATAAAAGTTATAGGCATTTTTCGAAACCTAAACACAGATTTCGAAACCTAAACACGGGCCCTAAGGTCAAGGTCACAGGGGTCCAAATGTTTCTGTGCATGGAAAGGTCTTGTCCATATACACACACATACCAACTATGAAAGCAATACCTCAAGGGACATAAAAGTTATAGGCATTTTTCGAAACCTAAACACAGATTTCGAAACCTAAACGCAGGCCTTAAGTTCAAGCTTAAGGTCACAGGGGTAAAAAAATTTATGTGCATGGAAAGGTCTTGTCCATATACACACACATACCAACTATGAAAGCAAAACCTCAAGGGACATAGAAGTTATAGGCATTTTTCGAAACCTAAACACAGATTTCGAAACCTAAACGCGGGCCCTAAGGTCAAGGTCACAGGGGTCCAAATGTTTCTGTGCATGGAAAGGTCTTGTCCATATACACACACATACCAACTATGAAAGCAATACCTCAAGGGACATAAAAGTTATAGGCATTTTTCGAAACCTAAACACAGATTTCGAAACCTAAACGCAGGCCCTAAGTTCAAGGTCAATGTCACAGGGGTCCAAATTTTTCTGTGTATGGAAAGGTCTTGTCCATATACACACACATACCAAGTATGAAAGCAATACCTCAAGTGACATAGAAGTTATAGGCATTTTTCGAAACCTAAACACAGATTTCGAAACCTAAACGCGGGCCCTAAGTTCAAGGTCAAGGTCACAGGGGTCCAAATGTTTCTGTGCATGGAAAGGTCTTGTCCATATACACACACATACCAACTATGAAAGCAATACCTCAAGGGACATAGAAGTTATAGGCATTTTTCGAAACCTAAACACAGATTTCGAAACCTAAACGCTGGCCCTTAGTTCAAGGTCAAGGTCACAGGGATACAAATTTTTCAGTGCATGGAAAGGTCTTGTCCATATACACACACATACCAACTATGAAAGCAATACCTCAAGGGACATAGAAGTTATAGGCATTTTTCGAAACCTAAACACAGATTTCGAAACCTAAACACGGGCCCTAAGTTCAAGGTCAAGGTCACAGGGGTCCAAATTTTTCTGTGCATGGAAAGGTCTTGTCCATATACACACACATACTAACTATGAAAGCAATACCTCAAGGGACATAGAAGTTATAGGCATTTTTCGAAACCTAAACACAGATTTCGAAACCTAAACGCGGGCCCCAAGTTCAACGTCAAGGTCACAGGGGTCCAAATTTTTCTGTGCATGGAAAGGTCTTGTCCATATACACACACATACCAACTATGAAAGCAATACCTCAAGGGACATAGAAGTTATAGGCATTTTTCGAAACCTAAACACAGATTTCGAAACCTAAACGCGGGCCCTAAGTTCAAGGTCAAGGTCACAGGGGTCCAAATGTTTCTGTGCATGGAAAGGTCTTGTCCATATACACACACATACCAACTATGAAAGCAATACCTCAAGGGACATAGAAGTTATAGACATTTTCTTAAAATTGTTTACGCCGTTCACGACGACGACGACTACACCGGGGGTATTGCAATAGCTCGTCATGTACTTCGTACAGGCGAGCTAAAAACAATATGTGCTCCGACTAAGTCGTGCGGGGGCATAAAAACATATAGTCAATATCAGAACTGTTGCAGAAAATAAATTCTGAAAATGACAATAAAGGTTAACTCTGGGATCAATTTAACGTACTTCAGTGTTTAGCGATGGAGAGTACATAATTCGGCCCCGGTTTATGTCCGAGCCCGTGATCAATTTCTGTTGCGTCAGCTGACACAATGGATAAAGCGTTGGAATATATCTAAAAAAATAAGATTTGAAGACTTTTCTTGAGGGTGTTAACTGTTTTCAGACCGATCATATTTTTCTAATGACAGATGCACGATAATGCTACACATTTGGTTTTATTTGAGTATTTTCTCGTCTTTTTGCAAATACAACATCTGGTTGCGAGTCGCTTTAAAGCAGGCTGAAAGAAAGGCAGAATGCACCTTACGGTCTTTCAATCTGCTTTAAGTGGTCAAGTCTTCCAAACTAGAAGCAGGCTATTGGGTAAAGCGTTAAGGAAGAAGAAAAGTGGGAAATTATTTTCCATACATTTGTGAAATAATTGAACTAAATCTCTCTTCAAATCAATCCATTTCAGTCTTATTAACTCTGTCACAAACATTCAAGGTGTCACAATTAACTTGGTTTTAATCTTTCTCCAAATGTTTGCAATGTGCCAGTGTTATTTTTAAACCCTTTACCACATAGCATGTTTCTAGTTTAGAAGAAACATGACCACTTAAAGTAGGTTGAAAGTAAATCAGAATGTGCCTTAAGGCGCATTCTGCTTTACTTTTAACCTGCTTTAAGTCGTCACCTAATTTCAAAACTATAAACAGGCTATGGGTTAAACAGCCAGTTAGCATGTGTTTGACTGTAAACAGAAAATGACTGATATTTATAGAAAGGGGAGTAACTCTGTAGTATGTACTTTTCATGTGTATGAGAGTTGCAACTCTACCCTGTAAGTAAAAAGAAGCACTAACGCAAAGAGAAAACAGGAAGTATACAAATAATTATACAAATAGCAAGAGATAAAGGAAACTAACAATATACATCCAGTTATAAATTCGACAGAGTCTGCCATTTAATCCTTTAGTCTGAGTGACTTAATTGAATACAAAGTGCAACATGTAGTTTTAGTTGGTGTCTAATTTAGTCACCATCTATCAACCTTTTCCTTCAAAGTATGACCTTTTCACTTGTTTACCTATTAGATTTATAATTCATTCCTAGAATGACTTTTCATGCTTTTTACCTTTTCTGTTAAAATGTCATAGATTTGAATTAATGGTCAAATCTGTGCTAAATGGGGGAATAAAATAAATGTGTTCAATAAGTATCTATGGAGTAAAGGGTTAACCTTTTAGAAGTGCCTTATAGCAGCTGCACATCTATTTTATTCCTCCAGTGAAGAAAATAGTACCAATTTATACAGTCATGAAAATGTATTATCAGAAAATATTTTCTATATGCTATCAGATGGTAGCTTAAAGCATGTTGAAAGTAAAGCAGAATGCGCCTTCAGGCGCATTCTGCTTTACTTTCAATGTGCTTTAAGTGGTCATCTATCTTCAAAATTTGAAAAAGGCTATGGGGTAAAGGGTTAAGTGGCAGCCTAACTCAGGTAACAAGTTGTATGTTCCTTTATCCTGACAGAACGTTGCATCTGATTCTGTACAATTCACATGACAGTTTGACCTGAATCAACATACCTTGACTAAAATTTTGGCTACATCTGCTGACTCTGGGAGCTCAAACTTCAGCACATGAGTGCCAAAACTGAAGTAGTAGGGCCCAAGTTTGTGAAGATCCACCACAGTAGCATCTGCTGTTAGAATTTCCCTGTAAGACTCTCTGCAATATGAAATACAACACAGTTAACCCATTACCCCATAAATACGCCTTTTTACGCCTTTAATTGTTTCTTAAAATGAAGGAAATAGTTCTACTTTATACAGTCATAAATTTAAACCATTAAAAAATATTTTCTATATCTCAGCAGATTTTAGCTTAAAGCAGGCTTAAAGTAAAGCAGAATGTGCCTTAGGGCGCATTCTGCTTTACTTTAAACCTGCTTTAAGTGGTCACCTATCTTCAAAACTAGAAACGGGCTATGAGATAAAGGGTTAAGTAAAAAGAAAGTATGAAATAATACTTTACCCTTATCCTTCTATAACCGCATATAGAGCTAGAGGTGTACAGTGCTCCCTCTCTACAACAACACCCAATAGGGCAGACATACATTGTGTGCACTGTTCGGAGGGTGTTGTTATAGGGAGGGAAAATTAAGACTTAGCTTAAATATTGACAAACAAAGCTTCTATTTGGAAAGGGTTAACCCTTACAATGTTGAAGTTTCGAATTGAAAATCCAATTTTAAAACAACAAAAATCTAATACCATATCAGACAGTGATAATTTTAGAAATCAGATGAATGAGTCCTCGGTGTGCACATTCTGTAAAACAATGAGTCCTTGAGACAAACATTGAGTCCTTGAGGTGAAATATTTACACAATATCCCAAAACTTATTTCCAGTTTTGAAGATAGGTGACCACTTAAAGCAGGTTGATAGGTGACCACTTAAAGCAGGTTGAAAGTAAAGCACATTCTGCTTTACTTTCAACCTGCATTAAGCTACTATTTGCTTATGAGTAATAGGTTATAAAGGCCAGAAAAGCTATGCGCCCATGAGACTCGCAACTTTTTAAATAATGAGTCCCTGGCAAATTTAATGAGTATAGGACTTGGGATGCACATGTAAAATTATCACTGCTATATGTCCACTGTCGTCCATACCTGTAATTTTTAGGTGTCTCAACGCTGACCATGTGTCTTTTTCTACTGCACAATGCTCTGGACATCCAGAAAGGCATTTCTATTTTTGTACCAGGTTGTAAATGCTCATTTATTGAGCTTGTGTCAAGATAACCTAAAATAAAATAAAATCTATTCATATAACAAGCCTTGAAGGTAATGTTACCTTCCTGAGCATATATATATATAGTTTAAACTTTGAAGTAAATTTGTTGAAAACAATAATTCAATGTAATATCCATCAATTGGACACTAAATTTGCATGTAAATAACTGAACGCTTCTCTGTAAATTATGGACCAATGGACTTTTTTTATTCTGTATACACATCATAGCACTTCTTTATCCTATGTCATTCATATTTATTGATTTCTCTACCTCTTTTTGATTATTATCATATATTCTTTTATTTGTATCTGATATACATTTCTTCTTCCTAACTATTTTTCTCTTATATTTTTCTTATCTCTTATTAGCGTTACGGAGTTCAAACATTGTGTAAGCGTCAAGTTTGACGGAACAATGAAACACATAGATAGATAGAATACTGTGAGATTTTAAGTAAAGTATTGGGAGAGACACTGATGCAGGTCTGATCAAACAACGGATTTATACAACATGGAATCGCAACTTAACAAAGTTGAATAGGAGAGTGTCTGAGCTCTCACAACGGTGGGGTTTTGCACGATCATGTCACATGACAACATCTTCACTTTTTGCAGCGTTGTCCGCCATTTTCTCGAGGGAAAAAATTACCACCTTGAGTGACATTTTAGTGGATTTAAACGAGTTGGGGACATTCCTATCAATTCACGAAAGTATAAATCTGTGATTAATGATTCGACACAGACATTAATTAGTGATATTGACTACCGATAGAATAGAGGCTTTACTATCTGTATAAGCGCTCATGGTTTGCCCTGAACGAAACTGACGATATAGCGAGAGGTTGCGATTCTGTGTGTTGTCAGTGATTCAGATTGGGCCTACTAACTATAGGACACATGTCCTAAATGATGAATTTTTTTTCGGCCATTCTGTCCCAAAGAAAAAAAAAGTCTAGGCCATAATCAAACGGCTCAAATCTTATTTAAATCTAAATCATCTTGTTAAAACAGAAACTTGCTACCGTAATTGGTACTGATATGTGAAATTACGATTTTCAAGCATCTAAAAATTCGCCGCTTCTGAGGTTTTTTCTCCACCGATGCGGCAGCGTTTGAAATTAGATCATTCAACAAACTGCCAACATTTTCATTAGGTGTTTGTTACCTTGTTTGTTTCCTTTTAAATACGAAAGCTGACAACCAATGATTTTTAACTGTCTATCGTTTATCTGACTCTTCCACGCTTAGATTTTGATATTTTGTTGACAGTTTTTCTACCAAACACTTTTTTTGGAGAACTTTGATTTTATCGTTCATATATATAGATAGATATATTTGTGAGCGCACAGTAACCTCCCTTTTTCTAATGGTGCGCTAGTAAATATTTACCACACGGAAATCAATCCTTACCACGCATCTCAGAACACAATTCGTATTCTCTTTTTGATGAACGATAAGAATTTGAAATCAATTCTTTTTTCCTGAATTAATTAGTTAAAAAGACAAAACGAATCTTATCTGCATCTCTGTTGTCATATTCAGCAGAAATTCTACCGGCCATTGTGTCTGCCAATCTTTAAAACTACCGCCCTTATGTCCGACGAAAGGATTTTTTCTCGGCCATTTTCATTTTCTTTCGGCAATTTGCTGATGGCCGCGCCCAATCTGAATCACTGGTTGTATAATTCTGTGGATCCAGATCTATCTCATTTGAGCCCAAGCTATTGGCAACACTTTCTATCTCATTAAGATGCCATTAAAAGGTTAATGATCATTTGCATCCAAAAATGTTTACAAGTAACAGTAATCACAAATTTGTATCAATCAACTTCATCGTCAACTTGTTCAAATTTGTTGACAGATCGATGATCTAATGAAAAATGCAGACAATAAAAATTACATGCGAACACTGGCCATTGACACTGCTATATAAATCAAGTTTGACGAAACGTCTACCCCTTTTTGCGGATTCGACCCAACAAGTCGCACGAGCTTACACCTCATCAACGGACTGCGGTATAAGGTAACTTAATCATGAATTTGATAAAAAGTGGGTGGGGGAACTTGTTCAGCATACCGAGTCTATAAATCGGAACTTCCACTTTTGATGGGACCTTTTCATTTGTAGACAGTATGTCATCTAAGTTGAAATAATCTTCCAGGTTTTCTAGAGCCATGGTTATTCAGATGTCCCATCCAATAATCGAGAATTTAGCTGGCATTGTTCATTTCAAAGCAGCCGCCAACATTTCCGTGATGGGGGTAAGTAATTATTGGCTGCATTCGCGTACATACTTTATCATCATTTTGAGGTATTGGGTTATAATTTTACTTTAACATGGAAAAATATGCATTTGATATACTTGGAAATTCTTTGATATCGAATATGTAGGGGTTAAATTGTTTAACATTTATTACGCTGGGAAATTATTTATGCCTCCCTCTACGATAACTACCGGCTACACTAAAACGCTTACTTTGCATGGTTTGTCCATAGATATCTTAAAATAGATATCTTAAAATCTATGGGTTTGTCGGTTGTTGGTATGTATATCGGAGCACAGTCCGGCCATTCCGCTGTACTCGTACGTGGTAGAAAATGTAAGGACATGAATATTTATTTCATTATATCACGAATTAAGAACGACGTGGTTATTTATTCGTGATTATATGTTGACAGTCACTACCTAAGGATACATTAAATGATTGATATTCCTAACTTCACCAACTTTAACCATACAGACAGACGGACGGACGGACAGACGGACGTTCTTACGGGAGGATACTTATGTGGCTATTTTCTATTGTTTTCTTTTGGGTGGCTAGCCACACAAGCGACAATTTATTTTTGCTCTAACTAGAAAAATGATCTGGAGGCTAACCCTACCCCTAACCCTATGTCCCACAACTGGCCAGGTTAATGTCACAAGAAATGGCCAGGTTAATGTCAGAATTGACGGTCAGGTCCTGAATGTTTTTCAATTACACAAAGACACCAGGGTCTATGACTAACATACTCTCCACTCTAGGATGGACATCATTGGAAGAAAGAAGACAAATCAACAGACTTCTTTTTTTCTATAAGATTGTAAACAATGCGTTGGATGTAAACATCAGTTATTTTTTACCTTCAACCTCATACAAGGCAATCAAGACATTTCCATCAACAGTCATTTCAGTTAGTGCAGTCCTCAAATGATATATATTCAAATTTTCATACTTCCCTCGTACAGTATTAGTGTGGAACTCTCTTCCACATCATGTGGTCAGTGCTGACTCCGTCTCAGGATTCAGGTCAGCACTGGCCACATGGACCGTACCTTAGGCTACACATGCTTTTCTTTTAACCATCACTAACACTCCTTTTTCCTTGCACAACAAAACCATGTACATAATGTCATTGGCGTAGCTTCCTATTAGGCAAGTAGGCACGTGTCTACACTTTTTTTCCGAGTCCAAAAAATAAAAAAGGCTAAAAATGCAGAAAAAGCAATAAAATTGACGTCTAAGGGGGGTTAGGGGTGAACCCCAATTATCTTTAAATAGATTCATGTTAGTATTTTGCCTGTATCAAACGCGGGAAAAGACCTCAGAACGCATCTAGAAACAATCTATGAATAAAATTTTCCCGGACCCCCAAGTAAGAAAGTGTACACTTATTAATTGGTCTAGCTACTCCCTTGGCAGACACGTCCATGTAACTGCCTTTTCGCAACAACAAAAAGCGCTATGATTACGTACACACTGTCCTCCGATAGTTGAAACATTTTTAAAGTAAACAATCTGCAATAAAACGGAGTGGTTGGTGTTAGAGTCTAACTTAATGCTTAATGGAAGACAACCTGTCAACAATACACTGTATTAACCTGGAACAGACAATTTATGCTATTTTCAGCCGACTTTTACATATAGCGAGTTTGTTAATGAAAAATTTACGGTATCAGACCCTATGATTCTAATTGACGTGGATTTCTTTTTTAAGAAAATATGCAGACATCATCTGTTGCAAAAATGAGCTTTTCATTTCATTAATTCTTCATATAAATGTCTCCCCAGACTGTCCTTAAATGCGTCTCCGGTGTTGTAGAAGTCAAAATTTTCCCGGGGGAGCATACCCCCGGACCCCCCTAGAACAGTTATGCCTACCCTTTCAATTTGGCCAAGCTACGCCCCTGAATGTAGGCTACTAAAGTCGTTTTTAGGGTGTTAGGTTTTGCACTTTCACTAACACATGCAGGGCATCTCTTGGGTGGATTGAGTAGCTCAAGATTGCTCAGTATTTTATCTTTCCTTTTAACCCCCACGCATGGCCATCATATTCAAGTTTGAATGTTCGCCATTAGTAAAGAAGAAGAAGAAGAATTATGGGGCTAAGGATTTTAGCCACGTAAGTACCCTCCCGTAAGCACGGACGGGCGGACAGGCAGACAGTATGTCTGTCAGACAGGCACGCAGACAGGCACAGACAGATACAGAGTAGTAGTAGTAGTAGTAGTGGTAGTAGTAGTAGTAACTTAGTCGTAACAGTAGTAGTAGTAGCACTAAAGCAGTAGTAGTAGTAGGAGTAGGAGTAGTAGTAGTAGTAGTAGTAGTAGTAGTAGTGATAGTAGAAGTAGCAGTAGAAGTCAGTGCCGGACCCAGAAAATTTTCAGTGGGGCGGGGGGGGGGGGGTGAATATATGAATCAAGCAAAAAAATAAATAAAAATATATTCAGGCCAGCTGGGGGCACGTGCCCCATGTTCCCCAGTAAATCCGTGTCTAGAAGTTGTTGTTGTAGTAGTAGTAGTAGTAGTAGTAGTAGTAATAGTAGTAGTAGTAGTAATAAGTAGAAGTAGTAGTAGTAGAAGAAGTAGGTTGAAAGTAGTAGGTAAATATTACTTTGTAGTGGTAGTCTTATACAAGGCTCAATGTTCTTCATATCAGAAAAAGAAAAAAGTAAGCATAGAAAAAGTGCACATATTATAAATCGAGAAGGGCATGAACAGTCCGCGTTTTATCTTCACGAAGGGATGCTTACGTTTTTATTACGCGTATTTAACAATACTGGCAACTAATTTGAATAACATGTTTATATTATACAAATAAATGCAACGTATACTATTTAATCCAACAATTATGAAATTCAGTTGGATAAGCAAAATATATATTTACAAAAATCCAGATTTGCTTCCCACGATTACTCCCTAAGTAACCGGAAGTTGTCATTCCACGTGTTTTTGTTTTGATTTTGAAGTGTCAAATCGGTCTTGAATCATAGTGTTGATAAGGGAATTATCTGAATAAAGTTGGATTGTGTGAGTTCCTTTTTCTTTAAACGCCTTAGCTACACTTATCACACCACCTTCGACATGGAGAATGGCTTCGACGACTTTTAAAACACCCAAGTGTCATCCGTAAAAGAAATTGACTGGGCACTGTGTGCTAACATTATCAATGTAGATGTAGATCACTAGATGTGTTGTTCTATCGCCGTACCATGCGTTGCGAAGTTTTTCCATTTCATGTCCATCATTGGGATTTTATCACATTTTTGTCTAGATCTGACTGACACATGATAAATTTCCAGCCATACGTCCAGATGGGAACTTGTATTTCGTACCCTCACTAATTCGTCCCCATCATTTGATTATTGTCATTTATTCGTACCCTTTCAAATCCAACAGTCACCGGGTGCTATCATTTTTGTTCTTTTCGTACCCTCCCTAAAAGATGAGAATCTAAACTTTGATGAATCATAATGCACCCCGCCCCAGAAAAAGACCAAATAGATCTAGTATTCAATGAATGAACCAAAGAAATGAAACACTTTAACAACAGTACTTAGATCTATTTATAAATGCATTAGATCTATATTTATTTGATGCAAGTACAGCAGATGTATACAAACAAAACAAGTATCAAACAGACATCCAGATAAGTACAATATAATTATACTGTTTTATGAGTGATAGAAGTAGAAAATGCCATTAAAAAACTAAATTCTTTATTTCTGAATTAAACCCTATGGTGTCACAATTCATTAGAATCGTCTCTTCGAGACGATTCTAATGAATAGTAACACCATAGGATTTGGTGCTAAATGAGTGAGAAAATGTTGGATTTGTTGAAATAACTACCTCTTATCTGGATCCCTGCATTATATTAACCTTTCTCCTGCTATTAGCATTGTGTCTTCCCCGTGGCGACTACTTTAGATGACAGTCTTATAACTTTACATTTAAAAATTTAAGCATTAAAATTCAATGTAAACCAGCCGAATAACACGACGAACTTCGGGGGAAATCACATTCTTCAAAACCAATTCAAGTATTTATAGGCAAAATCATATGTCGTCAACTTTTTGATTGTCAAATATAGTAAGTTAACAAACAAACAAATTGAAAAATAGTACAAATCTGGGACATCAGTTTCTTTTGACTTACGATAGTGATTTTATTTTCTTATCAGAATCCCTTCCCATTATGATATTATACCGGATTACCAAAGAATGAGCTCAAGAAAACATTATTTAGTATTATAATCAATATATCTCCTGGGAGGACTGACACCCTGATCTCTCTTAAACTAAAAACAGTATACTGAGTAAAGGGTTAAGGTTTGGTTCCTGTGCTGAAAGCAAACAACTGCTTAAAACAAAGGTAAAGCAGAATTTACCTTTCAAGTTGGGTGATGAAATAGCCAACTCTAAATGTTTGCGACCATGCATGTGACGTCTATCATACAATATTAATAAATAAAACAATAATCACATTAATGTTGGAAGTAAAGCAGACTGCACATTAAGTCGAAGATATTCGAAGTTTTAAAGAATGACTACTTTTACGTTTATTCGCAATTACCATGAGTACGTTGTCTCCCTTGGACACGGGCATTATAACTACCATAGCAATGCCAACATTCACAGGGCTGTCACAAGTTGATAAATAAAATTCCCCAAAAGTTCTATTTTTTTCTATGTTTCAGCTCAATTTTAATAATCGAATAATTATATTTTACCCTCTACCCCATAGTCTGTTCCTAGTTTTGAAGACACGTGGTCGCATAAGAACATCTATAAAAATTAAAAGGCGACATAAAGAAATTTCTTGTCTGAAACCACTGGTCCAAATTGGAAAGAATTCATTTACATAATTAATCCATGGATAACGCTCTACCAGCTTTCGTAAAATAGTTTTTCTAAGCTTAAAAATGTGACGGCCAGTGGTTGTGCCAAGTTCACTTCTGATAATTTCAATAGTGAACAGGGCTCCAGATAA
The DNA here is from genome assembly GCA_922989275.2 of Gari tellinella. Taxonomy (NCBI): domain Eukaryota; kingdom Metazoa; phylum Mollusca; class Bivalvia; order Cardiida; family Psammobiidae; genus Gari; species Gari tellinella. The sequence goes on from OV277862.1 coordinate 29,530,803, forward strand.
GAGGGAGTAAACTGCACAAATCTAAAAAATGTTCACCTTTTTAGCATCAAATCGTATGGTGTTACTACTCATTAGAATCGTCTCGAAGTAGTGACACCATAGGGTTGAAAGCAGAAATAAAGATTTTAGATTTAGAAATACCCCCCTTATCTGGAGCCCTGAGTGAACCTAAAAAAATCTTCCTGTCATTGGCCCTATTTGAAAATAATCTCGCACTAATTATTCCTGTGTGACTCTCTACAGTACTTCTTCAAATTATTGTTTTCATTATTGTTTTCTTAGCTTAAGAAACATAGCTGCCGGTTGGTGTCAATGTTTTCCTAATTAATAGATCTACCCCTTCCACGAAAGTCAATAATCTAAATAAGGGGAGATCTAAAAGGAAACCATTGCAGAAAGCTTACAAATCTTAATCAAATGCCCAATATTAATGTCACCTTGAACGTAACCTATTGAAGCCTAAAATGTCTACTAAAGACGACTTTGGCAAACAGTGCAGACCCTGATTAGACACCACGTACATCAGAGTCTGCACTGTTTGCTATTTTATATAAAATGATCTGCTGTATTGACAACCGCTGCAGTTCCTTAAGATCTATTGTTTGCAAACAGTTTGGATCCTGATCAGACGTCGCGTAACTCTTCCAACAAGCACAAAGGAAAAATTATTGTATTTCCCAGCGAAAATGGGTTAAAACTGAGCTGAATATATTGAAAGGGTTAATTAGACGTATTTTTTATTTCCAGACACAAGGTAGGAACGAAAACGCTGCTTGCCTTTCAACTTACATGTTTCCAGTAAGTGTGCTTTAAAATAATACTTTAACCCATTACCCCATAAAGACGCATTTTACGCCTTTAAGTTATTCATCAGTTAAAGAAAATGGTTTCGACTTAATTATACAGTCATGAATATGTATCTGTGTATCATAAGACATATTTTCCATATTCGAGCAGATGGTAGGTTAAAGCAGGCTGAAAGTAAAGCAGAATGCGCCTCAAGGCGCATTCTGCTTTACTGTCAACCTGCTTTAAGTAGTTACATTATTATCTTCAAAACTTGAAACAGGATATGGGGTAATGGGCTGAATCACTAAGCTTGTTTATAAATCTGAATACCACTCAGTGCAGAAACGCTAATTCTTATCACCCTTCTACTGACAATCGCCATTTGACCCGACATTTGCAAACAGTTTTGATCCAGATAGGACGCCGAGAAACTCGACGTCCGATCTGGTTCCAAATTGTTTGATTATTGCATCGATCGTTCTTCAGTTAAATGAAATATAGGTTGATTGAATGATAGTGGAGAAACAGAGTTCTCTTCGCAAGATAATGGTTTGCAAATATGCAAATTTCTATCGATATATTATTCAAAGGTGACCTATAGCTATTGAACATTGAATAAATGTTGTTTACGAATTTGATAATGCTTTCCAATGATACGTTTCCGTTACATTGAATAAATAAATGCTGTTTGCGTTTTTTTTATGTTTTCCAGTGATTCGTTTCCGTTACCTAATCACTGAGTTTTGAACATCTATTTTTTTAAAAGCAACCCAATGTCTGGGCCCGAGGTTATAAAACTTAAAACGAACTCTGTGCTCAAAACTCAGTTTGGATACATGTAACAGGCTCTAGTTTTTTCAAAACACTTTTTATTTGATTTTTGTAACCCCCATTTGGATACATTATTACATTTAAATTATGTATGAAAATACTAGTTATGAAGTATAATGTTTTACTGAAGTGTTTTGAGCTGAGAAAAATTCTGAGTTTGAGCACATAGTTCATTTTAGGTTTTATAACCTTGGGGCCTGGTCTTGATCCAAAAGCGCTGAAAATCGTTTGCAATACTAGGTTTCGAAATATCGTCTGCTTTGAGATTGTCGTTTGCAAATATTGAATTCAGATTTATGCATTTCTACATTGAAGAAACTTACAATCGAGTATTAAAAAAGTTTTTTTTTTTTAAAAATCCCGATCAGACGTCGCGTTACGCAGCGTCTGGTCTGCGTCAAAACTGTTTGCAAAACATATTCAAGTCCAGAACGGCAGTATAAGGTTGATATATATTAATGTAACCCTATTTCATGATCAAATCATTCGGGAGATTTTTACCCCTTCACCGCTTTATTGTTGTCTGTCTGTTTCAGAGTTAGATTTATGGCTGTCGAGATCTCGAAACAATTGCCAAACAGTTTTGATTCTCGCGTTACGCGCCGTCTGATCAGGATCCAAACTGTTTGCAAACGTGCTTTTAAGCGTCATTGAGAGTGACAGGGTTAATTACAGCAAACTATTGCCTGCTTATGACTGTCTTCATTTATTTCTTCAAATTGAGTCAATACCTATTTAAGCGAATATCGAACAGTTTAGATCCTGATCAGACGCCGATTTACTCTGCGTCTGATCAGGGTCCTAATTATTTTCAAACACCAGCAAAGATGTCATTGTCGGCTATCTCTCTGATCCCTGAGACTTCAAATAGATAATGCCAGTTTACAATAAATCTAACTCTATACCATTTTTGATTCTATGGGCTTGATTTTGGCAATACATGTATATTGCAAAATAGCAAACAGTGCAGACCATGAAGAGTTTGATTCGGCTTCAACACTGTTTGTAAACAATAGTTAAGTCTCGATAGCAAACAGTGCAGATCCAGATCTACACTGTATGCATAGGATAATTTTACTCTAAGTCACAGGTAGACTCTGTGTAAAGGACAAGTACAGTGTTCCCTCCCTACAATGATTCCCTCCTTACAACAATGCTTGCCGCTGGTCCAAAAAGACATTTATTTCTTACCCATTCACTGCTGCAATATCGTCTGCTTAAAAATGTCGTCTGCTGTTTTTCTCAAAGTTACATATTGAACATTTCGACGGAAAAAAACATCATGACGAGTGGCAAACAGTAGTTCCCTCCCTACAACGACTCCCTCCGAACAACGCACACACTTGTTGTCTCCCATTAGGTGTCGCTATAGGGAGAGACCATTGTACACTCGTCTCTAGGGTTGAATGTGTTAAAATATTAACAGTTTGCCAAACCACGGCTGTGAAATGGCTATAAAATCTATAGATTGGCATCTGTGGGTATTTTTTTCAATAGCGTGATTTCTTTACACGAACATGCACTGAGATGAGCTTAAGGATTGCCCAATTTTATGCAGTTTATAATCCTATGCTGTTAAAACTTTTCAGTGGCGAATTTAACTCTTTCAACACCATGGACCTGTTTAAAATATACCAATTACATTTGCAAACAGTGTAGACCTTGATCAGAGGGCTCCTATAGGAGCCCTCTGATCAGGGTATACACTGTTTGCTTATTTAGAGCAGTATTTATTAAACTACCCAGAATTCAAAGTACAATGGTTCATGATTTGGTAACTAAAAAGATCCACAAGGGAACATAATAACATATAAGAGTTACTTAGTGTTATAAGGTTAAACTTAGGTAAAATGCGCATATAGCGTACGTTGAACCTAATCAAGGAGGAATTGCAAATCGGTTAACAATTAATTCATATAGTGAAACTATTATTTAATTGTTGGATACTTAACAAGGTTTCTATGTTGAAAACGACATCTTAAAGATTAGATAGCTTCAGCTGTTCTTTGTTAGTTAAGTATCTTTATCAGACTATCAGCATTAAAATAGAATTAAAGGAACTGATTTCGAAGCTAAAGTTTTACAGTCGATCACGTGTAAGATGGTCACTCAAATGTGAATAACACTCTTTAACCCTTTTGCGTCCAGTTGATTCTTCCATGCTGATATATTGAATAAGTCCATTTTTACCTCACCTGAGCTTAAGGTGATCTTTTGTGGCCAGTCAATGTCCAGCATCTGTCGTTGTGTCCTGTGTCCTGCATCGTGCGTTGTGTCAACAATTTTTTTTAAACATCGTCTCCTTCAAAATCACATGCCTGATTGCAACTAAATTGTACACGAATGTTCATTGGGTGAAGCTCTTTCAACGTTGTTCAAAAATTTAAAACAACGCAGAACTCGGTTTTCCATGGCAACTGAAGTGAAAACTTAAGGAAATTGTAAACATTCCTCTTGTCAAAAACCACAACGGCCCGAGTTAAGATATTTTTCACATATCATCATCTATAGGTCCTCTATCACGTTTGTTCATATTTTGCCCTTTGGGTCAAAATTGGCCCCGCCCTGTGGTCACCATTTTACATAGGGTTATACAGGGAAATCTTCAATTATCTCCGCTGAAACTAGTATGGACAGAGCTTTTATATTTGGCATGATGTAACTTCTTGAGGTCTTTAATCTGTATTGTTGAATTGGTTCCGGTCTGTTGCATATCTGGGTCATCCGAGCTAAAATTGATATTTTCAATAAAACTTCAAAATTCTTCTTGTCTTCAGGAAACCATAGTACACTGAGCCTAATTTTGCACAGAGCATCGTCTACAGGCCCTCTATCAAAGTTGTACAAGTTATGCCCCTGGGGGTCAAAGATGGCCCGCCCTGGGTGTTACAATTTTACCTGAGTTATATAGTGAAATCTTTAAACATCTTCTTCCTAAAAACCACAAGGACCATAGCTTAGATATTAGGCACATATACTATGCCAAACTGCCAACGCAACACCTCCGAGTTCCCTTCTATATTCATATCAGAGCGGGTGTTTTAAATCAATGGAAAAGTTACACAAAATTATTAAATGTTTTTATTTGTGTTTTTAAATTGATGTACTGTCCTCAAAGTTGTTAATATTGGCAACGAATTTCATTGACACTTCTGACTAATAATAACTATCTATCCCAACATATCGCTAATTTCTGGTTAACATTCCCCATTGAAAATGCATTGGAATGAGATTTCTGCAAACTTGTTATCACACAATTTGTTTTGGGACCTAATGCCAATTCATTTTGTTTTTGTTTACCAAGAGTATTTTCCATTGATCACTATATGAACTGCAGAAGAAATCTATTCAGGATATGCACACATTACAGAATTGACCAGACTAACTTAAGACATGATTAACATTGGAAGTAATGGGAATATCCGGGGTGTTGCGTTGGAAGTTTGGCTTAGTATAGTATCATCTGCAGGTCCTCTATCGAAACTGTTGAAGCTATTCCCCTGGTGTCAAAAATTCTTTAAACATCTTCTTTTTAAAACCACAAGGGACTTAACCTAAATTTTTTGGCACATAGACTCATCTACGGACCTTCTATCATGAGTATTCAAATTATGTCTCTCTGGTCAAAAACGACTCAGCCCCGTGGTGTCACAGTTTTACATAGAGTTTTATAGTGGAATCTTCAAACAACTGCTTCTCCGAAATTAAGAGAGCAAGAGCTTTGTTGGTTTGTATATTATAGTGTAACTTCTAGAAGTCCTTTACCAATGTTGTTGAAATTATTCCGGTCCGTTGCATATAAATTTAGGTCATAGGATCTAAACTGGATTCTAATGAAAACTTGAACTATCTTCTTTGTCTTAACCACTTATGCCATAATAATACAACAATATGAAAGTAATATTACACAAATGATTCATTTGTGAAGCTCTGCCAGATTTTTCAAAATAAATGTCTTAGCTTAAAAAACATGGCTGCCAGTGGATGAGGCTGATTTGCCTTATACCGTAACATCAGTGAACATTTACAAATCTTCTTTTCCGAAATCACTTGAAAAATCCTAGTGTCACCATGGCCTGGCGAGCTATTAAAGGCCATTCTGGCCTTTTTGTTTATCTAAGGGGTGCCGTGTCTAAGTTTTAATTTTTGTTTTGTTTGATATTGAAATTCCTATCAGCAAACCGTGTAGACTCTGATCATAGTCTACACTGTTTGCCTATGTCCTATAGGACCGTGGGCACTATTGGGTTAAGCAGCCACCCATCTTGAACACCTAATGATTTAGTAGTCGTAATAGAGGGGTTTTATTGTACATGTTGGATGCTTCACTTACTGAATGAATAAAGTGCTTGTGGCTGATTCGTGGTCTAACGATTACGCCCTTCACCAGGGCTGCCATTTCTCCGGATTTTTCCGAAATCTTCGGATTTTTAATCCAACAGATGGAAGCTGAAAACAGGCTGAAAGTAAAACAGAATGCGCATTAAGGCGCATTCTGCTTTACTTTCAACTTGCTTTGAGCATTACGTGTCTTAAAAACCAGAAACAGACAATGGGTTAAAGATATAATCAGGAAAATCGGGCTTGAAAAATTTGAAATCTTAGTATTTTTTTATCAACTTATGGCAGGCCTGCCTTCACTAGTATCACAGGGGTCGCTGGTTCGAGGCCCCGCTGCACACCAAATAACTTTGCTAATGGTCCTTAGGATGAGACCTTAATCCGAGTTTCCATGTATCGGCTCTATACACTGCAGGCGAATTATCGAGTTTCAACTGTAATATCATGTTTGTTTGAAATGCAAAATAACTAAATGGGATTTGTTCGGTGAACTGGTACTTCATTAACCAACAAAAACAACGCTATACATATGATATTTATTTAACAAATAATAAAATGTACATTCACAATTTTTATCACTATACAATAATCACAGATCCTTACAGAATACCGTGAGAGAAAAACGAAATAAAATAGTATTACAATGAATCAGCTAAACAGTCTACATGTACGGATCCAGCAAGTTTTCTTCGGGAGGGGTCACCACCGAGCATGCGAACATTTTCCTCCACAAAACGCATGAAAACACCCTCTTTGTTTCTTCATATGTAAACATGCTGCAAATGAAAACTCATTTTATACAGTAGTGACTTAAAGCAAGATGAAAATAAAACAGAAATCTCAAATAGGAGCTTTCTGATTTACTTTCGAATTGCTTTAAGTTTAAACTATTATACAGGAAAGTTCTGTTTTAATTTCTGTTTTATCTTAATTTAAACTTCCTCTAGCCTGTAAACATTACTGGACACAGATGGTTTGCACATTTGCTAGAGAGGTAAGGTGTGTCTTAAAGGTCCCAATACTGCAACTCATTTTATACAGTAGTGACTTAAAGCAAGATGAAAGTAAAATAGAAATATCCAATAGGAGCTATCTGCTTTAATTTCGTATTGCTTTAAGTATAAACTGTCATACAGGAACGTCATGTTGTTTTACCCTTAACACATTATTGTAAACAGATGAGATGGTTTGCACATTTGCTATAGAGGAAATGGCTGTATTGATGGTCCAAAAATGCTCATTCATACAAATCGAATAACCACTCTTGCCAAAATTCGGACCCATACCCCTCCCACTGGATCAGCACATGGTCTATACATCGTGTCAAAAAACTAAATTTGTTGCGTGATTTACGCAAACGACACGGCGAAAAAGTTTCTCTATACTGGCATTGTATTTCGGCAATCGCGACCAAATCTAAATATTTACACAATGAAGATCATTAATGGTCCATGGATGAAATAATATGAAAAACGTTCTAAAATCTATATGTACCCGAACGTGTAGCTGAAAAACATCAGACTAACCTGTTGTCAGCGACCTTTCAAACTGGACCTTGGCACACATGTGGTTGCTTAATGCAGAACACATTTAATGCAGAAATCTCCAATGGAGCTTTCTGCATTACATGTGTTTGCATTAAGATGTCATATGTCTGAAGGCTGTCTATGCATATTCTAAGGATTATCGACCAGGGGCCCCGTTTCATAAAACTTCGTACGATAAATGTTGTCGTAAGTCAGATTATAAAAGTCTCAATAATTATTTCTTTCTCCATAAAATCCTGTCTTTTGATATCTCTTTGGAATCGTCTTGAAAAGACGATTCGAAAGAGATGCCACATGATAGGATTAGATGGAGAAATCAGAAATTAAATGCATTTTGAAGTTTAGACTTTATCATTTTTTTCGTACGAAGTTTTATGAAACGGACCCCAGGTATTATAAATGATGGTTTTGCAAAAACACATTTTTGAGACATTTTGCACGGTTTTGGTAACCCAGTGGGTATTTTTCAGCTTTGTGTATTTTGATTGGTTATAATGTTAAGCGTATTTACTCTATATCACCACATTTTTTATTTTATAAAATTACGTTACCACAGTAATAACATGTACGCACATTATGTACAAATGTATATACAGCGTCACATATCTTAATCTAACATCGGTCACAACAAACACATTGTACTGCAGGCTTTCTGCTTTTTCACATAAATATAACAACTTCCTTTGCCTTTATTCCAACAAACTAAATTACCATGTGCTTCAAATGTTAGGCACGCACATTTGTTTCGAATTTAGTTTGGATATATCTTACCAGAGTCCATTGTTAAAAAGCGTTTGAGACAAGCATGGCATCATTCTCAAGCGTTTCAAGCAGAATGCTCAAATCTGACCAATCAAAAGCTCGAGAGCGTTGGGTCAGAAATAAACAGAATGCCATCGTCTGACCAATCAAAAGCATGAGAACAATTGTTTAAGCTGACCAGCCAAAAATTTGATAATGATCCAAGACTTAATATCTCAATCACTTTATAATCATGGCGTCCTGAAAAGCTGCTTACCTGACACCTAGTTTCTCAATGTGTCATCTGGGACCGTTCGTATCATAAATACATGTATAGCCAAGTCGCGCTCAGAAGAGTAAAGATCGTTTAAAAATCACTTATTTGTTTTTTGTAAACTATGCATTCTCTTTAAACTCTCCAGTTAAAAAACAAACAAACGCAGATTGCATGTATTAGGTATGTTCAACTCTTTACTAGCTGTTAGCTTTGTACATATCACTTATAGTTGTATTTACCCAATGAATTTAATAACTTATAGTTACAAACTTATCTCATTTACTGGCCTAATGCTTGTAGAGCGTTTTTGAGAAGAGTCTCGAGATCGTTCTCAAGCTTTTGATTGGCCAGAGCTTAGCAGAATGCTCAAATCTGACCAATCTCAATGATCTCAAACTCACCGCAAATGCTTTAAAATAAGCATAGGTTCTGATATTCAATTTCCAACATTAAATAGCGAAGCACACTCATCACATTAAGACTGTATATCATTTCATCTTGAATTTCGTAAGTCTTAAAGCGCTGAATTGCATTGCAAATATGGCCATATCATATAACAATGAGAGGCCATTAAACCGTCTAAAAACTGTAATAAACCCTACAATTGCTAACCACTACCTGAATTGACATAAAATGAAAACAGTTTAGATCCAGATCAGACGCCGAGTAACTCGGCGTCTGATCAGGATCGAAACAGTTTTACACTTTTTCGTTGATATTTATCCAATTTATTTATCTTTTTTAAGTTTTAAAAGTTGCAGGCGACCATTATGAAACAGGCGATATTATAGTAGTCTAAGGCATGAAGAGCGGGCTAATATGTTTCAGACTATTAATACGAACTTTATCTTTGCTTTTATAGACAAAGGCGTTTGTGTGAAATACAGTCAACTCCGAGTTAGCCAGTTGTCCTTTAAGGTAGGTTGATATGCTTGTTAACGTCCATTTCTGCCATCTATGGACTACTTGGACGTCCCAGTGAAAAGGGAGCGGACACAGAAAACCCGGGCGCGAAACCCTTATTATCGACACTTTTCTGGTTCTTTCGGTGCCCAATGTAAATTTTAAATTCAAATTTCTTTATCTCGTGTAAAGCATTGATACATCGGACATCGGTTTATATAGTCCCGTCCGAAGGACGTGTCCTTTAAGATACAATCAGATATCTAGATGGAGTTAGTGACTTAAACCTATAGGAGCTTTCTGAATAACTTTTGTTCTGGATTATGTTGCTACCTGTCTTCAAGGCGTCTCCCATACGTTCGTCCCTGCACGGTCGTTAACTAAAGGCTAAGTCTTATTGTACGGGTGGATTATTCATTCCCGTTTGAAACATGATCGTTGTGGAATCGCGTTCGAAATCTAGATTTAATTATAGACCAAGGTAATTACTTTAAACTTAATTTTAGAGATGGCCTTGTCCCGTTCAGGCAATTGGGCGAGGGGTGCGCAAAACGAACAAGGGTATCAAGGTCTACACTGTTTGTCATTTTACTTCACAGAGTAGGCCTAATAACCAGGAAACGCGTAAGATGTAACTGGAAGCTGGACTAGTCCAAAATTTAAGTTAACCCATTACTCAATAGAAACCAACTTTTACGACTTTAAATCCACTCAAACAATTTTTTTCCAATCAATACAGTGATGAATGTGCATCATAAAAATAATTGTTATAATCTAGCAGATGGTAGCTTAAAACAGGCTGAAAGTAAAAAAGAATGCGCCCTAAGGCGCATTCTGCTTTACTTACAACCTGTTTTAAGTGGTTACCTTTCTTCAAGTCTAGAAACGGGCTATGGGGTAATGGTATAATTAATGGCAGCTATTTAAAGCATTTAGTTGTACGGAAGAACATTAATCATACACTATAGTATAGAACACTTAGCGCGACTCGGCTGACGTTCGCCAACATTTATGCATACTGATCGGTGACTAAGTAAATCGGTGTCTGATCAGGATTCGAACGATTTGATATGTGAGTGTATGTGAAATCACCTTCACTCAAAAAGAAAAAAAAAGGATTTTGGAATAGAGATTTCTTTTTCAGATGATGTGTTTGCAGCTAACGACACACTCGCAGACTAATAGTATAGAGTCAGATATGATCTGTGTTTGAGTTGATATCATTTGCAGATTGCTGTATTCGATGTAAACTATAATAAATCACACTTGGTATATTACCTATAATTTCTCAAACGTTTGGTGTCTACTACATTTAATAACGTTAGCTCTGGTCAAAAAAGTTAAAACATATTCTAATCGCCTGGATATATTAATTTAATGCAAACACTGAAAATTCAAATTGAACTATGTTTTCGATGGCACATAACCCTTACCGAGTAAACATGGTAAAGAAAATACGCGTCTTCAAATTTTAATCCTTAAAGTTTTAAAACTCCCAGTCTTCTTCAATATAACATCAGCTCAAAATATATATCGTCTGAAAGTAAAATACGTTTCTTTGAAGAAACTCATCCTAAGTTACGTCGAAATGAGATCAGACGCCGAATTACGCACCGTCTGGTCTGAATCGTTTAGTTTGGTCCGTACAAAGTGCCCAGTAATACAACGCCCAGTCTTGATCCAGATTGTAAGTGAAAAATCCAAATTGCTCGTTGCATTGGTTCAAAAGATAAATGAATAGCAAAGAGCCTGACTGAAGTTGCTATTTTTATGTTGATGGGTATAAACATAACAATTATGAAAACGATTCACACAATTATGATATAATAAAATATTCACTATGGTAACGAAACAAATGGTGGCGATGATGCAATGCCTATTGTTGTGGTAACAGTAATCAGCTTCAAGCGGCTGTTATGAGTAACACTCTCTTGAATCTTACAGTGGAGAAAACGTTATTCTCTCCCGTTTAAACGCAACCGAATCGCAAACACAATGCACTAAAATTTAGAAAATAATAATGTTTTGAAATTTATAAATATGTATTTAAATTTGAGTGGCAAACAGTTTGGAGCCTGATCAGACGCCGGGTAACCCGGCGTCTGATCTGGCTCCAAACTGTTTGCAGTGGTAATATCAGTTTAAGCGTAAGTTTTCGCGTTTATTGGGAAAGAATAACGTCTTCTCTACTGAAACACGCTCGCGAGTCTTAACCCTACCGTCATAACTCGTCCAGCGCATTCCCTTCAATAACATGACCTGCTCGCAAACGTATCTTATGTTTTAATTTCTAAAGTTTAGAATTTAAGGCAGATTGCCTTAAAAAGCATTTTTTGCGGAAAGAACACCAGCTACAATTCTCTTCCAAATGCTCTAAAACATTTGTATGTATTTGATTTGTATAAAATCGCAGTCTGATTTTGATACCCAAAATATTTCTTAATGCCATTAAAATTAATGTAGAAGCAGTTTACAATTTTGTTATTCTTAAAAGCATATAAAAAACTTGTTGAAACTTAAAACACATGGTGTTTAGCTTATGCTGTATGTTAATTCTAGAAACCTTCTGTAATGTGAATTTTCGTTCAGTATACTGGTGATATTTGTCTGTCTATTTCCTATACCCCCTGTAACGTAATGAGCTATATTGACGTGTTTGATCGCTTCGAAATCCTCTAAGAAAGCACTTTAATGCTTCAACGCTTTGCACCTCTATATGCGTTACCGTGTGTCATTCGCAAACGATTTGGATCCGGATGAGACGCCGAATACCTCGGCGTCTCATCCGGATCCAAACTGTTTGACACTCTGACCGTAATTTGAAAAATAATTTTGGAAAATTCTTATTTTAGAACAGAAGCAGACATCACTATTTGCAGACGAAACAAAATAGTCGGCATTTATAAACTTAAGAATCGTTATGCTAACGGTGTACTTATAACGAGCTTTCTGTAAACGTAAACATTACCCCTAGATCAGACAGGGAAAATTGGCAGCATAATAAGCAAACCCATTTAACGTACTGTCAAACTCTAAAATATATCATCGCTGCCAAGATTTGTTGGTTTTTTCAAAGACAGATGTCTCATGCACGACAAATGTAATGTAGAACGCTCTTTCTGAATTATGTTTGTCATGCATAAGCAAAAGTCATGTATTTTAAACTGCTGTGTTTGAATCAATGGTCGTTTAATTGCTTTTTCGTTGTGAACGATAGTTATATGGAGCTGGCAAACGTTTGGCTTCGATTGTTGTTTTACTTCTGTACCGAATACATTGTGTTTAATTACCTAACGTATTCTACTTTTTAGAAAAGTAGCAGACGAAAAAATTACCCAAACCATGCATCCCTACTTTGTGGTGCTTAACGTACATTTTACTATATTGGCAATTCAAACATTAAAACAAAACCAAAGTCATCAAAACGTATACTTTACGCGTTTTTACGTCTCTTCCACTTATAAAAGTGTCCAAGAAACACTTGGTCACATTCCATTTTAATCTATGGCTTGCACCCGTCCGCTTAATGGTTTCTTATACCAGAAAAATTGGCAACAAGAACTCTTGTAAGGAACCACAGCGTACAATGGACACTGTTACTAAGGCACTAACTTATAGTTGCTAGTTTTAGTGAATTATATCACTTTTGTTTCATACTTGTGTTAATCAGCAATGTATTGAACAAACAAACACAGTTCTGATGATATGTGGCAGCTTAGTGCAGAACAAAAGCAATGAATTTTGTAGTACTTATGTTCTACATAAACCCATCTAAGCCTGAACATTGGCAAACAGTGTAGACCCTGATGATACGCCGCCTTACGCGGCGTCTCATCAGGGTCTACACTGTTTGAGTGTTTGCTATACATTATGCAATGTTTTCCTGTATGAACAAACACTGCCGTGTTTTCAGAACACCCTGGTATATCCACAATGATTAAATCTTGCAGCAAGTACAGTGGAGAATCTGTTATTCTTTCCCGCTTAAACGCAAACGTACGCAAACGCAAAGCACGAAAACGTAGAAAAGAACAACTTTTGAACAAATCTGATAATTCTTGTTTATCTTGGTGGCAAACAGTTTGGAGCCTGATCAGACGCCGGGTTACCCGGCGTCTGATCTGGCTCCAAACTGTTTGCACTGCAAATAATAGTTTTAGCGTAAACGCGTTTATTGGGAAATAATAACAGATTCTCCACTGTATATCCACAATGATTATATCTTGCAGCAAGTATACAGGGAACGTTCATTACAATATCAAGGCATAAATGGGTTAAGTTGCCTGTCATTTTTATAGACTACCAATGGGACATCTAAGGAATTGAAGATTAACACAAGTTTGACTCAAAGTAAGCACTGCTTTTTCGTTTAAACATTCAATTATATACGTATTGTTTAATAACACAAAGAGTGGCCATTGGTGATAAATCGCTTATTGCGTCGATTCCTTAGGGTATTTCTATACTAGTATACACAACCCCATGCTGTATATCCTATATCTGGGCGAAATTAATTTCTGTTCTGTTCTGTTCTATTCTGACATCTTTCTGTACCGCTATGCATTAAACAATTATTAAAACGTATGCTCACTACTTTAAATGATTACACTGTTATCCACGGGCGTTGCGTACAAAGTGCGACTTATCTTCAGATCTTTCTCTTAGATGTCTTGCACTTGCAAGTACTGTTTAAGTTCAAAGTTTTCTTCTTCAAAGTAAAACTTAAACAGCCTTGCCATCTTCTCACAATTTTCTGTGCACGAAATATGCGTAACTATTTACCCTTTTCCTGCTGATCGCGATTTCACTGGTTTTTGCAAACAGTTTGGATCCAGATCAGACGCCGCGTGACGCGGCGTCTGATCTGGATCCAAACTGTTTGACAAACGTCCTAAAAGTTGATTCTTCTATTTAAAGATACGAAAAATAATTTCACAAGTTTGCGGACAATTTAAAAGCAGACGATATTACGGCAGAGTCAGGGTTCAGTTGTTTGATTGAAATGTTTGTTCATAGCTGCTTTATGGCTTTTCCAAGTACGTTGCAAACTTGAGTCCAAGTGTCGGTGTACTGTATCCAACGATGATCGAGGGGAGATAACCCTCTTTCTGCTTTTCAGTGACAGTAGTTATCAAGTCTTCCGGTGTGAGTCCTTGGCTGAAGAGCCATTTTGTCATCCGGGTCTTCTTGAAGAGTGCGGAGAACCTCGGTCTTCCTCGGTGGTTAGATGCATCCAGATAAATCAAGCGTCGCTGCGACCGAGCGTACTTCCGCACATACTTTTCAAGCCTGGTCTCACTGATATCGTTTTCGGATGAATAGATGGGTTTCTGGTTCTTCTTTTTCTTCTCGTCCTCTACGTCGGCTTCAAGGATGAAAGAGAGAAGGGCATCATCACGTTTGTATTCTACGGACTGCACCAGTGGACGGAAGCCTTTCTCTTCGTACAACTGCAAGAGCGTTTTGTATGGGCGGTCAAAATGCTGAATACCGTACAGAATATGTGTGTCATTCTTGAAAGCTCCTTTGTGGAAAACGGCCAAGAACATGAAGTCGTTGAGATGAGAGAAACTTTTGTAATTTTGGAAGAAGGTCATATTGTATCCGTGCTTCTGAAGTTCCATCTTTTTAGCCACAAGTTTGTCCCTCTTCATCCCCGCTACGGCTATGCATTCTCGACTAGCCTTTCTGTCTTTCTCCGCAATAACGGTCATGAACGTCTTTCCGTCGGATGTGTAGGCGTTTATCCAGATAACATTAAAGTCAGCATGCCTCAGAGCCATTAAATAGCTATTGACTCTATGTTCTTCAGTCTGCAGCTTCACGAGTTTGATGGTGTTTCCGAGCGTTAAAAGTTGGTCGCTTACATCATCAATCAAGGCGTTATGTTGAGGCCAGTCTGTTTCAGACTCGACCAGCACCCTAGACAACTGCTTCAGTGGAGCATCAATACGTGGCTTTCCTTCAAACATGAAGGTCCAAGCGATTGGATCATTTTCGTCTCCCTTGTATTGGAAGCCGTCTTTGTGACGCATCAAATCTTTGTGGAGGAATACAACATCTGGGGCATGGGTTTCGTCGGCGACCCATATCGCCCCATGGCCATGAACCTGGAACCCAGTCCCAAACCAGTTAGGTTCCTGTTCTGCCCATGCTCTTGGCTTAAGAAGCATGTATTCGATTGATGATTTGTTAAATAGGCGGAAGTCATGACTGCCATCGAGGCACTGTGCGAGGCGCATAACGTCATACACGTTGGAAAACCAGCCAAGACTCGAGTCGACAAGCTTGGTCTGTTCATAGGCGTAATACTCGCCAATAGCTTCGTGTTTTCCCATGAGCTCTGCCTTTATTTCCCTGATAGTTCTGCCTTTGTACTTCTGTTGTCCTTCGCTGATGTGTGGTCCCAGCCTAGTGTGCCACATGCCACAAGGCTCCAGAAGCTTCTCCTTCACCACCATCTCGTACTCAGAACCAGTAAGTGCCTCTATTACCCTACCTAAGATTATGTATCCCAGATTAGAGATTCTGGATTGCGTACCGGGCTCGAAATCCAAGGACTGTGTGCCCATGAACCTGACCAGATCGTAAACATTTAGATCATGATCTGCCTTTTTCTTCAGCTCCTTCCTTATATTGACGATCTGTTGGTTACTCTCTACAAGAAACTCGTTGAAAACTGGGTCCGCATTTGGCGAAATTTCCGAATCCCAGCCGCCAGCGTGACGCAAGAGATCATCAACAGTGATGTCCAGAATCCGCGGATCAGTGATATCGTCTTCCTTTGGTGTGAGACTTTCAAGTATTCCGCCCTTGCCGAAAACTTTTTGAAGGGGTTCAAGCTCACCATTTTCAAACAGTCTAATCACTGTCAGAGCTGTGAAGATCTTTGACAAACCAGAAGCTGGAAATGTTGACTTAACCTGTACGTTATGACCTGTTAATGTGCGTCCATGACCTTCAGCGAATCCTAGTCTGTTGCCAAGCAACACACCAGTGGCACCACCTTTATAGCCGTTCTCATCAATGAAGTTTTTGAACGCTTTTGAGTATTGAAGGCCGCCTTGGGCACCTTGGTTACCTGAAAATAGAAAGGGGATCATTGTTTTATCACTGTTTACTTTTCCGTTTCAAAAAGCAATCAAACAATATGAGATCAATGTATGTAGTTATAACTTATGTTAACCCTTTCATCGTCAACTTTATCGTGAGGGTTTTACAGTGGAGAATCTGTTATTCTTTCCCTATAAACGCGTTTACGCTAAAACTATTATTTGCAGTGCAAACAGTTTGGAGCCAGATCAGACGCCGGGTAACCCGGCGTCTGATCTGGCTCTAAACTGTTTGCCACCAAGATAAACATGAATTATCAGAATTGTCCAAAAGTTGTACTTTTCTACGTTTTAGTGCTTTGCGTTTGCGTACGTTTGCGTTTAAACGGGAAAGAATAACATATTCTCCACTGTACCCTATTCACCATCATAGTGTCGTCTGATTTAGCATTGTTGTCAGCAATATCGTTTCAAAGTTAGATATACTGCGGTATGGCTGACCAAACTTCAAACCGAGTGTCAAACAGTTTGGATTATGATCAGACGCCGCGTTACGCGGCGTCTGATCAGAATCCAAACTGTGTGCAAAAACACTTGTTTGCGTCATTGGCAGTGAAAGTGTTAAATAGTGCATGAAGAAAAGATATATTGATAGTCATTAGGTCAGATAGGAAATCAATACAGGACACTTAATTGAGAAACCCCTTTACCCATTAACTCATAAGCGATTAACAATTATCAGTGCTCACCTCAATGCATGCTAGTTGATTAAAGTGAGTCAAAATGAGTTAGTATGAGGCTATTGCGCAATGAGTCAAAATGAGTCAGTATGGCTTAATGGGTATAAAGCAGTCACCTGTCTTCGATGATTGCCATGCGGTTCATTGAGTGGTTTGCCTAAGACAAGTCTACCATTCTGAACCAGTCTTTGACTTATACTCCGGGTTAGCTTTTGGGAACGTTTCGTGAAGTAATTTATGGGTTAAGTGGTTTTCAGTATAGATTTGCCGTGTGAATTTGATGAAGCGTTACCAAGAATTTTGATTATGATTCATTAAAGACACTGAGAACCTAAACTGTCAGTTTGGTCGTATGTCCACAAGCCAAGACTATAGTTAACCCATTTAAGATCTAGTGTCTTCTAAAGAGACTATTGGCAAACAGCGTGGACCCTGTTGGAACGCCAAGTTATGCGGTGTACCATCTGTGTCAGTACTATTTGCTATTCCTTTCGAAATTTTACTATTGTTTTACTTGTCCGGGCTAGTTACTGTGATGTCTTCTGTTGTGTGGTCCACATGTCCGTTCGCCGTATACTTATTTTCTTCAAAACATAACTCGCGAGACACCTCTTAGTAACTTTGCAAGAGGCATCCTGTCAACTTTATACAGTGGAGAATCTGTTATTCTTTCCCGTTTAAACGCAAACGTACGCAAACGCAAAACACTAAAGCGTAGAAAAGTACAACTTTTTGACAATTCTGATAATTCATGTTTATCTTGGTGGCAAACAGTTTGGAGCCTGATCAGACGCCGGGTTACCCGGCGTCTGATCTGGCTCCAAACTGTTTGCACTGCAAATAATAGTTTTAGCGTAAACGCGTTTATTGGGAAAGAATAACGTTTTCTCCACTGTAATGAATGGCGTGCGTATTACAGAAAACTGCAAAGGAACTTTTTTGCATTGCAATTTCCCCATTAACCTGTTTATGCCTGGGTGTCACAATACATGTTTCGTGTTTGTTTGCTATAATATTTCATTTTAGATGTACAGGGGTGGCCTAAAGACACTACAATATTTCCCAAACAGCAGCATATTCTATTTGAAATAAGCCCTAGAAATAACAGACTGTACAGACCCTGACGAGACGTCGCATATCGCTACATCTCAACAGGATCTCCAGTTATTGCTAAATCCTCTTTAATAGACACTAGACTGAACATGTTTTAAACCTACTACTTTCAGTTGTTCGGCTGGTTTACATTTTGTTTTGATTAAGACGTAGTATTCAACGGTTGTTTAGCTGGTTTCTCTTTAACAGATTTAAGCCTAGTGTCTACCTACATGCACATGTTAGTAGACATTGGCAAACAGTGTAGACCTTAATGAGATGGCAAACAGTGTAGACCTTAATGAGACACCGCGTTACACGGCCTCTCATCAGGGTCTATAATGTTTGCTATATGTCATATACGTGAAATTATGAAATATTTTCTTTAGTGACAAAAACTGCAGTTTTGAGACCACCCTTGTACATGTACAGTGGAGAATCTGTTATTCTTTCCCGTTTAAACGCAAACGTACGCAAACGTACGCAAACGCAAAACACTAAAACGTAGAAAAGTACAACTTTTTGACAATTCTGATAATTCATCTTTATCTTGGTGGCAAACAGTTTGGAGCCTGATCAGACGCCGGGTTACCCGGCGTCTGATCTGGCTCCAAACTGTTTGCAGTGAAAATAATAGTTTTAGCGTAAACGCGTTTATAGGGAAAGAATAACAGATTCTCCACTGTATATATTCAATGGAATCTTCCAGCAAGTATACAGGCAGAGTTCATTGCAATACCCAGGCATAAAAGGGTTAAACATTGAGCTGTCAAGTCCGTATTTTTCTTGTAACACAAGTGGCAGGTTGTTGGTGTACAGTTTCACCACAAACATTGGTGTCATTGTTAAGAAGGTCTTGTCTGATGTAGCTGTGTCAATCAGAACATGTCAGGTCGAATGTGTCTGTAGGGAAAGTTGGTGCTTTGTACAGATTATATAAAAGTTGAATGAAAATATTTGTCTAGCTATATTAACCACTTGCTGCCTTATCCCGAGTAAAATATATCTAGTTATTTGCAAACAGTTTGGACCCTGATCAGACGCCACGTTACGCGGCGTCTGATCGGGATCCAAATTGTTTGACACTCATTTCAATAATAAAGTTAAGGTGAGAAATAAAAGCTGAGGACAATTGTTTAAAATTGATGACGTCATGGCAGTGAAAGGGTTAAGACCACTTAAAGATACAAAATGTAGGTTGTTTTAAGTGACACATTCGGCTGATTCACTTTCTCATCCTTTAAAATTCCAATTAAATTCAGTCTATTTTGACTAGTTGCAGTACCTGGGGTCCGTTTCATAAAGCTTCTTACGACAAATGTTGTCGTAAGTCAGATCATAAAAGTCTTATATATTAATTATTTCTCCATCTAATCCTGTCTTGTGACATCATTTTGTAATCGTCTTGAAAAGACGATTCCAAAAAGATGCCACAAGACAGGATTAGATGGAGAAATCAGAAATTAAATGTAATTTATAGTTTTGACTTACGACAACATTTGTCGTAAGAAGTTTTATGAAACGGGCACCTGGTTCGTTAGGACCCTTTAATTTTGGTATTCACTGTTTGCATATGACAGTAGCAAAATTGTTCTATTAAATACACCAGTGAATATGCAACATACGAACTATTTCCTATATATCCTAGCAGATAATAGCTTACATGTAAAACAGGCTTCTTTTAGCGGTCATTTATCTTCAATACGAAGAAATAGGCTATATGGTGTAATGGGTTAATTTATACACCAGAGTAGTTTGTGTCTTATCTAATTCACATTCTAATACTTTCGAAAAGAGTGTTTGAAAATATATAGCTTAGATCCTGATTCAAAAATCGAGCAAGTTTAAGGGACGCTTAGGGTGATATGTATTAATTTTAAAACAAATATACTTTGGAATTTGTTTTCTGAAAGTGTAACTTTTCGCCAACAGTATATGACATTGTCTAGACCCTTTTCACATTTAAAGTCCATAACCATTTACGACCGATTTTTATTTGCCCGTTAGATGTAAAACTAGATATATTTAACCATTCTCTGGACAATCGCGAGTTGACATGTATTTGTTAACAGCCCTTTTCCAGATTCGTCTGAGCAGGGGCCAAACTGTGTTTCACTCAATTTTAGTTTTTTTTCCAGAGTTCAGGGGCCCGTTTCATAAAACTTCGTACGACAAATGTAGTCGTAAGTCAAATTATAAAAGTTTCAATTAATACTTTTTCCCATCTTATCCTGTCTTGTGACATCTTTTTGGAATCGTCATAAAGCGATGTCATAAAACAGGATAAGATGGAGAAAAAAGAAATTAAATGTATTATAAAGTATTGACTTACGACCGTTTTAGTCGTACGAAGCTTTAAGAAACGGGCCCTAGCCAGGTACATAATGGCATTTGACACATCTTTAGTCGACAATTTAAAGCAAATGGTATTTTGGCAGAAAAAGGTTTTATTACAAGTAATTTACTGGCAATCCCGATATGTTAGTCAATTTTGATCTTGTGTCTTCTTATATAGACTTGGTCAAACAGTGAACACCAAGACATAGTTACTCGGCGTATGTTATGGCTCCAAACCGTTTCTTTAGAAAATAATTGTTTGATCAAAATCGCTTTTATTGGGAAGGAATAACCTCCTCTCCGCTGTAAATAAAAAGCTTTGCGTTGGTGGTTCTTTTTAAGTCTAGAGGAAGTCAAGTCCTCATTCAGTATTTTCCCCCAGGTGTGTTATCCTTACATAATTTACCTTTTGTCATACACTCAGTCAATCTTGTATAAAGTAACAATTCAATAAAACACATAACGTGACATAAGTACTGTCAAATACTATTTGTTGATGGTTGCTTAATACAGGATGAAACTAATTTATAACTGTCTGCGTTATCGTATCAAGCATTAAGCAACCACCTGTCGTAAGAGACTCAATTAAATAAGTGACCGCTGAATACAAGTGACCGCTAAACATATGTTTAACTGTACACACACCTGGTCTATGGGTGAGTCATGTTTAGACTAATGTTGAATTTCAATGAATGAATGACTTGTATCTCCTTGTGATTACATAAACAGTGGAGAATACGTTATTCTTTCCCAATTAACGCGTTCATGCTAAAAAAAGTATTTCTATTGCAAACAATTTGGAGCCTGATCAGACGCCGGGTACTTTCCCAATTAACGCGTTCATGCTAAAAAAAGTATTTCTATTGCAAACAATTTGGAGCCTGATCAGACGCCGGGTAACCCGGCGTCTGATCAGGCTCCAAAGTGTTTGCCACTTCTGCTAAAAATAAGATTTTATATGAAGATGTCGTTTTCTACGTTTTATTGCAATGCGTTTGTTTTTCGTTTGTGTTTAAACAGAACAGATTAGCGTCTTCACCACTGTACTTTGGGGTTTTGTCGCTTTAGACTTTTTTGGACATTTTTATTGAATAGATCTTTGTATGACTGTGATATTTGCAAGTCTGATTACAGTGAAGGAGACGCAATTTATTGGCAAATAAACGCATTTGTACTTTAACAATTATGACCGATGGGAATAGTTTGGAGACAGCAAGACACCTAGTAACTCGGCGTCTGATAAGGCTCAAAACTGTTTGCCACACAGAGGCTACAATAAATTGAATTTCTCGTTATCGTCATCTCAGAACTGGATCCTTACTGTTTGAAAAAATAGACTGTAATCGATTATTGAGATGGAATGTCATAACCATTCACTGTCATGACATCATTTTAAATAACTACATCTATAGTCCGCTTTTATTTCTCAAATTTAGATAGTATGTAGCTTGAATTAAAAATAATGAAACGAGTGTCAAACATTTCGGTTCGTGGCGCGGCATCTGATCAAGGACCACAGTGTTTGCAAGAAATCATTGTAGATCTACTCGAGGTAAGGCAGTGAAAGGGTTAAACAAACGATTACTACAGTGGAGAATCTGTTATTCTTTCCCGTTTAAACGCAAACGTACGCAAACGCAAAGTACTAAAACGTAGAAAAGAACAACTTTTGGACAATTCTGATAATTCTTCTTTATCTTGGTCACAAACAGTTCGGAGCCTGATCAGACGCCGGGTTACCCGGCGTCTGATCTGGCTCCAAACTGTTTGTACTGCAAATAATAGTTTTAGCGTAAACGCGTTTATTGGGAAAGAATAACAGATTCTCCACTGTATGTATTCACTGCAAGCGGTTGCTCAAGAAGTAATTGACTTTTTGAGACTCAATGGATAAAATGTCTTGTTGAGTATTGAAAAACCTAATTCCGGCATCTCGAACTCGCCTTTTTTTAAGTCGATATTATCCGTGTTTCAACATTTGGATTTCAATTACCAGAGTTCGCCTCAGTCGAACATACCCATATGTCAAAGTTAAACGTGGCATTGCCACGTTTTAACTTCAACGTAAGGGTATATTCGACTAACGGAGTTCGTGCTATCAATGTTCGACTGTACCTCAGATTTTAAATTGGGTGACTTTTATGCAATTGCACTTCTTTATATTTACATAACTCACATATCTCTAGATTGACGTTCAACAGACTGGTGCGAATTTAAATTGGATACACATTGCGTATAATTTATGCCAGAGTGCATACCTGAAATCATTAAACCAACACTCCTTGCATAAACAGTCAATCCTATGTTGAAAAACCATTCTGTAAATAGACGTTGGTATCCCTATATACAGGGTGTTACTAAAAGCAGGAGAAGAGTAATGCAGAAATCTTTTCCGCATCACTTTTATTCAGAAATTATCTGTCACCGTGACGTTGTAATCCTGATGATGTTTTACCCCCTTTTTAGATGGTCGTCTAGCATAGGTTTTTAATGTAGACTAATTAGAACAATTGGTTCCATACAGGTACCATACGCAACATGCATTTCGTATGCTAGCATGTTGTTGACTCAACAAAAAACATTCGATTTTGGTTTAAATGTTCATTAGTAAAAGCAGATTTTCAAACTTTCTTTTCAAAACGGTCAATGTGCTTAACAGTTTGAAAATATGTGACTTCTTAAAGTAGGTTGAAAGTAAATCAGAATGCGCTTATTTCTTTCGCTCTGCTTAAAACTTCCATTTACATGTAATAGAATGTAGAATATATTTCTGATGATACATATTCATGACTGTAAAATTCTTCTGATACATATTGATGACTGTATAAATTGGAACTATTTTCTTCAGTGAAGAGAATATATTGAAGGCGTAAAATGCGTATCTATAAAGTTATTGGTTAATGCAAGAAAGGATGCAGGTCAACAAAAAAGAAATACACTGTACACTGTTTGCGCCAACGAATTGAAATACATGTTGTTTGAGAAGCTACCAAAACCGCACGGTTTAAGATTGAATAATTTATGCTAAAGGTAACCCACGAAGTCTTAAAGCATGAACAGACTGTCCACTGTTAAATAGTCAGTTTGATAACATTGCATTCTATATGCATTCTATAATTATATCTAAATACATATGGTTACGGAAAACAAAATGACATTTATACAGACAGCGTCTGAATGAACTGTCTATATCAATTTATCCTATAAATTATAGCTACAAGTTGTTTAAAGACTGACAGTTGAATAACTTTTGAAGCGCTTCCGCCAATCTACCACCAACACCCACCACCCCTGCCCACCTACGCCATTCAATTTGATTTATCTGTCTATTAAGACAGATGGTCTGGTTAAAAACTATAATGGTAAGGGCATTCATTTTCTGCTTCACTAATATACAGGACACAAGTATTGCAGAAAGCTCAAATGAGCGTTTTTTTTCTTTATCACTGTCTTGCAGTAAGCTGCGTCATGTGTTTAAAATCAGTATTTCGTCTTATTTTTAGTGGCCATTTACAATGTTGATGGCGTAATTATGTGTATACACATTTATGCTTAAAAGTTAATGTCTTTTGCAAAAAGTTAGCTAGAGACTGACGTCTGGTCTGGCTCCAAACTGATTGCCATTTAGATTAAAATGAGACGTCAACATTTGTTTTCATTTGATTGCGTTTAGTAAAATAATTATGCCTTGTCAACTGTAGCATAACGCTTAACTATACACATTTTGTTAATTTATGCGAGAATGTATACCATGAAATCAGTAAATATACAAACCAACTAGTTATTTATTCCTTACATGTAAGTGGGTGGTAATGATTGGCTTCATGCTGGCAGCGAACACGGTGTGCATTGTGCATGACACCCATCAGGGGCCCGTTTCATAAAACTTCGTACGACAAAAACGGTCGTAAGTCAAACAAATTAAATACATTTAATTTCTTATTTCTCTATCTTATACATGTACTGTCTTGTGACATCTCTTTAGAATCGTCTTTTCAACAGGATTAGATGGAGAAATAAACAATAATTGAGAATTTCATAATCTTGACTTGCGACAACATTTGTCGTACTACAGTGAAGAATCTGTTATTCTTTCCCAATAAACGCGTTTACGCTAAAACTATTATTTGCAGTGCAAACAGTTTGGAGCCAGATCAGACGCCGGGTAACCCGGCGTCTGATCAGGCTCCAAACTGTTTGCCACCATGATAGACATGAAATATCAGAATTGTCCAAAAGTTGTACTTTTCTACATTTTAGTGCTTTGCGTTTGCGTACGTTTGCGTTTAAACGGGAAAGAATAACAGATTCTCCACTGTAAGTTTTATGAAACGGGCCCCAGGATCATAATGAACCGTTTGTACGACAGTGTGACTTTTCCCTGCCTCCGAACTATAGACTGCTTTATGATTGTAGCCTATACTTGTGTTTCGATAAATTCTTTGCAGGTTAATCCTTTCACTCTCAATGACGTCTTAAAGCGCATTTGCAAAAAGTTTTGATCCTAATCAGACGCCGCGTAACGCGGCGTCTGATTAAGATCAAAACTGTTTGTCACTTGTTTTGAAATAACGTCAAATATACTGCCTTAAATCTAAGTTTGAAACAATATTGCAGACAACAATATTGAAACAGACAACAATATGGCGGTGAAGGGGTAAAAACATCGCGATAAATTTGATCTTGAAAGGGTTAACAGTGCATTATTGTACAGCTCATCTGAGCAAAGCTCATGATGAGTTTTCGTAGTCATTGAATGTTCGTCGTGCGTCGTCAACAATTTTAACGAACCATATATATAGTATATAAGTACTATAAGATGTAGGAAATGACAGCTTTTTAAAAGTATTGAGATTTTATTCTAATCTAAGTGGAAAACAGTTTGAAGCCTTATCAGACGCCTTGTTACCTGACATCTGATCTGACTCCAAACTCTTTGCAATGTACTCATAGTGTTTTAGCATAAGTGCGTTTATTGAGATAGAATAGCATCTCCAATGTCTTGGGGATAATTTATGCAAGATTTATACCATGAAATCAGTAAATATACACACAAATTAATTATTCATTCCTAACATGTAACGTGTGTGGTAATGATTGGTACCATGCAGATAGCGAACACTGTGTGTAATGTGCATGCTGCAAGTCAAGTTTATAATGAATCGTTGTATGTGTACGACAGTGACTTTACTAGATGCCTTCGAATTTTAGGCTGCTTTAACCCTTTCCCCCATAGAAGCACCCTATAGCGCATTTAATTTATTCATTCACTGAAGAAAAAAGTTCCAATTCATACAGTCATAAACATGGACAAAAAGAAATATTTTCTTTACCATTATAGCAGATGGTAGCTTGAAGCAGGCTGAAAGTAAGGCAGAATGCGCCTTAAGGCGCATTCTGCCTTACTTTCAACCTGCTTTAAGTGCTCACCTGTCTTCAAAACTGGAAACAGGCTATTGGGTAAAGGGTTAAGACTATATATACATGTAACCTATTTGCGTCTCGATATTTTCATTGCAATCCAACAATGGCATCATTGTACTTTTTTGTGGTTGTATTGCAGTAATATCCTCTGATCTGAATTTGTGGTGTGCAAAGTTTGCTAAATTAAGTTGCATTTATTTTTTGTTTGAAGAAACCTAAAAGCGAGTGTTTAGATCATGGTTAGACGACGTTTTACGTGAAACTGATTTTAAACAGTTTCAAAACTCTGTCATTGTCTCAAGCCACTTCATTGCGATGCGTCTCATTTCATCGATGTAGGGTTGGCAAAATAATCAGAAAACATTAAACTCATTTACCGCTGAATCATTTAAGGGACAACTCTAATTTCTAATGAGTCTAGTCCGTGTTTGGCTATTTCGATTGAAATTTTGCAATATAATGCAAAATAACCAACAGTGTAGACCCTGATCAGAGGACTCATTCAGGAGCCCTCTGATCAGGGTCTACACTGTGTGCATAATACAAGTGTGCTCGTAATATACACTTACAGTGTTTGTAAAAGACGATTATACTCGTCGCTTGGGTTCAGTGAGTTAACAGCTTGCTATTCTGGACATTTAACAAGTGTTTTATTGAAGGACTCTTAGCTCTTTCACTGCCATATTGTCGACTGCTTCAATTAAGTCGGCTGCATTTATATTTCAAACTAAATATTTACGCATATTTGATATAAGAACCATCGAAATGAGTTTCAAACAGCTTTGATCCTCATCAAACGACACATTTCTAAGATGCTGATTTGGATCCAACGTGTTTGAAAATTCAAGCTTGCCACACTTAAACACAGTAAGGGTTAGTGTTGCTAGCATTCTCTAGCGTGTAGTATTTAAAACGAAAGTGGGCAGAAGGGGTGGTACTTTTACCATGTGACAAGTACCCAATTAGTAGATTGTGTTTTGTGTGGAAAGATACTCCGTTTTGGAGTGTTTCTTGCACCATTGAAAACCAATAAATTGGATTGTTGACATGTCCATTGACCGCGACAAGAGCTTAACCCTTCCCCATAATATGTTTTTAGTTCTAGTTTTGAAGAAAGGTGCCACTTAAAGCAGGTTGAAAGTAAAGCAGCATTTGCCTTTAGGCACATTCTGGGTTAGTTTTATTTTGTTTTAATCTAAACGATATTATAAGATATAGAAAATACATGTATGTCTTCTGGTGCATATTCGTGACTGTATAAATTCTTAATTGGTACTATTTTCTGCAGTGGAGGAACACGTCAAATGCGTATTTATGGCATAAATCCATGGTTAAAATCACTTTTCTAACTGTATAAATTATATTCAGCTTATGCATTGGAATACGTGTTTTAGTTTTTGCTTTTATAGTAAAATGCCCCCATATTTACAGTTAAGATTACACTTGACCTATGCTAGTGCCATTTCCAATTTCAAATGAAGTTTTGTCCAGATGTTACTACAGTGAAGAATCTGTTATTCTTTCCCGTTTAAACGCAAACGTACGCAAACGCAAAACACTAAAACGTAGAAAAGTACAACTTTTTGACAATTCTGATAATTCATCTTTATCTTGGTGGAAAACAGTTTGGAGCCTGATCAGACGCCGGGTTACCCGGCGTCTGATCTGGCTCCAAACTGTTTGCACTGCAAATAATAGTTTTAGCGTAAACGCGTTTATTGGGAAAGAATAACAGATTCTCCACTGTATCTAATGTTATTTTAACTCTTTCATGATCAAATTTATCGTGATAATGTTTACCCCTTCACCGCCATACTGTCGTCTGCTTCAAGATTGTTGTCTGCAATATCGTTTCAAAGTTAGATTTAAGGCAGTATAACTTACGTTATTTGTAAACAAATGGCAAACAGTTTTGATCCTGATCAGACGCCGCGTTACGCGGCGTCTGATCAGGATCAAACCTGTTTGCAAATGCGCTTTATGACGTCATTGAGAGTGAAAGAGTTAACAGTATATTGCTTAGTGACAAACCATACAGAAGATGATCAACGAACACCTTTCGGAGCTCAATGATCAGGGAGTACACTGTTTGAATACAAGTGCACTATTCACAGGTACCTTGTTCGTAAATAACGTCACTACGGCATCGAAAACCAGTCTATTTTTAACGAGTCATATTTAGCTTTAGGACGTCAGTAAGATAGAGCGAATTGTTTTGTAAATTACCTGTAACTCTCAAGTTGAATGACCTATCAGCTCTGTTTAAGGTCAGTCTGTAATGCGGCCATGGTCGTTAGCGAAGAGATCAAATTAGAGTCTAGAATGACAAGCAAGTTTAACCCCTTCAAAGCTTTTGATTTGAGTCTGAATTTGTTCTCGAGCATTTGATTGGTCAGATTTGAACCTTGGTTCAAATCTGACCAATCAAATGCTTGAGAACGATCTCAGACTCAACTCAAACTCTTTATAACCTTGGACCCAGGTATTATAGCAAACTATAGAGACAAAAATTAGAAAATTTAATATGTGGCTTTTCATCTAGATCTGCATTATTTGTCAAATTGTCAGTGTTATTTCACATATTAAAGCCACTCAGACCTGACCAACTTGTTACTTCAAACAGTTTCAAAACATCAAACGAAATACGAAACAACTTGAATTATCTTAAATACCGATATTGCTTTTGTCTGTAGGTACATATATGTACGCTTTGATGTACAAGGTTAATGTGTATCATATTAGAATGAAGTAATCGCTTTCTAATTGGCTAAGTATTCCAATTTAGTTGTTCAGACTGAAATTAAAATATCCTCTATTTGCTAGCCAATGATCACCATGTTTATAGGTAAGAAAACGAAGTGATTCGCAATCGTTGAGATTGACTACAACAGTTTGCAAGTACAGTGGAGAATCTGTCATTCTTTCCCAATAAACGCGTTTACGCTAAAACTATTATTTGCAGTGCAAACAGTTTGGAGCCAGATCAGACGCCGGGTAACCCGGCGTCTGATCAGGCTCCAAACTTTTTGCCACCAAGATAAACAAGAATTATCAGAATTGTCCAAAAGTTGTACTTTTCTACGTTTTAGTACTTTGCGTTTGCGTACGTTTGCGTTTAAACGGGAAAGAATAACAGATTCTCCACTGTAGTAAACCATCATTGCAAGACACTCCGAACCAATTACTCCATAAATACTCCTTCTGTGCCTTTAATTCATTCCTCCACTATGAAAATAGCTCCATTTTATACAGTTATTAAGTATCCATTTTAAGTTAAGCCTATTACTTATACAGATTCGTACATGTACATTCAATCACATTAGCATTATGCTCAAATCTGACCAATCAAAAGCTTGAGAATGATCTCAAAGACATCTCAGACGCTTTATAATCATAGAGCCTGTTCACTACACCCCAATAATCCTACACTTAATTACCCGTGATGGCGTTAAAGGTAGGTGCCAGTTTAAAAGGAGGATATAAGTAATGCAGAAAGCGCCTTCAGGAGCTCTTTGCTTTACTGTCATCTTACTTGTAAGCTTATTTCGAAAACATTTTTTTGAGAGGATATACATGTAAAAGTAGGATTACTACCGTAAATGTATTTGATCTGACCTCGCCTCAATCTGATTATGATGTAGCAAAACTACCTATATGGCCATACTGTTTACGCCCCATTATCATAAAGTATATTAAAGATAAATATTGTACGAGTAATATTGAATACATCATTTTACGCATGGGTGACTAACATGATTAAATTCGTTCTAATTTTACAGTCAAGCGAATGCGATTATTTATCTGTTCGTCCAATTTTGTTACAAAGTGCTTTCTTTGTAAATATCAATCGGTTTGTTGTTAGCCGTACACAGCAGTTTTGCTTACACAAGATTTGCATCTTTACAAACGACGACGATGATAAAATAATACTAATTTGCATCAATGAGTTTGCGAGATTTAACAAGAAGTTTAAATTGTATCGCTTGAAAGAATGACTAGTGTTTAAGCCTGTCAATGTCATGCTCAGAATACAGTACAATAGTTATTTGCAAACATTTTTTATGCTGGTAAGACGCCGCGTTACGCGGCGTCTGATCAGGATCAAAACTGTTTGACACTCATTTCAATATTTCTTAAGTTCAAATTTGAAAAATAAAAGACGACAATTGTTTAAGATTTATGACGTAATGGAAGTGAAGAGGTTGACAAATGTTTATGAATGAGTCCCTAGAAATTCCAGTGTATTCTGCATGTAGATACCAGTGGCTGTCTACCTTAATTTGCGGAACCTACCGACATTTAAATGGACATGCCAGTTTCCACTATCTAGTATCTAGTATATCGTGTAGTCAATATTTTACAATATTTGCATTGTTACTTCTTTACCAAAAGTGCATGTCCAATTTTATTCGATCACAACAGCACATTCTTTCGCAGAGGATGTCAAGATAAGTTGCCAATCAGACGAAGGGGTTGAATTAATTGCTTGCCTATAATTTCCTCAAACGATATCAAATTCAAATGTGTGTGCATCATTTCATGCCTCTCTTAACTCAATAAAATCCTAGCCACCTATATGTGCATATATTTCTGCATACGGGATAAAGAATACCTTGATAATATTAGATATTTCACGGAAGACAGGTCATGTATAAAACCTGGGACGTGTTTTTTCTTCTCCGCGGATAAAACGTGAGATTTATCACCATCGTCGTCTGCTTTCACATCAACGCTTCGCATTAAATGTTACACAATACTTTCGTAACTAAGGCCTTACTGATAACAAAACGTCTCCATTCACTGTTGCTACGGCCGTTTTATTTTCCTATCTATTTTCTTGATTACAAAGTGAAAGAGACTAATGTCCGAATCATTTGCACAACTACCATTTTGGTAAATGAACATACATAGCAAACTTTTAGTCTACAAAAAGTAGACATTAGCAAACAGTGTAGACCCTGGTACGACGCCGCGTAACGCGGCGTCTTACCAGGGTCTACACTGTTTGCCATTTCATATGAAATTATTTAAAGTATAGAAGTAAAACACTGCAGTGCATTTAGATTACCCATGTGTATAAATAATGAAATATTCCACCAAGGGGACTTCTGTTTTACTTTCTACCTGATGAAAGAATTCGCAATTGGAAAATTGAAAATCAAATATTGAGAGCTCATTGTAATATTCAGGGACAACTGTGTTAACTTACAGAACTGTCATGCCTTTCTTCTTTCACGAATATATTTAATACAGTCGAACTTATCTCGAACTCGCTTAACTCGGAATTATTCGATTGTTCGACACATAAACAGCATTATTTCATGCTCGGTTAGGTCGAACATACCCATATTTCAAAGTTAAAACGTTTTAACTTTGAAATACGGGTATGTTCGATTTAACCGAGTTCGAAATATCGAAGTTCGACTGTATAACATAAACTTCTAAGTTCAGGCGTTAACAATAAGGGAAGGAAAACATTGAAGATCCGAAAGAGAGAAGTAGCGTTCAAGGCGTCTCAGCGCGGTTTGGCAAAAGTGCTATGCTTATTTTAGACATAAATATTAATATATCGTATGTATGGTGATGAGCCGTTATGCGTAAACCAAATAAAATATTCCATTATGTTCTGTTCTGTTCTGTTGATATTAACCATAATTATGTACGAATAGATTGGACTTAATTGGAAACTTAATTGTGCCTTTGAACTCTCGGGGATGAATAAGTTGATAGCGTTAAATGACTGGCAGGCAACTCTACCTTATTAATGAATCATCCTTTGTTTATTGTATTAACCTTGTTTCATGCTAATTTATCGTCTGCCTTCAAATTACCGTCTGCCAAAACAAATCAGTCTTGGTATATATACAGGTATATACGTTATCGTTTACTCCATGCATGGCTTGTTTCTAGTGTTGAAAACAGGCGACCACTTAAAGCAGGTTGAAAGTAAAGCAGAATGCACCGTAAGGCCTACTCTGTTTTACCTTCAGCTTGCATTAAACAATCTGCTAGGATATAGAAACTATTTATTATGGTACAATATTCATGATTGTATAAATTTGAACTATTTTCTTCACAGGAGGAATACATTAAATGTTCTAAAATGCGTATCAATGGGTTAAAAACATTAACGCCGATGCCATACAGTTTGAATTCTGATCAGGCGGCGTGTTACTCGATGCAAGAATTGTATCCAAACTGGTTGCAAATCACAAATAAAGCTCAGCGTTATATAATGGTTAATTAAATGTTGAGCGGAAATGAGTCACTTCATTAAGCGTCTAGTTACATTCAACTTATTTATTTATTGTTTGATAGATGTGTACCTGTAAAATTTATATTCATAAACTTAATGAACTTTTCTGATATATTGTTACATTGAACAATTTCTTATATTTGCTATTCAGTTTTGTTATTATACTGGTTAATGACGCCTCAGTTATTTCAAAGAGAACTTGGTTGTTGTTTTCCCTCAGAAACATTTTAATTAAAACTTCGTTAACACGTTAAACTTTAGACTGTTTGAAACTCTTAAATACACTGTCAATATTTGCAAAAGAACTGCTTTTTCCTACATTTTTTCCTACATTTTATGGCCATGTGTTTTCCTTTAGTGTAAATACATGTACGTGTATTGCAGACCTCGCCCCCGGACTTTTCTACAAAGTTCTTTTTTCTCTCTGCCATTAGTTGCGGTCTGTGCTATAGACTGACCGGACCATCCATACTGGTAAATAGCAGGATAAGTAGTTTCGACTTCATAAAGATTATCATATCATAACAACACTTTGAACTTCACCGGGGCCTGGCTGGATTTCAAAACGATATACAGCAACACTTGTGATAAGCAGTAGTTCCTCTAAGTAGCATGATGTTGTCTACATACCGTGGGGGCTGCTTTTAAAATATGAAACAAATATAAAGTAAAAATGTAGGAGTGGTTTCTTAATATTTGTCTTTCATTAAGTTACTTCAACTTGATACTGAGTGATGAGTAATCTCTTATATAGAGTTGCACCTGGATTTAAGTTTGATTGTAATAACGAATTCTTCTGATCTATCTGAGACTGAGCAATCGATATCTTGCCAAATCTGTCAAATTCGGTTTGGAATCAGATCAGAGGAGAGACATTTGGCAAACAACATTCAAGTCCACTTGAACACTCAATGCTATAGTCTAGTTCTTTTACAGGAAAATGCGATTTCTGTCCCAGCTAACGTCTCTGCTTAACCCATTACCCTAAAAACGACTTTTTAGACATTTACTTTATTCATCCGCTAAAGAAAAATGTTCCACGTCAATCAGTCATGGATAAGCGCGAGAAAGCGTATGCATAAGCGTAAGAAATATGTCTGAGGTCTAGCGGATGGTAGCTTAAAGCAGGATGAAAGTAAAGCGAAATTCTCCATAAAGAGTACTTTGCTTTACTCACACTCACAGCCCCCTCCAGTAAGTAAACCGTCAACATTTAATTTCATTTTGATTTTTTGTTAGTTTAATTCGTTTGCGTTCAACCCCTTTTATGTCTGGGTATTGCAATAAACTCTCCGTGTGTATACATGCTTGGAAGATTTCATAAAACACAGAGATGACCTTAAGGCACTGCAATCTTTTCTCAAAAACAAGATCATTTCATATAATTAGCAAACAGTGTAGATCCTGATGAGACGCCGCATAACGTGGCGTCTCATCAGGGTCTGCACAGTTTGCTAATGTCTTCTTTTTCCAGACGAAGGGCATTCATAATGGGATAGTTTCGCTATTAAATACAAACAAGAAATAAAGTCGTCATGACGTTAACTAATTCGGATCACCTTCCTAGTACAGTACATGTATCTAGTGGCTGAAATGTTTGTCCTTCTTGATTAAACGAAACAACGTTAATTGCAGTGCAGTAAAGTGTACCAAATTACAAATGTTGATGTCTTGTTCAATCCAAGTGCCAAACATTTCCGGGATCTGAACATACGAGTCTCTTGTCTGGTTTAGCTATTTGCAATTGACATCTACCTTTTGTGCGCATGTGCGTTTGCATGAGAAATTAATTAAAACTGTTTAACAATAAGACCAAAATTGGTTTCAAGAGACAGCCTTAAAACCTGGCATACAACAAAAATGAAGCAGACGGTATTTAGCCTATATACATAACATACACCAGTAACATTAATCGTAGATGGTTAGGGGAAGATGAGTCCAGTCATATGTATCAGTCATGCTAAAATATCGTCTGCTACGAAAGGATCGTCTGCTAATAAAACAGTTTTGGTTCATAGTTCCATAACCACAAGAAACGCCAATACGAGTGGCAAACATTTTGGATCTTGATCAGACGCCGAGTTACTCGGCGTCTGATCAAGATCCTAAATGTTTGCAAATGTAATTGAAGTGGTGACTCAGCTTGAAAACGGTAAATCACGTTACAAGCAAACCACTAACGCAGCAAGGTAAAGTTTAATTGCGATTCCATTAACCAAGTAGCACTATAAGTTTTTTCTCTTATGTAAGGTAGGAGATAAAACGATTGCTCCCTGTGAATCGGTTTGATGATTAATCCGGGTCTTATGATATATAGGAAAACCTCTCTATTACGCCCACTAAATTGTGTAAATCGTCAGGTGTTAAAGACAGGTCACTGCTTACAGCACGGTGACAGTACAACAGAAAGCTCCCTTAGGAGCTTTCTGTTTAAAAGTCACATTGCTTTCAGCTCTCACCTGTCTTTATACAAACAATTAACGTTCGTTTTAGTGGTCGTAAAAGAGAGGTTTTATATATAAATCCCCTTGTGCAAACACCGTACGATTTGTTGGTAAAAAATAATTATTGTTTCATTCTGATCAGCAAACCGCATCTTTAATTGAGATTAATCAGCAATATATCTACAAACAGAATTTCAATTTATATTTGGACTCCTATAGACAAAGGGAAAAGTTGATATGTAACGTTTCTTTAATTGTTTCAAGAAAAGGATACATAAAATCATATCGCGTTGAGTGCCTCTTGACTTACGTTTGTAAATAGTTTGGATTTTGATCAGACTGCGATTTCTCATCATCTGACCAAAAATTAAACATTTGGACGCTCAGTTTTTATGTGTCGTCAGTTGAGAAAGAAATAGAAATTACAACTTTTGCAGACGATAATTTTGAAGCAGACGATGATGTATAGTAGGCATGGTAAGGGTTTTCAGACGGTAAAGTTGTGTGGTTTGGTAGGTAATTTCTACTTTGATATTCGGATGTGGGCTTATCTACGAGTTTTATCTGCGCAATTACTGCTAAAGTATCTTGAACATCTATGGGTGGAAGTCGATATGGTAAACGCACTTTTCCGAGTGGTTTCGTTCGGAAGCGGTTAATCCCATGGCCTAGGTGATGCTATAGAACTATTGAATCAAATCTTAAAGCTATTTGTGCCCAGTATATTCTACCATGCTTATACATATATTTTGGATTAGTCCATTTTTATGTAATGGGTACCTGGTCTAGATTTTTATATTTGATCTGTTTTATATTGGAATTACTGTCAGCAAACAGTGCAGACTCTGATCAGACGCCGCATAATGCGGCGTCTGATCAGAGTCTGCACTGTTTGCATATGCCCCTTTTATAGGACGATAAGCACAAAATTTAATGGGTTACGTTTTGTACTAAAAGCTAAGCTATGTTGTAACCGTTTCATCACTGAAAATTAGTGTTCAACATACATGTATGCATTTTCAAACAGTTTTGAATCCCGATCTTACATTGGACCTGATCAGGACCCAAAGTGTTTTCTTTTTTGTCAGTCAGACGGTGGTTAGTACTGGTTACATGAATTTAAATATTTTTCAAACAAAATGAAGTTTTTCAACTGGCGGTTTTTCAACTGTACAGTAATTACTCATTAGTAATCAGTCTCTGCCTAGAGCAATATTAAACAAATGTTGCGAGATCCTCGGTATTACGATCAACCCAAAGAAGGCCAATGGAAGAATCCACTGGGCGCAAATGGGTTAAGGAGTTATCTGCTGTCATAAAATGCCTGCCTTTGGCACCGGATTCGGGATTTCTTTCTTTCCTGTGGTTGTGATCGCGGAACTTTGTCATATTTCTTGCGTTTTCGAACTGGCATACATTGCATACTCAGATATGCTATATTTATGTTTTCGATGCAGTGTATATGGTCAATGTCATGTACGAGTTCACTTTATTGTGTTCACTATCGCTGAATCCAGACAAAACCACATTTGCCCCTGCGTTAGAAACGCACTAGCTGATCTGCGTCTACACTGTTTGTAATATACTATAACCCGTTGTTCCCATGACGCAGCTTATATTTAAGTTAACAATGAGTTTTGTTATCGTTTAACTTCAGTATTTGGCGTATAACCAAGGGACCTAGGTTTTTATTGCAGTAATAAACCATCTCATGTTCAATATAGCAAACGTTTTATTATGCGATATCTTTTAAATATCTTTGTTTTTTGCTAGCATTAAGCTATTATATGTTACAACGACCACGCCTCGACAAAGATGCTATTAACATAATTATTATACTCTTGTCATTCTCAAGTCTAATTGTACTTACAAACAGTTTGAGTCATGATCAGACGCCGAGTTACTCGGCGTCTGATCATGTTCCAAACTGTTTGGCAGTCGTGTATACGGTTTTGAGTTTGTGGACGTAATTCATAATCTATAAGAATAATGGCGGACAATAATTTTGAAGCAGACGTTTCATTACAACTGAACAAGTGATAAAACGCCAGGTTTACTACGATTTTACTACATGTGTTACAAAATATTTATTCCGGAGAAATATGAGAATTAGCATGGATTCTGACAATACTGAGGAACTGAAAACAATGTAATTTCGTGCAAACTAAGCATTAATATCGGTGCTACCCCTTAATCCTGCGGAAACCTATGTTAACCTTACACCGCCGGAGTCGCATAAAGTCGACTTTGCGAACAGTTTCGGTCCTGACCAGACGCTGCGTAACACGGTGTCTGGTCGGGATAAAAACTGTTTGGCTCGATATACGTTTTAAAATCGAAGACAGTCAGAATACATATAGACATACACTTATAAAAGTGCACCAAAACGTTATTCACAGCAAATTGATTCCTGCTGACTTAGTTTAACAGGTTTCATTATACTGCTAAACTGTTGAGTATCACTTTAAATAGGAGTGCGAAATGACAGTTTTCTACAAAATGTATCATATCCACTGTTTCAAGACTGTCGTTTGCTAGACTGTTTTCATAAAGTTTATTGCTTTTCTAACTTAAAATAGATATAAAGAATGGCAAACTTTTTTAATCCAGATCAGACGCCGAGTTACTCTGAGTCTGATCTGGATCCAAACAGTTTTACCAATTGCCAGTCACGGTTAGCCGAGATAGAATTATTTTACTGCACTTTAGGTATGTTAATGAAAGCCTATGTATAGAAACGACTCTCTAGAAGACAGAAAGTGGTGATCTCTTAAGATAGATGACTGCTACATGTACATGGACATGTTAAAGCAGGAAACAGGTTATGCCGAAAGCTGCTCACATACATTTTGTCCTGCATTAAGCAGCTACATGTACCTATTTATAGACCTCCGTGATTTGACATTTTAATGATTTCTTCGAGACAGGCACGATTGTGAAGCTATATAACAAGCACCTAGATAGTTGTCATATTTTTCTTGATGAGTCAAAAGAACGTTTATAATCTCACACTTAACACATCAACCCCTGAAACTCTTAATAGGCCATTCCAAATTCTGATTAAACTAGTCTCAACTTTTAATTATTTAGGGTTGTTTTTACCAATATATTGCATATTGGCAAATATTGCACAGGTCTACAATGCTTACATACGACAAATGTATGTTCTCTTTAGAGCTAAATGTACATTGTTTTAAATGACGAGTTTACTCGTCGCTAGACATGCGTGACTGTGCAACTATCTATATAACAAGTATCTAGATAGTTGTCATATTTTTCTTGATGCTTCAAAAGAACGTTTATGATATCACTTAACACATCCACCCCTGAAACTTTTAATGGGAAATTCTAATTTCTGATAAAGGCTAGTCCATTGTTTGACTATTTAGGGTTGATTTTACTAATAGTTTGCAAATTGGCAAACATTGCACATGTCTACAATGCTTACATACGACACATGTATTTTCTCTTAACAGGTACATACATGTACAGTGGAGAAACTGTTATTCTTTCCCGTTTAAACGCAAACGTACGCAAACGCAAAACACTAAAACGTAGAAAAGTACAACTTTTTGACAATTCTGATAATTCATCTTTATCTTGGTGGCAAACAGTTTGGAGCCTGATCAGACGCCGGGTTACCCGGCGTCTCATCTGGCTCCAAACTGTTTGCAGTGAAAATAATAGTTTTAGCGTAAACGCGTTTATTGGGAAAGAATAACAGATTCTCCACTGTATACATTGTTTGTAAATGACGAGTATACTCGTGGCTAGGATTAAATGTGCTAAATATTTTTTCCGAAACAGGTATGCCTGTGCAACTAACTTTATAACAAGTATCTAGATAGTTGTCATATTTTCCTTTATGTGCCAAAAGAACGTTTACAATATCACTTAACGCGGTATAATACCAATCCAATTACCATTTATATATGGTGGCATTTAGCTATGATTTTTATCTCAGATCACCCTTTAACCCTTTCACTGCCAACATTTTAGTGTGATATTTACTGCTTCACCGTTTCATTGTCGTCTGCTTCAATTTTGTTGTCTGCAATGTCGTCTCAAAGTTAAAAAAGGCATTTTGACTGAAGAAATTGGAAACGAGTGTGATCAGGATGCAAACGTTTCGCAAACGCGCTTTTAAACGTCATTGAGAGTGAAAGGTTTAACTTTAGTTGTGATGAACGATTCAAGTCTAAATTAGGTATTACCTTAATGCAGGATAAGACTACATGTTATGCAGGAAGTTTTTGCTGAAGATTTCTGCATTAGTTTCCTCCTCTTTTAAACAGTCACTTGATTCGTGCTTCTTCAACTATTTGTCACTTAATACAAGATTTATTATTTATGGAAAACAGATCATCTTTTAAATTAAATTAATCAAAATTGTCATTATTTATACATTTTAGTGAAATGCATGTGCGTTTCGTTTGTATATTAAACGAAGTTGTCTTCTCCAATGTACATGTACATCGAAGACATGCCTTCGTGTAAGTGGTCGCAATACAGGCAGCATCAGTTTTTGTACATGGTTTCAAATACAGTAAAACCTCTCTATTACGACCACTAAAAAGAAGGCTAATTAATTGTTTAAAAATCAGGTGACAGCTTAAAGCAAGGTGACAGTGAAACAGAAAGCTCCTAAAGGAGCTTTCTGTTTAATTGTCATCTTACTTTAAGCAGTCACCTATCGTAAATATCTAATAATTAACACAATTTAGTGATCGCAATGGAGAGGTTTAACTATACAGGTTCGTCGTAATTAGATGTCACCAGTAGCTGCCATGGCAACATTAACAGGTCTCATATTCTTTACATGTAATTTGAAGGTATTTTGTTGCAATGGAAATTGAGTATTGTGGTTTTAACCCTCTCAACATTGTGAAACTGTTATCTGCTGAAAAGATCATCTGTCGAAAATCTGAAATTAGCACCAATTTCTTTGTACGAGCCGTACTTGTGGAAAAGGGGTCCGAATTACAAACAGTTTTGATACTGATAATGACCAACGTAAAGTGGGACCTGGTCAGGACTCAAAGCATTAACAAAGGTCTTACAATGTCGGTTTACAGTGTTGAACGGGTTGACCTAGGCGAGGCATCAGTATAGAACATGTGAGATGGTCAATGAATATACATGTACATGTTTTAGATATACTATCAGAGACTTTGATGAAGAATGGTATCAAATACACCTGTTATTTAGCCTATCCAAACTGTAATTATGGTGCCACTGTTGAAACACAATAAGTCATATTTGTGTTAAGCGACCTTTCAAAAGAAGATCAACCTCTAGTCTTATAGAAAGGTGTTAACTTAACTCTTTCGTGGTTAAATTTATCGTGAGGTTTCCCGTCCTTGTCATCTGCTTCAATATCGTTGTCTATATTATCGTTGTAACATTGATTCAAAGTTAAATTTAGGGCAGTATGACTGACGAAATATCGAAACGAGTGCCAACCAGCATTTAAACTTATCAGACACCGCGTCATATATTATTTGCAAACGCGCCTTTTGAGGCGTCATTGGCAGTGTAAGGGTAAATGGAAGACACACATAGCACTATAAGCTTCTATTACGCTTTCTGTATTACTATTGTCATGCATAAAGTCTTCATTAATGATGAGAATTCCATGTTTTACCTGGAAGTGTGTCTGTACGTTAATAGAAACTAAATCGATACCATGACATGTCAATTCAATGTATAGCAAACTCTTTTTATATCAAACTTCCGCTATTGGTTCCAGACAATTTACATGTAACAGTTGTTTGGAGTTTGTGTAAATACTGTCTAAAGCAAGGTGGACTTAAATCTGTGAGCTTTTTGTTTTTATTGGTTGTATTTTAATGTGCAAGTTCTTATGGTACCTTTCTGCTTGACAGTAAGTCCTGTATTAAGTTTCCATCTGCATAAAAGAGCTAAATTTCATATTATTTTGATTTTGTGTTTACATGTAACATAAGTTAAAATGTACGTTCACTTTCTAACTTTAAAATAATTGATTCTGTTTGGAAATGCCATTTTATCTTGCCCAGTGTAACGCAACATGGGTGTGTTGTGTCACAACTATTTGCAAATACCACATGTTCCTACATTGTTCACTCCGGTGCAAAATACTGAGAAGCATGGCGCCTGACCAAGATTTATACCGTATAATCGTTATTTAGTTATGTTACTACAGTGAACAACACATTAGAATAATTTTGATTAATCTTATTCCTAACATAAACAGCAAGATAAGGGTTCAGTTACAATTACCATTTGTTTGGCCTCCGTGGGTTAGCAAGTACGTGCTCATAAGTTCATTAACAAACATTCTTCCTAACACTCAATCATATAAAACAGTCCAACTTCGATTACTAGAATTCTCTTAACTCGAACTGATCTTTATTTCGAAATTAAAACGTGACCATGTCACGTTTTAACTTCGAAATGAAGGTAAGTTCGATTAATCGAGATAGAATAATCGAAATTAAACTGAAGAAATAAAGATAAGTTCGACTAAGGCGAGTTCGAGTTGTGGAGTTTTGTTTGACTGTAATATAGTGTATTGTCGAGTACTGGTCAGGTAAGGTTATCATCCTCTGATATTTGAATCTAATCTATCTTTGCCAATAGCGGCCCTGAAACAGGACAATGTACAACTAGTGTTGATCATTTACTGGTGAAGCATGACGAAATGGTCCTATTGAAATTACCTAAAACCCTAATGTCTTACCCATACTCTATATATTTTACAACTCATAAGAATCGCCACTTCTAGCCAATTCTAGTGAGTATTGGTGTATACTTGAAAGAAACAATAGTATAGCGTTTCTCCCTCTTATCTTGGTGCATAGGCGTTGTTTACTTTTCTGTCATGTCAATTAAGATTTATATATTAGCACTATATGTGTTACCCCATTTAATCCTAGTCATGCATTCAAAATATTATTATTTACACGCCGTTTGCAATACGTGTATTGTGTACGTGTGAGGATTGCATTAGTACAGTGAATAAACAAAATCAGAAGGCTCCTATAGGAGTCCTCTGAACATGGTCTGCGTTGTTTGTCATATTACAATAGTATTACATTGACAAAAAACCTATTACTCAAAATGGACCTGGCTATAATTGGAAACTGGAATTATTGCTTAAATTTTCAGGAAGAAGAGGGTAATGCATACTTGCTAAATCAGTTCTCTGCCCAGAAACCCACATGTAAATCAATGTACTTTGATTTGGTCAATTTTAAATGCCTCGAGACAAATAAAATAATTTGGTTTCGGCGTATATGAACAAGAACAAAATAACTAGTATCTGTTTATGTATTATAGATCTATCATACCGATAAGATTGGGTATCATATGGTTTCAAAATAAGCGTAAAATATTCCCATCCTACAAAACCATTGCTTTTGAGAGTGAAAACAATGCTTGTTTAAGTTGTTGTGGCAGATTGCTTCCTGAAGCAAGGTGAGAGTAACGCACAAATCTCCTGTATGCGCTTTCTTGTTCACTTTTACGCTTGCTTCAATCTTCCGTCTGTATAGTAGAAAAGACGTTATTCTTTCCCAATGAACGCGTTTACGCAAAATCTTGTATTTCCATTGCAAACAGTTTGGAGCCAGATCAGACGCCGGGTAACCGTTTGATTTGCATTTAACTCTTTTAAGCCTAATGATTACTAAAGAAGATATTGACAAACGCGGCGTCTCATCAGTGTCTGCATTGTTTGCTATTACATATTAATTGTTCAGCTGTTTTGACAGACACTGCAGTTTCTTTAGGTCATCCATGTATACATGTATCTATCTATAATGAACTCTTCGAGCAAGTGCATGCACAGGGAGAGTTCAGTGCAATATCCGGGCATTTATATGTTAAACAAGAAAGAATAACGTCTTCTCCCCTGTAGCTGACATTATCAATGAGTCTTCTATTTCCGTGGCCGTAATGGCATTAGGTTTTCTTTTGCTGATATCAGATTTGGCAGTTTTATGATATATCTTAACTTTTACACCGCCAATGTCGGAACATGTGGTGTTTGTAAATAGTTTAAACACAAAGATCACATACGGAGTCAATGGAGTCTGATCAGGGTCAAAACTGTATCACTCGTATTGATACATGTATTTCTTGGTTAAACTTATAAAACTTTGAAATACAGACGACAGTTTTATAAGCAAACGGTACTTTTGCGGCGAAAGATTTAAGCCTTACCCCTTCACTGCCTTACCCCGAGTACAATAGTTATTTGCAAACATTTTGGATCCTGATAAGAAACGGCATAACACAGTATCTAATAAGGATCAAACTTATATGACGCTCAGTTCAATATATCTAATGTAAAAATACCTAAATTTTAAATTGGAGAAATAAAAGCAGGCGACGTTTGGTTGAAATTGATGACGTCATGGCAATAATAGGGTAAAGCTTTAATAGCATGTGTTTCAGACTTATACTGAGCGTCAAATAACTAGCTGATTATATCTTGTTTCAAAACTTTATTAGTGATCAAAGTTGAACAGGTGCGACACTTCAGTAAAATTCAAGTGTAAAACGAAAGGCTTGCTGTATGTGTCGAAGGAATGCCATGAAACCACATTCCTACCTTAGTTTGCCTAAGAGAAAAGTAACCCAGTCATTTATCAGATTTTGGACAAACAAACTTTCAATGTTATCATCTCATTGGCGTTTTAAAAATCTGTTTTCCACCCGATAAAAGTTTCTTGTCAAACAAACCGTCGCTAAATCTTCAAGGCGAGTTAAAGTGACGCTTTCAAATGTGTCATGATTGTATAACAATACTTTTAGACTATAGTTTATATAATCAGGGCTCCAGATAGGGAAAGTATTTCAAAAACTAAAACCTTTATTACTGCCTTAAACCCTATGATGTCACTACTCATTAGAATCGTCTCGAAGAGACGATTCTAATGAGTAGTAACGCCATAGGATTTGGTGCTAAAATAAGTGAGAAATGTTGGTTATGTGCAAGTTACTCTCCCTTATCTCGGGTCCTCTATAATGATTGATTGTTTTTGTTTATTTATATTTGTACTGAACTCAAGTATACATATACAATCAGAGCTCCATATAAGGAGGGTATTGCATATATCAACATACACTGTACTTATTTCTTGGCATAATTCTATTATGCGACTGCTCAATAGTTTTGTCTCGAAAAGGAGCTACCTACGCGTATGGGTTTTGTGATGGTGTGAAGAATAAGGCGTAAACCCACGATAACCAGAGTACTAA
The DNA here is from genome assembly GCA_922989275.2 of Gari tellinella. Taxonomy (NCBI): domain Eukaryota; kingdom Metazoa; phylum Mollusca; class Bivalvia; order Cardiida; family Psammobiidae; genus Gari; species Gari tellinella. The sequence continues at coordinate 29,574,823 of OV277862.1, forward strand.
AATGATGTTTTATAGATGTTAAAGACATTTGTCAAATTGAATCACAATGAAAGTAAAGAAAGAAGGTTCTTTGAACCCTAGTCCCGCATATAGGCGTCCTTTTCAAACAGTATACTTGTGAAAAGTGCACTTGTCCTATGCAAACGGTGAATACCCAGATCAGAGGGCTCCTTACGGAGCCCTCTCATCTGGATATTCACTGTTTGTCATGATGCGAAACATTGACAAAATCAACCCTTAAAAGTCAGAAATGGACTAGACTAAAATGGAAACTGGGATTGTCCATTTAAAGTTTCAGGGAGGAAAGCGTTAAACAGTTCTTTATCTTAAAACCCTCAAACAAGCAAGTTTGTATATGGTCAAAATATTGATTCAAACGACATGAACAAACTCGTGTTTTTGTGTAGCGTCTAATTTGGAGCCTACCACAATCTTCGTATTTGGGCGACGTTAAGCATCCATTACTAGCTCTTGAGACTTAAACATCATTTAAATGTTTGTTCCAAGTTGCTATTAGAAACCGGTAAATGATAGTGTGGTCCATGTATCAAAAATGTATAATGCAGTTGTTTTGACTGGCCAACGTCCTCCTTTCAGTCTGGTTTTGACAAAAGATAAACATAACAAATACCAATACATGAACCTCAATAATCAAACAATTTCGACGCCAAAGATACAAACGATAACGTATTTAAAGCATGATTGAAGTAAAACAGAAAACAAGAGCCTTCTGTTTTTTACTTCCTTCCTGCATTAAGCAGATATATGCTTTTACACACCTTTAACAAGTCGTGAGTTTTGGGTATGCTATTAGATAAGTGTGTTGCTTGACAGACGAGTATTGTTTTGCGCGACATGGCGTCCAAATTTTGTCTTACACTAATATTCGTATTTGGGCGAGGTAAAGCATCCATTACCAAGCTCTTGAGGCTCAAGCCATCGTTAAATGTTCTGTGTTGCTTTTAGAGACCGGTATCTGTGAATGTAGTCATGTATCAAAAATGTATAATAATGTAGTTGTTTGATTAGTTAAAGTCCTCCTTTGGACAAAAGATATACATGTACACAACAAATAACTATTACTCAAATAATCACTCGTTCGCAGTGTTAAAGACACATACTGCATTTTAAAGCAGTGTTGAAGTAAAGCAGAAAGCTCATGCAGGAGCTTTCTGCTTTACTCTCATCCTGCTTTAAGCATATGCTTGTCTTTAAACACTAGATACAAGCATGTTTTTTAGAGATCGTAAAACCGGAATTTTACTGTTGAGATAAGATTGTCACCCGACAAACGAGTTTTTGTTTTGTGCTCTAACTCAAGACGGGTTTGTTTGAATAGGGATTTGTTCTTGCGCGTTGAAACTGATAAATTGACAGCGGTATATGGCAGTTTATCCTATAATTGAATTATATTATATCAGTTCACTGTTCGGCTTTTTCAATTCATGTTTTTAATGACGGTATTGCAAAAAAGTAGAACATTTGCAACAGTATGGACCGGGACAAATTGGTTAACACATATTTAACTGTAAACAATTTGATGTTTTACTCGCTAAGTATGTAGTGAAGCTAACGTTATTCTTTCGCTGTTAACATTTTTACGCTAACTTTATTACTTCCATTGCCAACAACTTGGAGCCAAATCAGACGCCGTGTAGTCAAAACTGTTTTCTATTCATATTAATATTAACGATCAGTTATCTCAATTGTCGAAAAGTTTTAATTTTCTACATTTCAGTGCTTTTTTGGTTCGTTTGCGTTTAAAACGGTAAGGAATAACGTAAACTGCTGCGAAGAAATATTATTTGAACATCTGTTTGATTTAGGTTCGTCTTTACGATTACATCAGACATATTCCTTTGGCAAATATTTGAAAATTAATCGTTTTATAAGTTAAAGGATGGGTTTCCAAAGTTTTAACTATAACTTAGTGCCAAATACTTAGATCCGAAAACGCAGTCGATGATATAATCCTCTGACTAAGTTTCAATTAGTCAATAAAACTTTTCAACTGTTTGCACGCCAACAGGAAAATTGATTTTACTTTGTAGAAAACGTTATTCTTTCCTAATAAACGCGTTTATGTAAAACAATAATGTGAATTGCAAACAGTGTGGAGCCAGATCAGATGCCTGGTCTACCGGCGACAGATCATGCCTCAATATGTTTGCCACTCAAATAGAAATGTTTCGTCAGTTTCTCCTGAAAGCTGATATTATCTACATTTTATTGCAATGCGTTTTCGTTTAATTTCGTTTAGACTGGAAATAATAACGTATTATCCACTGTTCCTTTACAAACTGCTGAGATGCCAAGTAGCTTGACGCATCGTCAGGATCCAAACTGATTGACGCCATGGCAATATTCATAAAAGAAAAAAAATATGACGTCATCAATTTTAAACAACTGTCGTCTGCTTTTATTTCTCAAATCTGGAATTTAGGTAGATCTAGATTCTTTTTTTTTATCTGAGAAATATTGAAATGCGTATCAAACAGTTTGGTGTTTGATTAGGCGCCGCATGAAGTGGCGTCTGATCAGGGCCCAAACTGGTTGCAAAAAACAATTTGTAGATCTAGAGGTAAGGTAGTGAAGGGGTGGTGATCTGAATATCTTCAACAGCTGGTTCAAATTTAATCCACTTGAAAGAATATTTAGCCCTTTAGCTTGCTAAGCTAGAGTTGGCTGATATTTAAAACACAGTTAGGATCACGGTCAGACGCCGACTAAATTGGGGATTTTAATTGCTTTACTTCTCTGAATTGAAATAATATTGTAACTAAATTAAGGAAGTGAGTGAGCAGACGATTATAATCGATCAGACACTAATTGAGCAGGCTATTGAGCAAATTGGAAGTTATTTCAATCTTAATCCCTTCGTCTGCTAAATTGTCGGCTGATTCAAAGGTATCGACTGCACAATGTTCTTAAAAAGTCATTTCAACTTGGAACCCAAATGCGCCTGTCAAACAATTTCGATCCTTTGAAAGGTTCAAATGATTTTCAAATTCCACTCTCAAGTCGCAAGAAGTATGCGAAGGTTTAGTTGATTCAAGTACTGTAATTGCACATCTTCTCAGCGTTCAACCCCTTCTCTGCTTTACCCCGAGTAATAATTATTTTCAAGCAGTTTAGATCCTGATCAGACACCGCTTGACGCGGCGTCTGATCAGGATCCAAACTGTTTGACACTCATTTCAATATTTCTTAAGTCACGATATCGAAAGTTAAATTAGAGAAATAAAAGCAGACGACGCTTGTTTAAATATGATGACGTCATAACAGTGAAGGGGTTACACTTGCGTAGATGTAAGCGTTCCCCCATTATACTGTATTCATATCCTTTTAATTTGTCGTTTTCTAAAAACTTATCAAAAGTATTTTTTCAATTCTGTTTAACGAATTGATCAACAATTCGAGTGTCATACAATTTAAATCCAGATCAGAGGTCGAGTTCCTCGGCGTCTGATCTGGATCCAAACCGTTTGCAAACGGTTCTACATGTATTCATTTTCGCTTAAAACATTAAGGGTTAAGTGTTCCAGAATGTTTTTACGTAGTGCAAAGTTAATTGAGGTAATTATAGTTCTTAGGTATGCAATATGTAAACACAGAAGAGAATAAAAATATATGAAAAGCGTGTTTGAGAACAATCTGAAATATGCCTTTATATCTAATTGTCTCTCAATTAAACATATTTTGATGTTTACGTTGCATAAATGTTAATCCATTGAGCCCTAGCGACGAGTATATCTATTTTTACAAATAGTGTAACTGTAAAGATTACACTTGTCGTATGCAAACAGTATAGACCAAGATCAGAGTACAGTGAAACCCCTCTAAACCGGAACCTCTAAATACCGGAATTCTCTCTAAACCGGACAAAACCTTTGGTCCCTTTCTAACCCTTCTTTTTTTAACCAATTACACCATAAATATGCCTTTTTACACCTTTGATTTATTCATACACTGAAGATTGTATCATCAGAAAAAAATCTATATTCTAGCAAGTGATAGCTTAAAGCATGTTGAAAGTAAAGCAGAATGCGCCTCAATGCGCATTCTGCTTTACTTTCAACCTGCTTTAAGTGATCAGCTATCTTCCATACTAGAAACAAGATATGGGTTAAAACCCCTTTAAACCGGAACCCCCTCTAAACCGGACATATATGTTGTCCCCACACATGTTCGGTTTAGAGGGGTTTCACTGTATTCCTTAAGGAGCTCTCTGATCGGGGTCTGCACTGTATGTCAGTCATATTGCAATATTTATAATGTAGTGTCAGTTTTAGTCCTGATCAGACACCGAATGATTCGGCGTTTTTGTTTGGCTCAAAACTGTTTGTGCATAAATGACAGGCGTTCTCCGATATTTAGGAAAAGCGTTTACCCCATGTATCTGAGTTTTAAAAAATATCTGTAATATTTTTCACTTTCCGCCAAATCTGGATATGAGCCAAATATTTGAGTTATTTGGGTTTTTATGTTTCTTTTATTTTCGTACAAATAGCTACCATAACGGCGATTCATTTTATTTCAGTACAAACTGTGATCCATCATTTAGATTACTTTAAATTGACATAATTTGTTCAACATGTGATGAACTACTTTCCAATTATGTACAGGGGCAAACGTAAAGAACATGCGTTTCTGTGAGGGAGACGTTTAGTGGAGGATAAAAGTACTTCAGAAAGATTCAACTCAACTCAATTTTATTTCCGCTTTTGCGCAAAATGTGCTTTCTGCTTTACTTATGCAGGGCACAAGATAAGGGTTGGAATTCAAAAACTAACACATTTATGTCAGCTCTAAAGCCTATGGTGTGACAACTCATTATAATCGTCTCTAATGAGTAGTCACATCATAGGGTTTTAGTTCAAACAGAAAGAAGACTATCATTGAAGTTTCTTTCAAGAGTGTCGCTTTTTCCTTAAAGAATGGCCGCTTTGCACAAGTTTAGCTATTCATCTATATCAATGTTACAAACTGTATAAATTAGGCGACAGCTTTAACCAGGTATTGTATTTAAGTATGTGTGAGATAGTCATTAAACATGAGTCCTACTGTAATAACTTTATCATAACCTTAACTTTCGACTAATAAAAGTGAATCTTTAAAGTAAGCTCGTATAGTTTCCGAATAGCTTTGCTATATATAAACATGTATAGGATAAGGTTGATTATCAATTATTACCGAATAGGTATGCGCCGTCGTACAAGGAAACATGACTCTAAAACATTGAAATGTACAAATAGTGCAAACTTAGAGTAGATGTTGTTTGTATGACGTTAGGATAATCAGGAACGTATATTATAGAGGGACTGGTATCCCCCTTCGTTTGATTCCAATCCCTTTATCTACGTCTCTGGGATAACTTCTTATGATATGTGTGAACCTTGGCTAAGCCAACAGCAATATCCTATATGCACATGGCTGCACCGGGACGGAGATAACAGATATATGTCATATGACTAAAACATTTAGCTCTTTCTTCTTCATTTCTCTACTAAACTCTCTTATTTTACTACTCATTAGAATTGTCTCAAATATATATCTAATGGCTGGTCGTACTATTCGGTTTGGAGAAGACATACGTATATTTAACTTACTCCTGTTGTAAATGGTAGGCACCTTTGGTTTGAAAGACACTAACTAACTCTAGATCTAGGATAGTGACAGGAGGTTTGTTCTACTTACCATTTAATTGTGTTTGACCTGAAATGTAAGTAAAAAGACGAATTAGAACGCTTTTGACGAATATTATACATTGCTTTAGCATTTGCAGGCTTCCTATGTTTAAGGAGTTGCAGAAAATGCTAACTTTAGAATAGTAGTGCGTTCTCATACGTAAAACGAAAGAAAATTATTTAGAGCTTTCAAAAAGTTAGAAATTAATGTTTCGGTTTAAGTTTTCATAACTCTTCGACTTTGTTGATCTCGTTGTTAAAGGAATGTAAACCTTCAAAAAAGTTTTTGTTTTGTTTGGAAAGGATTGGTCTAAAGTACAAATTTAGAGTGAACTTACCAAGAAGGTCTGCCTTTCCATCCCTGTAAACACGACCTGCAATTATAAGATTTATAACAGTTAACTTCCATCTAATTGACTTAGATATTAAGTGTGGATACATACAAACGCTATGCTAAAATGTTATCCAAAATACTACTCACATGAAACAGTAAACTAAAGTTACAGCTGAATGTAGGACGAAAGTTATACAGAAACACTCTTATTGATAAGGTCATATCATCCTCAATTAACTTATCATCTACTTTTGGATGCTTTCATCAATTAATTATCGAATGTCCGACTTCATATTGTAGCATCATCAATATGTATGTGTCTCTTTCTTATTATTATTTTTGCTTTTTGCTCCTCTCCCCTTCTGTCTCTCCCGCTCACTCTCTCTCTTTCTCTTCTCTCTGTCACTCTCCCTCTCTTGCCTTCGCTCTCTCGCTGTCTCTCTTTCCCCCTATCTCTCTATCTCTTTCTCTCTCCATCTCTCCCTCGCTCTTCCTGTCCCTCCTCCTTTCCATTTCTTCCTCCTACTCTCTTACTCTCCCATTCTCACGATACTTCATATAACCATAATGTGATTTGCTTTCTTTTAGCTGATGAAACGAAGTTTCCTATATAGTGAACACCACAAGGTTTAAATTGATATTATTCACGTTTAGCACTTTCATGCTATAACATCACACAACACAGATACCTAATATCCTTGTAACCCACAAAACATTTAATTATTACCTATCTTTTTTGTATGTAACCCTTCTATAATGAAATGGGAAATACTATAATTAGTATCCCACTGTAACAAATGTGAAAACATAATGTATTTTGGATATGAATATCTTAAACCTTATCCTGTCGATCGAGATATGATACATGCATATGCTATTTGCAAACAGTTTGGATCCAGATCAGACGCCGCGTAACGCGACGTCTGATCTGGATCCAAACTGTTTGATAAGCATTCTTTAATTTTCTTCTGTTTAAATATACAAAACTTATTAATTTAACAAATTTTTCAGACGACAATTTCAAAGCAGACGATATTATTGACGGCATGATAAGGATTAACCATTTGCTTGCAAACACCGTCTTGAGTCGTAAGTAGTGTATTTGCAAACAGTTTGAATTCAGATCCGACGTCGAGTTATGCGATGTCTGATCTGGATTTAAACTATTTTTAAACTAGTTTCATTTTTGTGCAATTTCTAAAATTAAAAAATTATATCAACTGAAATTTAACATTTGCAGACGAACTTTCTAAGTCAGAAAACAGAAAAACGTTGAACACGGCATCAAAGGCTTGTGAGATAATTATCAGATACGCAAGTTTTTTTCTTTCTTCTTTGGCGTCTAGAATATTGCAGGTATTGACTAAAACGAACACCTTTTCACAATTATACGTAATGCAGCTCAAATGCGCCTGAACTCCCGAGTTTAACCTTTTGACCTCTGGGAATCAAGTATTTCAGAACTTTGAAACATATTTGATCCAGACCAGATTCCACAAAATATGGAGTCTGTCCTTCATCCAAACTGTGTTCACTTGTCATATGACAACCGTATAAACTCTGGTCAGAAGGACTCCTTACATAGGGAGTCCCCTGATACAGTGGAGAATCTGTTATTCTTTCCCGTTTAAACGCAAACGTACGCAAACGCAAAACACTAAAACGTAGAAAAGTACAACTTTTTGACAATTCTGATAATTCATCTTTATCTTGGTGGAAAACAGTTTGGAGCCTGATCAGACGCCGGGTTACCCGGCGTCTGATCTGGCTCCAAACTGTTTGCACTGCAAATAATAGTTTTAGCGTAAACGCGTTTATTGGGAAAGAATAACAGATTCTCCACTGTAAGGGTACAGTGTATGCACTGTAAATTCAACCCTAAAATTAAAATATGGACCAGTTTTTATTGGAAACTAGAATTTCCAATTCTTTTTTTCTTGGGTAAATGAGTTTAAAACAAGATTGAAGCATACCACGTGTGCTAACAATTTACTATTTTCAGGTGGTTGGAATTTAAACTTGCATGCTTGATGAAAAGAAATCGTTGATATTTTCAAAGATTTCAAGAGTTGAACGTTTCCTCGTTCACCTGTTCTGATTTTGTTAGAGAAACCACAACTTAAGATATACATGTAGCGAGCTTGCGCTGAAATAAAGACACTAGAAATGTTATCTAAACTCGTTGCTTAAAGCATGCCGAACGCAAATTATAATGCTCCTTAAAAAGCATTCTGTTTTACTTTCAACCTGTTTTAAGCAACAATATGTCTTCAATGCTGAAAAGAAACTTTGGTGGAATTGGTTGATGTGGGATATGCACCTATTTTCAAGTGTCCAAAAGAAAATAGCCGTAAAGTTCAAATTCATCGATATCCCGCCATGATGTCGGCGGCTTCAAATTCGTCTGAATTTATTTTCTACATACATGTATTAATTTTAGTATATTTTTACATGAAGAAGCTTTACAACAAGTACCAAACATTTACCAAATCCTTATCAATTCCCCGGGTTTTCTAGCGCATTTGTAAAATAGAGTAAAATATCACAGTATAATGTTAACATTTGCATTAAAACCTATATGTTTAACCCTTCCCCTATAGAAGCGCCTATTAGCACATTCAATATATTCTTCCTCTGAAGAAAAAAGTTCCAATTTGTACTGTCATAAACATGTATTATAAGAAATATTTTCCATATCCTAGCGTATTTTAGTTAAAGCAGGCTGAAAGTAAAGCAAAATACGCCTGAATGCGCATTCTGCTTTACTTTCTGCCAGCTTCAAGTGGTCACCTGTCTTCAAAACTGGAAACAAGCTATTGGGTTATAGGATTATACAGTTGATCATCTCTCTAACTTTTGCTCATCTTCTAGATTCACATCTCTAGCGTAAGCTTCAGTGTCAATAGTTTTGGAAACCCCAGAGAGCTAAACGCGATTTAAACAACATTTACATCCAGAAAAGACGCCGAACTAGTTACTCGGCGTCTGACCAAGATCCAAACTGTTTTTATTACTGTTTCTTTAGTCAATATACTTAAACATTTAACATTGAGCAATTAAAAGCAACCGACAATTTTGCAGCAGACGACATAACAACAGCGAAAGGGTTAAACCCTTCACTGCCGTGACGTCACCAATTTTAAACAATTGTCGTCTGCTTTTATTTTTCAAATTTCAAATTTTAGGTATTTTGAATAAAGAAATGTTGAAATTAGTATCAAACAGTTTCGGTTACGCGGCGTCTGATCAGGATTCAAACTGTTTGCAAATAGCTACTGTATTCCGGGGTACGACAATGAATGGGTTAATAATCTACCATTGAAAGGATATTGAATGCCAATGTCATATTGCCCGACCTTCTTATTTACTCACGGCAGTTCTCCTCTCATATCAATTTTTAAAAAAACAGACGTAAACACCCTCACAACCGTGGCACGAGGAGCAATTTCATTTGCAAACAGTTTTGGTTCTGATCAGACGCCGAGTAACTCGGCGTCTGATCAGGACCCAAGTTGTTTGACACTTATATTAATGTTTCTATGTAGGAACAAATGTTTAAATCTAAATTTGAGGAATAACAGCAGACGAGAATGTTTAAGCCGACGAACTTTTTGCAGTGAAGAGGCATAAACTATTTTTGACCCTTTCAAAATCTGAATGAATTTGATAAGTGACATTATGGTATGTTTAGATCATTATTATAAGATAACAGGTGATCTAGATCTACCAAGCTCACTATTTCATTTTGTATTAAAACGAAAAATGACAAGTGTATGCCCCATCGACGCTGTGCACAAACGTACAGGTACAATACATGTAAAAGAATTAAGTGTAGCTTGATGAAGTTTCGACATTAAAAAGGTTCATCTTGAAATTTTATGAATGGGGCTGTCTGTTTGTCGGTTTCTTTTATCTGAAAATATATCTTCAATAGCCTGACATAATAGTTGACTTCAAAACTGAATCCATTAATATTACATTAGCTTATTACATACAGTAAGGCCAAGTTGTTTTGACCATTGAAATGGAGGTTTTAATTGGCTGCTTAAGTTTGGTGGCTGACTAAAACAGGGAGAAAGAAAAGCAAACATTTTCTGCAGGATCTTTCATTTTTACTTCCACATTGCTTAAAGCTGTTACCTGTATAAAACAACTTCTAATAGTCTGTTTGAAAAAGTGTCGTAGTAAGAGTTTTACGTACAAACAACCCTTTTAATATATAAATAAAATAGATATATTACATAGACAATTGCCAACTAACAGAGACTAAGAAACCGTGCTCTTGAACTAGTTGCCGACTTTATTACATGTCAATACTTTTATGCTCTTTAGATTTTAATTATTTCAAAGATGTAAATATTAAGCAGACGGCAGTTGTGAAGCAGGCACCACTCAAAAACAGACAGTTTTGTCGTCAAAAGGGGAGGCGTCCATAGCAAGAGCGATCTGACAGATTTGTTTGTTAATTCAAACCTGCGTTATTCCACTGTCAAATTGTTGTTTGCTAAAATATTGTCGTCTGCAATTATATGTCAAATTCAAAGTTTTGAACCAAGAAATATTGTTACGAATGTGAAAGAGTTTGAATTTTGATCAGATGACCAAGCGACTAATCTAGATCCAGAATGTTTGTAAATACAATTTATATCGCTTTTGGTGGTGAAAGTGTCCAACAGTCTTTTGAGATATATGGGATGGTCCGTAACTAATGTTTGTAGATTTGGGGCACATATTTTTTGTGTTAACCCTTTATCCCATAGAAGTGACTTTTAGCGCATCTCATTTATTCCTCGGCTGAAGAAAATAGTTCCAGTTTATACCCTCATGAACAATTACCATAACAAATATTTTTATGTAGCCTAGCAGATGGTTGTTTAAAGCAGGCTGAAAGTAAAGCAGAATGTGCCTTAAGGCACATTCTGCTTTACTTTCAACCTGCTTTAAGTGATCACCTGTATTTAATGTTATATACGGGTTATTGGGTAAAGGGTTAAACTGAGACATTTCACATAATATTATGCCGTACGACTATTCAAATTATCATCAAGAAATCATATGACATATGTTTTAATGGAACGAAGAATTGTGGATTTTTTGGTTTAAAAAAACAACCACCAAACATAACTTGTCATCTCATTGCAGAATAAAACTTTCTAAGAATGTTCTGCATTGATTTGGTCTTGTGGTAAGGATGTTTAAAATCTATGTTTCCTTATTATGATAACTTTATCCTGGTTTGACAATACTAGTGTACAATGTTTGATGAACTATTAATGGTGCAATCATATTAACGGCAGTAAAACCCCTCTATTACGACCACCCACCTATTGCGACTACCCTCAATTAAGACCACTAAAAAGAAGGTTTATTGATTGTATGATAATACAGGTTACAGCTTAACCCTTTTATGATCAAATTATTCGGGAGATTTTTAACCCTTCACCGCTTTATTGTCGTCTGATTCTGTAGTGTTGTCTGCAAGACACATTTCAACGTTACATTTAAGGTTGTATGGCTTTAAAAATATCGATAAAAGTGTCAAACAGTTTGGGTCCTGATCATTATCTGATCAGGATCCAAACTGTTTGAAAACGTGCTTTCAAGCGTCATTGAGAGTTAATGTGTTAAAGCAAGATGAAGGTAAAACAGTAAGCTCATTAAGGTGGTTTGAAGACATGTCTGTATTTTTCCATGCAGCAACACATTTCACATAAATAGCAAACAGTGCAGACCCTGATGAGAGGCCGCGTTACGCGGCGTCTCATCAGAGTATACACTGTTTGAAAACGTCCTCTTCTAATAGACACTTGGCTTAAATGGGTTAATAGCCCGTGGAGGGTCGGGTCAAATGATGCGCAACTTTTATATCTGATGAATTAAGTAGACCATCTTAACGTTTTAATACCTGACATTTAGGCTTACCTGGCTATAATGCCCGTTCATATTGTACCTAAATCTGGCACGGATAACTCTACAGTCGAACTTCGATATCTCGAGCTCACTAAAGTCGAAATAACAAACATGATTTGCCACGGCTGCCTTTCAATAACACGAACCCGCGTAAGTCGACATACTCATGTTTCAAAGTTAAAACGTGGCTAAGCCACGTTTTAACTTCAAAATATGAGTATGTTCGACTTAAGCAATGTCGATTTATCGAGTATTGACTATAGTGTACATATATGACTAATTCATTTAAACACGCCGTACATTGTATTTAATGAAATGCTTCAACATATTTGTTTGCTTTTCTTTTTTTCAAAACTGATAATAATATCTTGTTTTTAAAACCTTAAGAAATATAGTAAAATTTGACACAGGTTTGATCCTGATCAGTGATCTGAACTCAGTCAAAAATATTTGTTAAATCCGCGCAGATCGCTCTTGGCAAGATAAAAGTTAATGCCGATCAAAATCACTTTGATGTCCTGGGCGATGAAACGTTTATGGGAAATTCAACTGCATGTTTAGTTTTACCTGTATTGTGTGTTGTTTATCGAGTCTACGGATAAAAGGATAATACGTTGATCACAAAATAAGCATCATTACTATAACAGTTACAAACAGTTTAAATCCAGATGAGACGCTGAGAAATCCAGCGTCTCATGAGGATCCAACCTGGTTAAAACTAGTTTTGTTTTTCATTTTTAAGCAATGTCTTGGAAATCCCTTCTTTATTTAATATTGCAGACAACACTTTTCTGCTTTTGGACAGACGAAAAGTTGCTAAGGTGAAAAAGTTTAAGGCGCCCTTGTGAGCCATACGCATGTACTTGAGACGGTAATTTGCATCAACCTTTACATCTTTAGATATTTTGTCAATGATTATAAAGTTTGTCTGTATACTTGCTGACAACTTACAATAAATTAAACATTTATTATTTGATTAAAAATAGCCGGATATTGGCTACTGAGATGGATCTATCCTGGTTGCAAACACGGGGTATTTTAATGTCATCCTTTACCTAAACTGTAGTAGTATAACGTAAGCTTTAACCATCTCTCGGTCATACTATTGTCTGTATTGATAATATCGTCCGCAGTGTTTTTAAAAGTTAAATAAGTATATGTCAACTTGACTGAAGAAATATCGATGCGAGTGTCAAACAGTTTGAATCCTGATCAGACGCCGCGTTACGCGGCGTCTGATCAGGATTTAAACTGTTTGCAATGGGGATTCAAAATGTTTGCAATGTCACCTATATGCAGTTTAAGAGTTAATCCTACATGTTGCAACTTTACTTTCAATTACAAGCGTTTTGGGATCCAGATCAGACGATCAGTACATGAATATGTAACATGTAAGCTAAAACAGATACCATCTGCCAAGACTGTTTGACAGTCATTCGGCTGCTGTTTGTGTAAACTGTTTAAACGGATTTGGAGACGACAATATAAAGCAGACGATATTGCGTTCAGATTAAGGGTGCCTCAAGGTAGATTCACATTACGCCTTTGTAATCCTAGACAGTTGCTTTACCCGTTTTAATGAGTTTTGTCGTCCTGAATAAATGGGTGGAACACGTAAACGAGGTTGATGGGTTTGTTGATGAAATACGAGGTAAGCCGAGCCCCATATCTCCCAGTGAGTCCGGCAGCTACTGTTTTGGGTTCCTCAAATAAACATGAAGTAAACACTAAATACAGGTCTCTGTTTGGTATGTGTGTTATATAACAATTTACTCTTTACACCATTAATACCTGGATATCGCAATAAACTCTACCTATAGTGCATGCTGGAATAGTTAATGAACGATATACAAAGATGGTCTAAAGACGCTTAAATGTTTGTCCTTACTGTTTATACTAGGTTGGTTAAATGTGAAGCAGCGCACAGTGCAGACCCTGATGATAATGTCTACTTTTGGAGACGAAAGGCACTACTGATGGGTAAACCCTTTCAACCCTACAGCCCTCTGTAGAGATTACTGATTACAAATGCAAACAGTGTAGACCCTGATCTGAGGGCTCCTATAGGAGCCCTCTGATCAGGGTCTGCACTGTTTGATAGTTTCATTGGTTTTTGTTATCATACCAAAAGTGTAACAGTAGACTGGTTGAAAATGCCTGTACTAGAAGAGTCCAAAAGGATCATACATACCCACAAGAGACTTAACACATTCCATACTAGCAACGAGTATACTCGTAATTAACAAAAAGTTTACCCTTAAAAAGTACCCGTGTTCTATGCAAACAGTGTAGATCAGGATATGCACTGTTTGCCATTTTGCAAGCAGTGCATATTGTGTCTAATTCATAAAAGCAGTTAACAAGTAGTCAGAAGAGAGCAGCAATGCAGTTTGCGCCGTGCTATGCATACTTCCACTGCTAACGAACTACATGTACAACTAGTTTATCAAACTTATGACAGGTCAGTACCGGACATTTTCAAATGTCAATGCAAAATCAACCCCTACCATTTGCCTATTTATAAACTCGTTCAATTAATTAATTGACCTCTGCAATTTTAAAATGTACATTTTCATTTCCAAATGAGAAACAGTGCACAACCTGATCAGAAAGCTCATAATGTAAGCTGTCGGATTCGGATCTACACTGTTTGCACAGGACATGCATACTCTGCACATGGGCACTGTTTATTAATCAATTGTATATGCGTCTCTAAAAGTTTATAGGTTAAATTTTGAATCATATTTCAACTAATCGGCTGTTTTCTCGCAGATTTGATAAATACTGCTACGCACGGTTTAGACACTTTTTCTATCTCATACGTGCAGTTTGATTGCTCACCCAGTTATCAGATGGCTTTTAGTTAATAACTTTTTTACGTATAGTTTTTTTTTCTGATAATCACTACACGTGTACGCGTTGTTTTTTCAAGTTTTCACAAACTAGACCCTTGCATCAGGGTCTACAATCTCGTGACGTCATTGGGGCTGAAGGGGAGCTGAAAGTGCTCGATTCAAGTAAGTATTTTGCCGATTTCTTTGTTAATACTGGGCCGATCTTGACCAAATATAGATGGTACCACCCGCCTTACTGAGATATATCTCCGAAAAATACTCTCATGCGGCGAAATCCTTTATTTCAAACGCAATTTTGTACCAACCTCCGCGGATTACCGGCGTTGAGATGGGGCGTTGGGGAGAAAAACCTGCGAGTTGTATTGAAATGCACTTTAGGGGCACTTTTTCACCAATAAGATAACACTTTCTAAATGAAAAAATGTATACTTTACTGTTGCAAGCGTATTTTGACTGAAAATGGTGTTTTCGTTTGTGCAATCGAACATTTATGAATTGCGGTCGTTGGGGAGAAGGGGTCGTTGGGGAAGAAAACACAACAACACTGGAGTACTTGTTAGAGAAACGGCGTATTTAGTGTCGCACAGTATCTGCGTCTCGTCTCCTGCCTAAAATCATGAGGACAAAATACAAAAACAAAAAAAGCTCGTGATCCAGAGTGTTTCACAGGATCCCCAACCCAAACACAAAAGGTCTGCTGCACCCAAAATGATTAAATTTTATGTTTTTAAAGTGCATGAATCAAATTTACATTAACAACGTTTTTGTCTTTGTTTTGTTACCTTAACAAATCAGAAAACCTAGATCTACCCCCTTCCCCCATGTTACCCCCAACACCCTACATCCTTACCTGAAGACAACAATCGCAATCCAGAAATGTCCTGCAAATATCTGTCTCCCACTCATACTCACACTTTCATAGAAATGATTTTTAAATCAACGCCAGAATTTGATACCGATATTGATATTAATTCAACTAGAACTAGCTATCTAGATGTAGTTGTAGCCTAATTTGCAAAACAGCATGCCAGGTAGAACCCATATGAGTGAGTTCTTTCCTATGTTCAGGCGATTTGGCTTTAATCGGTTTGAGGATACAAGACCACTCAGTATTTGGACAGATCTAGTTAATGTTTTACATTCAGTGACTGATTTTTGGCTAGGTGCACTTTCCCGTAAATTATATGAATCGGATAAGATGTGTGACGTCATTTGTGGAATAGGACTGAATCCCATGCGACTGTCGAAAAGCCCACATTGAGACGAAATATTTCGATCTAGATTTCGAGCTACTTCAATCGGTAAAATAAGTGATCCTAATTTGAAAAAAGAGATAAAAGATGACATAAATTAATAAATATTTCAGATTTAATCATTAAACTCATAGCACCAAACTATAACCTATATATCTAAATCATAGACTTAATGCACGGAATTAGAGGGGAGGGGGTTGGGGAGGTCTCTTACCTTAGCATTTCCACAACTTATTTGTTTCTCTATAGACTTTATTTGCGCAAAAATGCGCTCATCCCCGTTGTCAATGACATCGGGCAGCCTCTCACTAGATCTACATTATCCGCCAAATTCCGCCCATCACATTGTCAAACTTTGCGTGATTAATTCCACAATGTAGCTAATCAATGAGTAGATCTATTCATGATATCCCTTTCATTGAATGTTCATATTAATTTATTCAGTTATTGTAAGACATTTTGGTGAAAAACAAACCAGGAACCACATATTGTGCATTGGGGGTGTGGTGGTGTTTGTAATAGACTTGTTTGAACAACCAATCGCCAATTCCAACACACACACTTCGGCCCTACAGCTCCGACGCCAATGGTAATTTGCGTCCTCGTTCTGGAAAACACAGTGTTAAATAACAACCTGTTCTTCTGTTACAGACATGGTTTTCATGTGCCAAGAGTGTGGTAGCACGTATGCCACCAAGTATAACCTAGAACGGCACCTGGGCAGCAGGCATGCGAGGACCGGACGTTATATTTGCTGCGGGCTCATGTTCCCCGACAGGTACAAATTGACCCGGCACAGAGCCCAGAGACATGGAGAAGCGCGGCACTTCGTGTGCACCACGTGTGCGAAGGAGTTTAGCAGCCAGACTGAACTAACTACACATGACAAGACGCACGACAAAAGCACGTACATCCAGTACAACTGCATGTATTATCAAGAGAAGACCAACACAACGTTAGATATGGTGTGGGTGACATCTGAAAAAATACAACTCAATCGCACATTTGTTTAACATTTGTTTCGAACATTACATGCATGATTAAGATACCATTAAAACGATATGAGGGAACAGCAGGGACTCCAAACTATTACACAATTTTAGACTCAGGAAGGGGGATAAAATAAAGCTACGATATTGATTTAAATTTTATTTAATCACTCAACTAGTATCTTATCAATCATAAGCGTATAATAAACTATATTGGGGCTATATAATGTATATCCGATAACACAAACTCAAGACGAAGTCCAGTGTTGTTGCGTTTTCCTCCCCAACGACCCCTTCTCCCCAACGACCGCAATTCATAAATGTTCGATTGCACAAACGAAAACACCATTTTCAGTCAAAATACGCTTGCAACAGTAAAGTATACATTTTTTCATTTAGAAAGTGTTATCTTATTGGTGAAAAAGTGCCCCTAAAGTGCATTTCAATACAACTCGCAGGTTTTTCTCCCCAACGCCCCATCTCAACGCCGGTAATCCGCGGAGGTTGGTACAAAATTGCGTTTGAAATAAAGGATTTCGCCGCATGAGAGTATTTTTCGGAGATATATCTCAGTAAGGCGGGTGGTACCATCTATATTTGGTCAAGATCGGCCCAGTATTAACAAAGAAATCGGCAAAATACTTACTTGAATCGAGCACTTTCAGCTCCCCTTCAGCCCCAATGACGTCACGAGATTGTAGACCCTGCTTGCATGGTTGACAACAAAATGCATGGCACACGACAAGCTTTGTCATTGTAGCCGTTATCTTAATCCTTATCTTGCCGAACCATCGTCTGCTTTCAAATTGTCGTATGTAATTTGTTTAATATATTTTGACGTACATTTTAAACCTAAAAACGAGTGTCAAACAGTTTGGATTCAGATCAGACGCCGCGTAACGCGGCGTCTGATCTGGATCCAAACTGTTTTCAAATACCACGGTCAGCATGATAAGGGTTTACAGTAAGAACGTCATGCAGTTATCGTCTGCATATTATATTGTTGTCTGCAACAGTTCTCAGCATTGATTTTTCTACATTTTCTTTCAGAGAATGCCATCAAAGTATCAAATAGTTTGTACCCAAATGAGACGCATAGTTCATCGGCGTCTCATTTGGATCCATGCTATTTGCAACAGTTTTGATATAATTCGCCCGTAGCACGAGTAGGGTTAACAGTACAATCACCAGATTTGGCTACTTCCAATTCAGTCGCGTTTAATTTGGATTACTTTATCTACAAGACGTAATTTGATTCTGACAGCAAGCTTTTGTTTCTGAAGAATAGACTAAGAACAACAGGCGTTCCGCCCGCACGCAGCCATTTTGGGTACGGACTAACCCCCATTGTTTCCGGACAAATTGTATTCTCACCGTCTTACAAATATTGTTTATCTTTGCTGTCAAAATATTCATTAATAACTTTGATAGGCCTATAGACGGGCTTCAATGGTGCATGTGTAATTGTCATACTGCGCGGGCTCTGTGGTGGTAGTGCTTAATGGTAGCCCGAAACCAGACACCAAGTATCCTATCATTTACAGGTTGGATATGCCTATGACACCGATATCTGTTTGACGGTCCCGATTTATAGACTTTGTTTTCTGCTGACGTTGAAACAATCGGCCAGTAATCTCAGACTTCAAAAGTCAATTGATTTTGGAGTGCGGGAGGTTTATGTAGTTTTAATTTAATCAGATACATGGGTGTCACTAGCCCAAATGGAGCGACAAAAAGTGCTCGATTTCGTAAAAATACAGATATTATCTAGAGTGAAGTAAAGGTAAATGTTTGTTCTCATGAAAAGAACCTTTACCCCCGTATCATACCGTAATATCGTCCACCTTAAAACTATCGTCAGCAAAACAAATATCAAATTTAATGTTTATATCTTCTTTTAAGGAATAAAATATAAAAACAAAGGCAAACAGTTTGGACCCTGATCAGACGCCGAGTAACTCGGCGTCTGATCAGGGTCCACATTGTTTGTAAGTGCCAGTGATATGTCAAGTTTAACAGGCTTTACCTTTTTATTCAGGTAACCTACTTATGCTCATTGCACACAAAGGGCAAATTGTGTAACACGCTAAATACCTGAAGCTATTTAGATCTACAGTAGCCACAGTGTATCAAAGTGCTAGCCGTGTGAGCTTTAATACAACTGTATATCTATAATGAAATCTTCCAGCAAGCACATTTGGAGAGTCTATTGCAATACCCTGACATAAAATTGTGAAAAACGGTTCATGTCAACTGAAACGATTGATCGAAGTCCAGCTAAAGCGAGTGAGTTGAGCCTTGTATATATTTACTCATAGGTATAGCATTTGGAAAAGAAACTATACGACGCTATCAATATAGAAATCGGACGACGGAAAACCCATATTAGAATTTATTATCGAGATAAAATATTTTGTACGTGGCGTGGCCAGTGTTTACAATCTTTTATGACAGGAAACTCCGTAAAAACATTGCGAGTTTCTTGTAACACTGCAGCTGTGTACTAATGGGCGGAACGAAATAATCTACATTGGCAGATTCACGAATGTATCATTATAATGTTCTTAGAGGTGTTATTCGTTGGTAAAAACAATGTTTTGCCTTTCAATGTTCAATTGTACCCATTATAAAAGCTCTAAGAACATTAAAATAATGTAGAATTCAATGGATTTTAAAAAAAATTGTGAAATCTCTGAAATTTCAAATTTTGATAATTTCCTCGGGTTTCGCCTACAGGACGTGAACAAGTGTAAAATTTATCAGAATCTGTAAAGTAAACCTTTGGCCAAAATATCTTAAACTTTGGAAGAAATGGAACAAAAATATTGACTGTTATGTGATGAGAAGTGATAGGGCAATGCATTGGTACCTATGGAGATTTTCCCAATGGTGCTTAGCAAACTTTGAGTACATGTAGTAGTGTTCTTACCGATTTCATTAGTATAACTTTATTCCTCTAACCTCAAAACGCTTAGCGAAAAGGAAAGTTGAAGTCTTATCCATTTATGCATAGATATTGCAATGAACTCTCCCTGCACACCTGACTGACGACTTCACTGTTGATACACAATGGTGATCTAAAGACACTGCTTGTTTGTCCAAACCGTAAAAAACTAATATAATATGATATAACAAACAGTGCAGATCCTGATGAGATGCCGCGTAAAGCGGCGTCTCATCAGAGTCTACACTGTTTGCCAATGTCCACTTAAGTAGACACTAGGCTTACATGGGTTAAATGCAGGCCATGAATGAAAGACGGTTAACACAGATTTTTAGAAGATAAATCACCAGGGAACGAATAGTTTGAATACCCAGTGTGCTGCTAATGGCTAGGCATTGGTCGTAAATAATCATTTCTCTGTACGAGGAACATTACGGACGAAATGATACTATAAAGACTTTGGCATTTTTAGGCACAAAACCAACATATCATTATTTCGGGTAATTAACTCGCGAAATGAGCGGAAAGTTGTCAACTTGTCTTATGCTATTTTGCTGTTTAGGAATGATAGAACGAAGACTCGATGGGTCGATGGTACTATTAGAACCTAGTTTTTGTTTACAATAAGACACAAATGTTTTTCGAACTTTGAAATCAGTGAAATCAGACGCCGTACTAGAAGTCTGATCTTAGTTTACATTGTTTTGTTTGATGATGTGTACAGTGAAAAAATCCAGACAGTCGAGTAGCAATAAGAAGGCTACTGACACGCATCGTGTTTTACACGTAAGGTCATCCGATTTAAACAATTGTCGTCTGCTTTGTTTAAACATAAATTTAAGGTAAATTGACTAAGATAATATCATAATGAGTGCCAAACAGTTCGAGTCCTGGTCAGACGCCGCGTGACAGGTTACAAATTGCATTCGGGGTCAAAGGTTTTGAATGTACATGTAGTTAACATTCCGTCGACTTGGACACTTAAACTTTAGTTCCACCATTGTTGGGATTACTTCAGACAAACATTTAGCAAGTAATATTTTCAGTATGAAAAGGTTAATTACACGTTCAATGTATGTCGGGAATGCAGACTTTTACACATGCATACCTTCAGTGTTAGAACCTTGAAAACTACACCATGTCGTTTTTTGTTCAGTGTTATCGCATGGACTGTCTTAATTACAAGGTGTGTTGAATAATAATGTTGTTGCTTGAACATGACTTAATCAAACGTATGTTTACAAGCCATACATTGGCAGTCTTTAAAACAGGGTGGCGGTTAATGCAGAACCAACGTTTTGTTCTAAGTTAAGTTACCACTAATTTTGATGAATAAATGCAACTTTAGTAAGATGCTTAACGCAGAACGAAAGTAAAACAGAAAACTACTTTAAATGTTTGCTTGTTTTCTTTCGTTTTTAACTTAAACAGACATTTAGCTTTTGGGGTATCAATGCTTCAGCATAATCTGAGCAACATTTCGGCATGTTTGTTATATTGGTTAACATTCATTTAATTTATAAATATACTACTGAATTGACTTCGTCTTCATGTTGTCAAGTATTTTAAAAATTTGCTTATTTAACCATCTGTTTTAAAATATTCAAATTTATAGAAAATATTTAGATATTACAAATACAAAAAAGAAATAAAGAAATCTCCTGAATGGGATTTCTGTTTTACTTTTGTTCTGCATTAAACAGTCTCGAGACTTTTGAAATATAAATGCTTCTTTAATGAAAAAGGCTGGTGCCTACCACCTTTAAATTGAACGACGTGTTGAAGCAGACTGGATCCAGTTTAGACAAGCTGATGTCAAGCTAATCCTAGCAAAGTTGTATATAACTCCAGCAACGACAACATATTTGAAGTATACAACATCTCTATGTGTCTGTATTATATAAAACAGTTTCATAGAGTAATTGCATTCTGTCTGCTTAGTTTAAATATGGAAAACTAATGAAAAGGAATTTCATCCTATTAGTCTCTTCGTTTTTTCTCTCCATGAGCAGGCGTACGTTTAACGATTTCTCTGTAAGATTGTCATTTGCTAAAGGTTTGTCGACTTTTTCTGTTTCCTGACTTTCACTTTTGGCATTTAGACTGAAGAATCCTAGGTGCGAGTGTCAAATAGTTTGGATCCAGATCAGACGCCGATTTACGCGGCGTCTGATCTGGACCCAGACAGTTTGCAAATGCTTGTTAAATCTTCTTTTGCACTGAGATTGTTAATAATAGTCGACCATGTATAAAGTGACCATTTAGTGCAACACCCGTAATCAGTCTCTTATACGAATGGTTGCTAAATGCAGGATAAAAATAAAACAGAACATTTTATTGTGCATTTTGCAGTCACCTGTCTTGGAAAAGTCGTTTACACCAAAATGCTAACATAAACTGATCTCTTTTTTTCAACGCGGAATAGTCTTATTTGAAAACAAAATTCAGCATGGACTGGATGAGTAGAAGTTCGACTGAACAACGATGTTTTGTAGAAACACAAATAGCTGACTTCTGATACAGTGAAGAAAACGTTATTCTTTTCCATTAAACGCGTTTACTCTTAAACTACTGTTTCCATCGTAAACAATTTGGAGCCAAATCAGACGCCGGGTAACCCGGCGTCTGATCAGGCTCCAAACTGGTTGCCACCCAGATTAAAATAATTAGTCAGAATTGTCAAAGACTTGTCATTTTCTACGTTTTATTGCAATGCGTTTGCGTTTCGTTTGCGTTGAAACGGGAAAGAATAATGCA
Source organism: Gari tellinella (assembly GCA_922989275.2). Classification (NCBI taxonomy): domain Eukaryota; kingdom Metazoa; phylum Mollusca; class Bivalvia; order Cardiida; family Psammobiidae; genus Gari; species Gari tellinella. The sequence goes on from OV277862.1 coordinate 29,597,552, forward strand.
TTCTCCACTGTACACTTCAGACAGTTTGTTGGTATCATCGGCTTCACATTCGTCTGTGCTGTTGTTGTTTTTGTGTTTATTTTTGCAATTCCCTAGTAATCGTTTCTTTCCCTATAAAAAAACAAGTTGGCTGCATGTTCAGTTCGCGACTTGCTCTAAACTGTTATTGTCTGGATATAACTTGTATGTGAACAAATGACAAAAAGTTTTAAATGTAGTTGTACGCTTGATGAACGGTTTTGATTTTACGTCCCATTAACAAAGGGGTCACGTCGGGACAGGGGTTTTATCTGTACATAGTCTCCCCCGAAAGACTACAAGAATAAGGGATCGAACATATGATCCGTATATATGTGCTGAACACATTTAACCCAAGTAACGAGTTTAGACGCCCAATGCAAATACTATACCTGCTATAGTACACTTGTCATATGCAGAGCGTATAGTTCTATGTCAGGGGCTCCCGTCAGAGGAACCCTCTGATCAGGATCTACAATCTTTTTCATTTACTTAAATAGTGTAAAAAGCAGAAACCTAATAGTATAAGTAGTAGTATAGTCTTTATTTGAGTCTCCTCATGGTTACATAGATTGAAAACATCATCAAAAATTTAATTATACATATATGTACATGAACCATGCCATTCATTACAGAATTATAACAGACTTTGGATCTTAAACATACTTTTCCAACAATTAAATATACAAATCACAGATATGTTCTTTTTCAGCGAGTGATGTACATGTACATGAACACATGGATCAAACAATTGTATAGTCATGTAAGCGACCTCATTACCACGGGATAAATACAGTGAGAACAAACACATGAACTTTTCTCATTAGAATTCACTGAACAATGTTTGACAAGTCATCTATTCGAGCATAGTTTGAATTTATTTAGGTAGACGGTCGTGACAATTTCTTAACCCTTATCAATGCTGAATGTGTCGTCTGCTGCAAATACATCGTCTGCCGAAAACCAAATAATCAATTTTATTCTTTTTAAATTTAAGAAAAGTTGAATATGAGTGGCAAACAACTTGGATCAAGATCAGACGCCGCGTTACGTGGCGTCTGATCTTGGTCCAAACTGTTTGCATATATCAACCAAATCGCATAAGCATAATAAATGGTAACATTTAGCGAAATATAAGTGTCGTCTAGAAATATTGCCATTTGAAACAATTCATAGAATTAAACTATCAGCTTTACCTTTCAGAAAACCATACTAGAATAATAAACAGTTTGGAGCAACATGAGAAGCCGATATAATCGGCGTCTCATCCGGTTCCAAACTGTTTGCAACATATATCAGACTCTAACGTAGCTTGTAGAAGGACATTGTACGTGCAGTCAATTATCAGTGTGAGAGATATATTTTAATTAAAGACGATAAGAATACCCATATCCCGAAATAAAACGGCGTCTGGGACATGGATGGAAAAGAGCGTTGACCCAGAGCATATCCGGGCCTACATCCTTTCTTTACTCGCCATCTGTATTTGTACCATGTACTACAGTGGAGAAAACGTTATTCTTTCCCAATAAACGCGTTTACGCTAAAACTATTATTTTCACTGCAATCAGTTTGGAGCCAGATCAGACGCCGGGTAACCCGGCGTCTGATCAGGCTCCTAACTGTTTGCCACCAAGATAAACATGAATTATCAGAATTGTCTAAAATTTGTTCTTTTCTACGTTTTAGTGCTTTGCGTTTGCGTACGTTTGCGTTTAAACGGGAAAGAATAACAGATTCTCCACTGTAGTACGTTTGAAATATCACAACTATGTCCATACAAGCAACATTCTCTCTCATATATTATTATATATTTTCTCAATCTCTATTTCTTTTTTTCTTCATCTCTACCATGCTCCTCTATATAAGAACATACAGAGATTTACAATTTAAATTAATGACAAGCCATTGGTGCATGTTTTGTTTGTATACAATGTAGGGGAAGGGTAAAAACCAATTTTGTTAGAACTTGCGACCAAACCCATTTTCATGTACTTATAGAAAATAAAATATGTTTGAACTGATACAAGTAACATATCATTTCATGTGAAATAGCAAACAGTGTAAAAAGAAACGCCGCAATTTTAGAATCTACCCAGATTGATAAGGTCCACCTTTGTGGACAATATACATTAATATGTTAAGCTACAATATTTCTTAATACTGAAAAACGTTAAAATTTATTGTGGGTCTTGCTTGTGCGGTAAATTGCTCGAGGGTTTTCCCCCCAATGATTTATACGCCGTATCACGCCTTCCATCTTTGTATAGAGCAGTTAAATCTAGTTTTTAAAACAGAACGATCTCTAAAACAACAAAATATTCGTATCAGATTTTAATTTTGAAGGGTAACGCGATAACACAAAGCACACGTAATTTCTCAGGTATAGTGCAACAACCTAAAGTGCAATTTGTTCATATTACAGTGGAGAATCTGTTATTCTTTCCCGTTTAAACGCAAACGTACGCAAACGCAAAGCACTAAAACGTAGAAAAGAACAACTTTTGGACAATTCTGATAATTCTTGTTTATCTTGGTGGCAAACAGTTTGGAGCCTGATCAGACGCCGGGTCACCCGGCGTCTGATCTGGCTCCAAACTGTTTGCACTGCAAATAATAGTTTGAGCGTAAACGCGTTTATTGGGAAAGAATAACAGATTCTCCACTGTAACCCTCTCCTGTTTTTATATCGTCTGCTATGAAATTGTCGTCTGCAAATTATGTCAAGTAAGGGTTAATACATTTTTATTGAATCCGCAAAAGATGAAGTTCAAACCGTTCGGTTCCAGACCAAACGCCGCGTTACGTTGCGTTTGGGATTGGTCCAAACGGTTTGCAAATACAAGTCAAGTCGCAAACGACAGTAAAATGGTTAAAATTGTCGATTGCTTTTGGGGATACATTAACAATATATTTAACCCTTTACCCAATAGAAGCGCCTTTTAGCGGATATGATTTATTCAACCGCTGAAGAAAATAGTTCCAATTTAATCAGTAATGAATATGTATTATAGGGAATATTTCCTATATTATAGCACATGATAGCTTAAAGCAGGCTGAAAGTAAAGCAGAATGCGCCCTAAGGCGCATTCTGCTTTACTTTCAACCTGCGTTAAGTAGTCACCTATCTTAAGTACTATAAATAGGCTATCAGGTAAAGGGTTAAACTGCTAAACAAAATAAGAATAAGCACTAAGCAGTCTTTTCAAACAAGTATCAGCTTTTGCAGGTTATCGCTTTCACTCATCATCAATTTTAAACAATTATTGTCGTCTGCCTTTATTTCTCCTTTCTAAATTTTAGGTTTTGACTTAAGAAATGTTGAAATTTGTGTCAAACTGTTTGACGTACACGGCGTCTGATCAGGGTCCAACCTATTTGCAAATAACTATTGTACTTGGGGTAAGGCCGTGAAGGAGTTAAACCTATATCTTAGAAAACACAAACAATACTTTCGTTTTGCATTAGGCAACCACCTATCTAAAAGAAGTTAATTACACCATTTCTCCCCTAAGTTTTAACTTCAGTTTGTATGTAGCATATGTTATATTCGACATCCATTCGACATATTAACGGCGTCTAACCTAGGTCTATTCTGGCAGTAGAAAGCTTTTTTCGATTGGGCGTGCAGACGAAACATAGTTTTATCAGTGTTCCTACACATAAATGTTTAACCTTTTTATCCCTTGCTTTGCAAGAATACGTCTGCTCAAAATTTGTCGTCTGTTTTAATTCCAGTTCTTAACTAGGTGCATGTTTTACTTAAAACGCCAATATGATTGTCAAACTGTTTAGATCAAGATAATACTCCGAATTACTCGGCGTCTGATCTGAATCTTGCTTGTGTGTGGAGCAAGGATTTGGCAGTGAAGGAGTTAACAATGAATATATGTTTTCCTTATTGTTTACTTATTCACCCCTGAAACATTTAATGAACAGTTCCAATTTCAAATTTGAGTTTAGCCCATATTTGACCATTTAGGGTTGATTGTAACAATATATTGCAAAATAACAAACAGTGTAGACCCTGATTAGAGGGCTCCTGCAGGAGACCTCTGATCAGGGTCTATACTGTTTGCATAGGACAGGTGAACCTATTTCAGGTACACTATTTGCTAATGACGAGTATACTCGTCGCCAGGGTTGAATGTGTTTAACAACATCTGCCAGAATATTAGAATCTAACATCACTCTTTGCACAAGTTATGATCGAGCTTGCAAACGGTTTGGATGGCAGACCATACGTTTTAGGGTCGTGGTCTAGACGTTAACTAAATGCAAAAAGGTCTTCAATAATCGATTCAATATATATATATATAGGGTTCAGAAGAATAGGAAGCAATTACACAAAGGAGTTCTTATCCTTTGTTTTGGTCTACAACCTTTGAAAGTCTGAAACAAACTAATGCTTTGTTTCACGCTTAATTAAACGGAACCTTTTCTAATCTTGCAGACCGTTAATTTCCACGGCTCGCCCCGTCGACTCTAGGAGGAAACGGGTTGTGGAATTTACATTGCAGCTCGTTTATAAGTAATTAAACCAGGCTAGAAATAATGAACTTTTACAGATCCTTGAACTGCCGGTTTCAAAACTAGGACCGCGGTCATTAATTTTTTATATTCAATCCACGTTATATGACATGTCTTCTGTTTGTTTCTATCATTATTGTTTTCTACATTATGTGTCCTTTTCTGCAAAAGATTCGTTTTAAGTATACTCAAATTCCCTAAGTGTAAGTAATAAGTATATTTCTATTTAAACTTAAATTACAATTTAATACATATAGTGTGCTGTATGGATCCAGAATAACTCGGTGTCTCATCTGGATCCAAACTATTCACAAAGAATATACCAAAGTACATGCATGCCGAAAAATTCCAGCAAAAGCAAATCGATTAGGGTTTTGAATTTTAAATTTTAGAATGTTTAGAAAACAGAAGCGCATCCTAAAGGTTGATAGCTTAAACATGCATTGCAGAAACACAGTAGTCTATATAGGCAAACTTTAGACATGCAGTCGGGTCTGTTTCGGAAAGTTCACGTTTGCAATTAACCTCTTTTCTTCGATGATATCGTTGTCTTAAAACTGGTCGTTCGCTTTTATTTCTAAGATGTAATTATTAATATGATTTTTGTATGAAGAAACATTGACACGTATGCTACAGATCAGGGGCCCGTTTTACGAAACATCGGACGGCAAAAATGGTCGTAAGTCAAACTTTTAAAATACACGTACATTTAATTTCTGTTACATTTCTTTGGAATCGTATTTTCAAGACAAAAGTAAAGCGATGTCACAAGACAGAATTAGATTGAGAAATAAATAATATTTAAACGTTTTAGAATCAGACTTACGACCAATTTTGACGTACGACGGGTCCTGGGCGGTACATTCTCAATTTTCAATAATTATCAATACTTATTTATTTCTCAATCCAATCATGTCTTGTGACATCTCTTTGGAATCGTCTTGACAAAATATTATAAGGAGAAATCGGAAATAAGATCCATTTTACAGTTTTGACTTACCATCGTTGAGAATATTGATTTTGGTCTCTTAGTCGTCTGTTTGTGTCTATCCAAAACATTAACCTTGTCCATAACTTTGGAAAAACATGTGATAGAGACTAAATATATTTGGCACGCGTACTCACTCAAGAATCCATCGAGCTCAGTACAACTTTGATCATGTCTGACAAAGGTTAACTTCATTTAGATCAAATATGCTAAATTTAACATTTGCCTCAATTTTGAAATAAATATGTTATATGGTTCATGTTTGGCATGTGTATTCAACGCAAATAGCCCTTGAGAGAGCAATACAATTTGGGTCATGTCAGAAGAAGGTCAAGGTCACGTAGAAATTATGGTCAAATAAGGTGGGGAGGGCATAGTGTTTCAAAATGCATCTTGTTCGTTCATGCTTTCTTATTTCCGGCATTATTACACATGCCCAGTGTACTAGATTTGCATATGCGTTATTGTAATAAAACATTAAGGTGATATATTACGTTTTGTTCAGGAAACGTGTTGCAACAATGTTTAAACCACCTTGCTTTGAAATAAATTTATTTTCTTTCCTCAGATTAAGATTGATTTAAGAACACCTTGGTGATATTTCCGTAATTTTAGTTATTAATTTGGAAGGGAATCCTTATGAACGGGATATAATACGATAAAACGTACATGTCAATGCCAAAAAAGGCAATACTGTAAAACCTCTCTATTATATAAGAAAGAAGGCTAAAAGACAGATGGCATCTTAAAGTAAGGTGAGCGTAAAACAGAAAGCTCCTTCAGGAGCTTTCTGTTTTACGTTCACCTTGCTTTAAGCAGTCACCTACCTTAAACAAATGATTGTTAACATAATTAAGTTGTCATAATAGAGAGGTTTTACTGTACTTAATCTTTGTTTGTCATAAAGATTAAAGGCGAATCAAGTGTGAGTCTTCTATGGTACTATGGTTTTAACTCATTAACCCCAGAAAATGTCAATGGACACTTTCCGATGAAGCCCATTCCATTTATGACTACTTGCAGTTATTTTTCTAAAATGAATTTCAAATTAACAAACAGTGCATACCCTGATCGGAGGACATGCCTCTGGTCTAGCATAGGTCTGCAATGTGTGCATAGGACAAGTGTACTCTTAATGTCTACACTGATTATAAAGAAGGAGTATACTCGTCGCTAAGGTTCAACATTTTAGATAATACATTTTATATAACTTGTTTCCCGGACACCGTTAACAATGTCCTAAGTTATCATCTTAGTCAACATTTAATTGTTCTAGTTTAGTGCTATTGATGCGCTTTTAAGATACGTTTTTGCATAGGACAGAACAAAAGTAATTTAGATGTCTTCCATATTACATTTATACATTTTTTGTTCTGCATTTACTCACAACTTGTATCAAAACTGCTCTTGCGTCTTCTTTAGAATGATCTCCAGTTACAAGGGGTGGCTGTATGAAGCTGTCTCGATTTTTCATTTCAATATATTACCTCTAAACAGAAACGCCCTTTGGCGCTTTAAATTAAGTATTTCCCATAGAAAAAACATGGTCGTGTTTAGAGCTCTACCGTATTATAATATTAATGAAATAAAGGTAAATTGTCGTACGGTCTTTTTAAGCAGACTGAACGTAAAGCAGAAAGCTCCTACAGGAGCTTGCTGCTTTACGTTCAGTCTGCTTTAAACAGCGTACTGTTTTAGTAATTGAAAACAACAAGCTATTTGGGGATAGAGTTAACAACGATTGTGATTGATGTTAACATTTCCCCCTGAGTTTTATTTCTGTCTGTGATAAATGGCACAGACTAAAACGCACCTAAGCAACAACACCAACTGAATTAACCCCTTCACTGACATGACGTCATCTGCTGTAAACAATTGTCGTCTGCTTTTATTTCTCAAATATAAATTTTAGGTATTTTTACTTAAGAAAAATTGAAATTAGTGTCAAACAGTTTGGATCCTGGTGTGACGCGGCGTGTGATCAGGATCCACATTATTTGCAAATAACTGGTTTATTCAGGGTAAGAAATTGAGAGAGTAAACCCGTCTACTTTAATCACGCTTTGTGAAATTGTCGTCTGCAAAATAGTTATATTTGGTTTTACCTTTGAACTGATGAAACCTTGATAAATATGTCAAACAGTTTGGGCTCTGATCAGTCACATAGTTAATCTGCATCTTATCTAGATCCAAACTGTTTGAAAATGGCAACATTGTCCTGTTGGGTATGATCAGATTGAACACTATACACCTGGATAGATAGGGTAGCAAACAGGCCGGCATTTGAGAAAAGGGTAGCAAACAGTCTGGCAATTGAGAAAAACTGATTTTTGATTTATGATCGAGTGTAACATATGACGAAAGCTCGCCAGATTTATCACCGGTGAATTAGTTATGGCTGGTTTGGACTTTATTTACGGTTTTCTTGTTGCGCTAGGTGCATTCGGGGTAATTCTTGTCCGTTTAAATACAACGAAAATCAAATACAATTAAACAAAATTTAAAAAGGGATAATTGTATTCTGTAAATATTTTCATTAATTTATTTTAACCCTTTCACTATCATAAAACGCATTTGCAAACAGTTTTGAAACTTGTTGGTTCCTTGTTTTAAAATTACGTCAGTTTTACTGCATTAAATCTAAGTATGAAACAAAATTGAAGCAGACGACAATATGGCGATGACGAAAGGGTTAATCTCAGTGTCAAATTTTGAAAGAGTTTGGATCCTGATCAGACGGCGCAGACCGTTGGCAAATATACCCATTAAACTCTGAGTAACGCAGTGAATGGGGTTAATGGTTTGAACAGTTTTCCGAGATTTTACACTGTATCCAACCACGTTCAAATCTGTCAGCGATTGTCGTCTGTTTTCGGAGCACTTTATATGTTGCCATTTTATTGTTTTTAAACGAGCCTCTGCAAAACTTTGCAAATCTAATTTAATCACTTTGAAAAAACATAGACGAGTGTCGAACATTAAAGACGATGGTCAAAGGGCGGTTGACTAGACATCTTATCATAAACACAAGTCACTGTCTGTAAATTTTAGTCAAGTTGATCCATTATAATATTTTACCACCTTCCCTCTCCATCGCAGAAATATTGCTGGTTCATACCTTGAAATATCTTAATTCCTAACTTCAGTATTCCACTACTTAATGTCCCACGGTCTCAACTACAATGAAGAATTACGTTATTCTTTCCTGTTTAAACGAAACTAAACGCAAACGCAATTCACTAAAATGTGGAAAATAACAATTTTCTGACATTTCTCACAATTTATTTTTTTCTAAGAGGAAAACAGTTTAGAGCCTGATCAGACGCCGGATTACCCGGCGTCTGATCTGGCTCCAAACTTTTTGCACTGGAAATAATAGTTTAAGCGTAAACACGTTTATTGGGAATGGGAAAGAATAACGTTTTCGCCACTGTATATTTATGTTTTGTTTCACATGTTATTATAAAACGTATGTCCTGTTTTCTGTGACTGAATAAAATGATTGTTCTGTTCTGTTATGTGTTAAATAATAAACTATCAGAAAAGTGATTTTTTAGAGACATTAAAGACACATTTTAATGCGAAAATCCATTACAGAGTTGATCAAGTCGAAAAGTTTTAACATTATCGCAAAAAGCAAGATGATTAGTTTTCTTAAGGCTTATGGTATCGAATGTGTTTTTAATGAACGTTTTCAATCTAATAAGCATTTAGTTATATCGCTTGATATACAGTGGATAAATAGTTATTCTTTCCGTTCAAACGAAACGCAACGCAATTCAGTAAATGTAGAAAATAACCAATTGGTTTTAATGTTTACTATTCATTTCAGTCTGAGTGGCAAACAGTTTGGAGCCTGATCAGATGCCGGATAACATGTCGTCTGAACTTGTTCCAAACTGTTTGAAATGTTTTAACACAGCCAAAAAAGCGTTTATTTGTAAGAATAACACATTTCGCTAAAGTATATACCACTTTTACTAGTCCTTCTTCATGTTCTTCATGTAGCTTCTGTTCTAAATATAAACTACACCGAAACTAATTCAGCTGTCTATTTGTCAGAGATTTCCATATTTTTTCATTCACTTTAAAGCGCTTCTTTCTTAGTCTACATGTCCGTTATTCTGTCTGTCCGCCTCTCATTTTTTTACATTGCATATGTATTTCCCTGTTCACTCGTCCTGCATTTTCCCACTTCAGAAATTCGCTCGCTTATAACGAAATTGGATATACATGTAACGACATATTAGATATATCAAAACCAATCTCATATTTTATTCCCCTTCTGTAATTAACGTACAAGTATAGTAAAATGGACCTGGTATAACGTTTGGACATAACGAAAGAAACCAGACGGTCCTGACTACTTCGTGATAAAAGAGATATATTCATTGTAAATATTCTCATACTTGTATCCAACCATAGTACAGTGGAGAATCTGTTATTCTTTCCCGTTTAAACGTACGCAAACGCAAAACACTAAAACGTAGAAAAGTACAACTTTTGGACAATTCTGATAATTCATCTTTATCTTGGTGGCAAACAGTTTGGAGCCTGATCAGACGCCGGGTTACCCGGCGTCTGATCTGGCTCCAAACTGTTTGCTGTGAAAATAATAGTTTTAGGGTAAACGCGTTTATTGGGAAAGAATAACGTTTTCTCCACTGTACTTTTAGTCAACAAAACATTGTCCAATTAATAGCTTTTTCGACAAGTTAGCATTGATGTATCTCCAGCATTTAACTCATTATATTCTGGCTTTTTTAAATGAACTATTTCGATGTTCAAACGTATAACCTGATTTACAGGGCAGTTTAAGTAAATAATTCCAGGAAAATAAAGATACAAAGACAAAACTGTGAGCCCTGATCAGAGAGCTTCCCGGGTAGCCATCTGGGACTGGTCTACATTGCTTGCAAAATATATAATTATATAGTCTCGCATATATAGTTTTCAGCAAGAAACGTTGCAAGTATGACGGTATTTTGATACACAAACTGTACATGTATGACCTTCTACGTTGCTGACATGTGCATAATGGAAAAAGATGGAGAATATTAAAAATAATAAATGCCATAAAAATGAAATATAAAAGTAGACGCCTGGATAGGTATACTACAAAATTAGGTACAGTAATACCTTTGTACAATGGCCTAACAATGTAGAGCACTATATACATTATTTATCTTAATACATGTACATGTATTATAATTGCTAAATGCAGGACAATAAGAAATGCAGAAAGCTCCTACAGGAGCTTTTTTCATTTCTTGTTGTCATGCATTTAGATGTCAATTTCGTATCTAACAATCATATTACAACAGAGAAGATATCATTTCCAAAAATACGCTTTTACGCTAAAACTATTATTTCCATTGCAAACAGTTTGGAGCAACCATCAAACGCCGGGTTACTGGACGTCTGATCAGGCTCCAAACTGTTTGCCACTCAGATTAAGATGAGCCTTCAGAACTTTCAAAAATTTGTCATTTTCTACATTTTATTGCAATAAGTTTGCGTTTTTGTTTGAGTTTAAACGGGAAATAATAACGTCGTTTCCACTGTCTATGTACATGTAGCTTAATTTGAGTAGTGGTTTCACACAGTATCTACAGTATGACGGCCGCAGGTATCTTGAGCTACCTCCTCATGAACCAACTTCATCATTTACAAATTACCATAAAATATATCAAATTTGGTGTAAATACTCTGCGTGAGCTTATCTAAACTATGAGGTGAAAACTTTTTCACCCGAATTTCAAAATAAACTACAGATACTGTGCGTACATCCAAACCATATGTTATACTAATCTCATTATTACTTACGTCCGCTGTGTCCGAGACTCGCAGAAATTAAATTCCCAATAACGAGAAATAGCAAACTTCTCATTTTGCTTAATTCCAATCACTTTTATCACACACAGTAATTAGAACAAATTCATTTAACTATGTTTGAAAAATACGCCTCTTAAATCCACTTATTTCAGCATGTTGGGTGCTCACAATTCGGAACGGTACACAAAACTATACACTCTACCGTATGAACGAAAAACCTGTGTGTTCATTTCAGCATTACAGGTCACGTGGTTGTGTCTAGTATCTCCCTCTCTACTTCAGTTACGCTCAGGTATAAAATGTTTTTAAATATTTCAGCGTAGGTGATTTTTCACTGTTAATTGATACTGGAAGGTAAGACTGTGTTGCATTTAGAGTAGGACGAAGCCGTTTTTTTACACTCTTGTTGCCATGGTGTCGTCTGCTTTTAGAATTGTCGTCTGCAATGAGTTTCAAATATTAAACATGTATTTAGGTTTGAATTAATTAACAAACATCCAAACGAGTGTAAAGTACTTCGAATGCTGATCAGATACCGAGTTACTCAGTCTCGGTGTCTGATCAAGATCCAAATTGGTTGTCAGTGAAAGGGTTGAAGGCGATTTGTTATGTTTTGTGTGTGTGTAAGTAAATGTATCCTATAGTGCAAACTAAAACGTAAAATGGGTATTCCATACAGTAAGCTTTAAAAGAATATACAGTGGAGAATCTGTTATTCTTTCCCAATAAACGCGTTTACGCTAAAACTATAATTTGCAGTGCAAACAGTTTGGAGCAAGATCAGACGCCGGGTAACCCGGCGTCTGATCAGGCTCCAAACTGTTTGCCACCAAGATAAACAAGACTTATCAGAATTGTCCATAAGTTGTTCTTTTCTACGTTTTAGTGCTTTGCGTTTGCGTTTAAACGGGAAAGAATAACAGATTCTCCACTGTAAACGTGTTACAGGGTACATTTGTAAATACTAAATATGAAGGATGGATACAGTATTTTAACGATTACGAAAACACTAAATGCTACTCACTTATGTTGATAAACAGTAGGCGACTTTACTAGAAAGTCTGCTTCTACTATTCAAGATAAGTGACCACTTAAATCAGGTTGAAAGTAAAGCAGAATGCGCCTTAAGGCGCATACTGCTTTACTTTTTGCCTGCTTTAAGTTTCCATCTGCTAGGATATATGAAATCTTTCTCCTTTTTGCGCGTTTACTACTGCATGTACTTCATGAAATTAATTATTTTCCTAATTGGAGGAGTGAATTGAATGTGTTAAAATGCATATCTATGGAGTAAAGGGTTAAAGCAAAACGAAAGAAATCTGTTTGATTTACTTTGACATTGCCTTAAAAAACTATATTCATTATTAATTAATTATTAATTGTGTGGTGTAAGATATTTGTCCATTCTGCTGTTTAAGACATCCATATCTGTTGCCTTTTTTTGTTCTATATCTGTCATCACTTCTGCTGTTACTGTAACTTCTACTTTTATTTCTTCTTCTTCTGTGACTACTTTTACTTCTACTACTACTACAACTTCTACTACTATTACTGCTACCACTTCAACTACTACAGTTACTACTACTACTATTTCTACTGTTGCTGCTGCTACTATAACAACTACTACTGCTTCAATTACTACTACTATTTCTTCTTCTGCACATGTACATATACTACTTCTACTGCTACTACTACTTTTACTACTTCTAATACTACTACTACTACAGTAACTACTACTATTACTACTGCTGCTACTGCAGCTGCTACTACTTAAAATTCTGTCACTACAGTACTTTTGATGCTACTGATTATTAATTTTTCATTTCTGACTGCAGCAAATAACAAGTGACTTAAAGTTTTAATACCGAGGACATTTCGCGTCAAATGGTATTGCAGTTTTGACCAGGGCACGGAGTCATAAAATAATATAAAGTCAACTTTAAATTTCTTTTGTACTGAGGGAGAGAGATATTTACTTTGTTCGTTTAATGTATCCAAATTTATATTTGAATATATTAAATATCTATACCCGACATTAACTGCGTGGTCTGGTGATTTTTCTCACCGACACGATACATTTATCCATTGAAATATTTTTCATCTTTCGTTATTACGGACTTTAACCCTTATCATGCTAAGCGCGACTTTGCTTACATCTGCAAACAGTTTGGACATAGATCAGACGCCGCGTTACGCGGCGTCTGATCTGGATCCTAACGGTTTGTCACTCGTTTCCAACTTTTCTTCTATTTCAAAAGCATAATATCTATTTTTAGTTTGTTTAACAGACGATATATTTGAAGCAGACGACAATTCAGCATGAGAGTTTAACCCTTTGCCGCTAAATTTAACCTTCCTTTTAAACCCTTTAACAGTCAAAATATCGTCTACTTAAATTTGTCGTCTGTAATTTGATGAAAATTCAAATCTATGAAGTTTTGTCTGAAGACATGTCTGGATCCCGATCAGACGCCGCTGGATCCAAACTGTTTGTAAAGTCGACTTTAATCGCCTATAACAGTGAAATGGTTAACCCTTATCATTCTGAATTGTCGTCTGCTTCAAAAATATCGTCTGCGAAAAATATAAAAATCATATGATTATTTATTTATACCCCCTCAAACAGAGTTTGAGGGGGGTATACTGGAATCAGCCTGTCGGTCGGTTGGCCGTCAGTCGGTTCGGCGGTCGGTCGGTTTGCCGCGAGTCTGTCTGCAAAATCTTGTACTTTCAACTCCTCCTTCAGTTTTAACCAGCTTCATTTGATACTTGGCATAAATGTTACTCATGTATAGTAGATGTGCAAGACATAAATTTTAGGTCTCTATGACCTTGACCTTGACCTTTGGCCTTGAAATTGGTCTTGAAATTTGCAGGTAAAATCTTGTACTTTGAACTTCTACTTCACTTTCAACCCGATTCACTTGATACTTGGCATAAATGTTACTCAGGAGTAGTAGATGTGCAAGACACAAATTTCAGGTCTCTTTGACCTTCAACTTGACCTTTGGCCTTGAAATTGGTCTTGAAATTGGCAGGCAAAATCTTGTACTTTCAACTCCTCCTTCAGTTTCAACCCGATTCATTTGATACTTGGCGAAAATGTTACTCAGGTATAGTAGATGTGCAAGACACAAATTTTAGGTCTCTATGACCTTGACCTTGACCTTTGGCCTTGAAATTGGTCTTGAAATTTGCAGGTAAAATCTTGAACTTTGAACTCCTCCTTCACTTTCAACCCGATTCACTTGATACTTGGCATAACTGTTACTCATGAGTAGTAGATGTGCAAGACACAAATTTTAGGTCTCTTTGACCTTCAACTTGACCTTTGGCCTTGAAATTGGCAGGCAAAATCTTGTACTTTCAACTCCTCCTTCAGTTTCAACCCGATTCATTTGATACTTGGCAAAACTGTTACTCAGGTATAGTAGATGTGCAAGACACAAATTTTAGGTCTCTATGACCTTGACCTTGACCTTTGGCCTTGAAATTGGTCTTGAAATTTGCAGGTAAAATCTTGAACTTTGAACTCCTCCTTCACTTTCAACCCGATTCACATGATACTTGGCATAAATGTTACTCAGGAGTAGTAGATGTGCAAGACACAAATTTCAGGTCTCTTTGACCTTCAACTTGACCTTTGGCCTTGAAATTGGCAGGCAAAATCTTGTACTTTCAACTCCTCCTTCAGTTTCAACCCGATTCATTTGATACTTGGCAAAACTGTTACTCAGGTATAGTAGATGTGCAGGACACAAATTTTAGGTCTCTATGACCTTGACCTTGACATTTGGCCTTGAAATTGGTCTTGAAATTTGCAGGTAAAATCTTGTACTTTGAACTCCTCCTTCACTTGCAACCCGATTCACATGATACTTGGCATAAATGTTACTCAGGAGTAGTAGATGTGCAAGACTCACATTTCAAATATCTGTGACCTTGACATTTGGCCTTGAAATTGGCAGGCAAAATCTTGTACGGCGAACTCCTCCTTCACATTCAACCTGATTTACTTGATACTTGCCATAAATGTTGCAGATTGTCATATACCATGTTTAAGTCAGTTTGACTTTGACTTACACCATTGACCTTACTGTAAAACCTTATTGAAAACGTTTGCAGAGTGTGACAGAGTGCTGTATAGTGGGGGTATTTATCACCTTTAGTGATAGCCGTTCTAGTTTTTAATTGAAGAAACTATGAATACTATGTGCTACACGACGTCTGATCTGGGTCCAAGCTGTTTGCAAATAATAGCCAAGTAGCACTTAGTATGATAGGGTTTAATAGATGTTTTTATCGCTTCATCAGTTTACCTGTAGATATTAAACGCATGATAGTTTAACCCATTACCCCATAGTCTGTTTCTGGTTTTGAAAACAGGTGACCATTTAAAGCAGGTTGAAAGTAAAGTAGAATATGCCTTAAGGCACATTCTGCCTTACTTTCAACCTGCTTTAAGCTTGCTTGTGCTAGGATATAGAAAACAATTCTTATGGTGAATACTTTTGACTGTATAAAATGAAGCTGTTTTCCTAAGAGGAAGAATAAATAAATGTGTAAAAATGTGTATTTATGGGGTAATGTGTTAACCAGTTATTCCTGGAAACCAGTTCAATATGTATATTTTGCGAACAGTGTACATCCTGATCTTTAAAGAGCCATTTGATCAGGGTCTGTACTATTTTATTTACTTTTATTGTATGAAATAGTTTCAAAATTAAGCACAAACTATTACTTTTACTTCTTTTTTTTTTGTTAAATGGAATAGATTTAGCCATTTGAAAAATATCAACATAACAATGGATAATAAATTACACCATCTAAGTCAACCCTCCGCAGACAACATATAGTCAGCTAAACTTTGTCGTCTTCAGTGGAGAAAACGTTATTCTTTCCCAATGAACGTGTTTACAATCAAGCTATTATTTCCTTTGCAAACAGTTTAGAGCCAGATCAAACGCCGGGTAACCCGGCGTCTGATCAGGCTCCAAACTGTTTGCCACTCAGTTTAAAATGAGTGGCCAAATTGTTCATAAAGTTATCATTTTATTCCTTTTAAAGCATTGCGTTTGCGTATCGTTTGCGTTTAAACGTGAAAGAATAACGTTTTCTTCACTGTATGTTCAAGTTTTGAAGTGTTGATTGAAGAAATATTGATACGAGTGCCAAATGTGTTGCGTAGGGTTAAACGATACACACTCGACAGGGCTCCAGATAAGGGGAAGTAAAATGAACAAATTCAACATTTTCTCACTTATGTCAGCACTAACATCCTATGGTGTCACTATTCATTAGAATTGCCTCGAAGAGACGATTATAACGAGTAGTAACATCATAGGGGATAGTGCAGACATAGATATTTTAGTGTTTGAAATACTCCCCTTATCTGGGGCCTTAGTTGTCTGATTTAGAACATTGCTTGCATTTTTATAAAAAGAAAATGCGTTATTTAGGTATTTTGACTTAAGAAAATATTGAATTTAGTGTCAAACAGTTTTGATCCTGATCAGACGTCGCGTAACGAGGCGTCTGATAAGGGTCCCAAACTTTTTTACAAATAACTATTGTGCTCAGGGTAGGGTAAGGAAAGGCTTAAATCCGAAAGTACATAGACAGATGGAATCCTTTATAGGATAACATTTTATGACGGAGATTTGCCAATTTGTTTTAAAAATATAGAGTATAGATGCCATGATATACTTATGAGATTCACACAAACTGATAACAGACTTATAGTACAAATGTACATCCCGTAAGAAACACTATTGCGTGATTTTCACTCGTTTCACGGGATTAATTTTTCGAATAGGCTTATAATGTTTAGAATATTGCGATCTATATTCAGACCTGAGGACTGCGGTGATGAATTTGTGATATTGATTGAAAACAGTTGGGATCCCGATCAGACGCCGAGTATTTCGGCGTCTGATCAGGATGCAAACTGTTTGACGCATTGGTTGTGCTTTGATGACCTGACGTCTAGCTGCAGACAGTATTTTGTTCGCAGAAGAAAAAAGATGAGTGCAGTAAAGGTAAAATTGTTTGCCTAACCGTAAGTTGAAAGTTGGAATCGCATCAAAAGATTTTACCGGCATTTGAAGGAAATGTTGAAGAAATTACGTCTGCTTAATTTGTCGTCTGCTAGAACTCCTAGATAAATATGACTTCTCTCTGCACGACCCAAATGACATATTAGAACCTGTTAAAATCAGTGCAATATCTTTTCGGGAAATTCGGATCTCCCTTTTAGGGGTTTAATGGCTGTTCTTAATTCATACCGTATGCTGAAAGTTCTTACATTTGTATTTAGCAATATTTGTTATGAATGAATGAATACTACATGTAGTTCGCCGAGAGGATATCAACCTCTCCGTGTACATAATGGAAAGTAAAATATGTTTCAACTGTAAACTGGATATCAGATCTAGTGAGTACTTCCATATAGGATTTGGTGGTATTGGTAGTATTGAAAAAACAATTTTTAACTTATTCACCCCTGAGAATTCCAATGAATAATTGGTTGATTGATTGAGTTTGGTTTTACGGCACCGCCAAGGGGATTATGGCCTCGGACGACCCTTTGAAGACTTGTTAATGTCAATGTTATAGAGGCTAAAAGTATTTAGCAAACAGGGGGTCGTTTCATCAATATTTGCGATCGTATCGTATATTTATCGTATATATACGATACGACAAGTCATTTACGATCTCTGCTGATTTGCGTTTCATCAACAACATCGTATATCAACACATCGGACGTAAAATTTACGACGGCGTACAGGGTAAAACACAGTGACGCCGTCTAAAGTTATACTTCCGGTTTATTTTATGACGGCTTCGTAACGTGAAAAATTGCCCGATAGCTGCTCATTTATTATGATTATGCGTTGGTCCGTTAACGCGACATGGATTTTATCGCAGAATCAATTGAATCTTGACCTGACAGAGACATTCAGTTGTATATACAAACGATTTACCTCTCATTTAAGTACAATCTACACCGGAATAACTACTAGAAAGCCACGTTCGGCCCCGACGATTTCGCTCGCCTGATGATGTTTGATGTAACCTATGGGTTTCACTCATAAATAATCAACACTGTTTGAGAACTTATAGCCACACATTACTTGTCAAATACCCAGATTCTCCGTAGTTTTACAACAGTAGTGCGTAAACATTGTAGAAAGCCTCTCTCACCCTTAACCCCCCCCCCCCCAATAAATAAATAAAATAATCCACAAACACACCTCTAAATTAATTTTACCTTAGTACTCGAGGTAACCTTTTCATGTGCCTTTAGTAGGTGTATTCCTTTTTGCCAGAAGTTACAGACTGCTTGGTTGATTTTTAATACTGTCATATCCAAACACGAATGAATAAGCATTCGTGATCCAAAGAGTACCCACACACCATTTTTGACATTTGACACCTCTATACCAAATGTGGTGTACTGGTATGGTGAAATGCTCCCCAGGAATCTTTAAAGTGTACTCACAAATCAAATTTGGAATATGCTGTTGATGTGGTATAGGATATAACCCAAATAATGGGTATTTTTATTCTATTTTTAGGTTATAAGCTCAAGGTCAATGTTACAGTAACCTGCACTTGGTAGATCTATGTGACACTGCCATCCAAAATATACCCACATACCAAATTCTGTATATGAGTGCTATAGTAGTGGAAATAAGCTCCAGACAAGTTTTTCTCATGATTTAGATCAAAGGTCACAATTAATGACCAATGACTTTTCTTGAGTTTATACTCTACACTATACCTCCCAAGAAATGGTAATGTGACAATCCACCATCAGATGTTAACAAGAGGTACACAGACTGACAGAGGGATAGACTGAAAAATGCACAGATCAGTCACAATATATGGGTGGGGTATTAAAAAAGTTTGCTTCAAAAAGTAATCAAATGAATGGCAAAAACTGAAATCATTATCATACCTGATTTTGATTTTTAACCCATTACCCCATAGCCTGTTTCTAGTTTTGAAGATATGTGACCCCTTAAAGCAGGTTGAAAGTAAAGCAGAATGTGTCTTAAGGCTTTCAGTCTGCTTTAAGTTATTATATGCTAGAATATAGAAACTATTTCTCATGATTTTTATTTGTGACAGTATAAATTGGAACTATTTTCTTCAGTAGAGGAATTAATTAAAGGTGTATTTATGTTGTAATGGGTTAAGTAAGCTTTCTTTTGCCTTTGCCTCAATCTGATATGAGAGCTACCACCTTGTCATGCAATAGGTTAGAACAATTCTAAATGAGATTGGACTTTTATGTTGGTCTTCATCAGAATTCTACATACACAAATCAACCAGTGTTGTCAACAGATGGACTGTACCAAACCATGGTAGATATTGATGATCAGTTGTTTCCTGTATCCAATCTTTCTACATAGAGTAGCAACAATGACCAATCTCATTAGAGTTGTACTACCTTAATGTAGTCACCAGTTATTTGAGATATCCTTACTGTTTCAGCTTATGGCAACTGAACATGTTTGACTAGGACTAGTTAACTTTCTAATGAAGGGGATAAACAAACAACAATTGGCTTCTAATAACAATTCAACAATTTTATTTCATGTCAGAAATTACTCAATCAAACAATTGATCATAAATATAAACATATACACACAAGTCTAGGTTTAAACTGTCAACATCTGTATCAACTATTAAGTGGTGAACATGGATCAAACTGAAAGATATTGGCATCTAAAACATTTTGTCACCAGAATCTGCATTACATCACATAATACAGTCAACCATGTATATAGGAACCACTAAATAGAATGACTACATTAGGTTACTAAATGTAGGATAAAAACCATGCAGAAAGCATAATTATTAATAGTAGCTTTAGGCATTATGTTTTTAACTTGTAGTAGGTTTTCACCTGTCTTAAAACAATTCACCTTGCTACTTTAGTTGAGTGGTGGCTTAACAAAAGATTGACTGTAATGCAAATATCAGGTCAACAATGGCCTGTCTGGTTTCTAAACAAGACTTTCATTCAAGTTCAGTAGGCTACTATACTAGCTGGTTGACCATTATCATGAACTTTAACAGTTTATTTAAGCTATGGAATATTTCAATCCATACACAAGTCATGCAGCCTCATGCATGTCCAAATCTGTCTTGCAAATGTTTCTGGTAATAATAACACTCCTCCAATATGTCAGGACATCTGAAATTGAATGAAATATCTCATTGGCAATTTTCAGAGAGCTATTTGTACATGTATAAAAACTTTGAGATTATTGAGCCCTAAAGTATATTTTGTCTTATGCAAACAGTGCAGATCCTTATCAGAGGTCTCCTGTTGTGACCTCCTGGTCAGAGGTTCGCTGTTTGTCATTTTGCAATACAGGTCACTCTCACAGGTACTTGACACATACATCTAGTATCTATAATAGAAGTATATAATTTTTAAAAAAAATGTTGGTGATAGATCTTGATGTATGTGTCAAATACCTGTGGTCACTCTGGTAGTCAAAAATGGACTGAAAGTATTTGAAAACTGGAATTATCCATTTGAAGTAGTTATTACAGCATGTCTCATTTTTGTTTGATATGAAATAGTATATCTATTTGAACATTGAAATTTGACAAAGTTTAACAAAAAACAAAACCATATGCCATTGCATATGATCATGTGGTTGAAATGACTTAACAAGCTAATATAAATACAGTTTATTGAACTTTTTTCTATCAAAATAATAATAATAATTATAATAATTATAATAATAATAATAAATCCATACTTCTTTCAGAATGCCAAACATTAGATTTTACATTTTTTAATAGATTGTGTAATAACTATTAATTAATTTAATAACATTTTTTTTAAAGTATAAAAATAGTAGATCTATCTAAATATTGAAATGTGATAAATATTTAAAAAATTCAAACCATATACCATTTGCATTATGTGGTTGAAAGGAATTTACAACCTATCAAATAGTAATACAGTTTATTTTACCATCTGATCATAATAATAATCCATACTTATTTCAGAATGCCAAACATCAGAGTTTAGCTTATTTTATTTAAAGCTTGTGTAATAAAAATATATAAATTTAATTACAATTACAGATTCACTAACTATACCTTCAATCCACAGCTATCAAATAATGCAGTTCAGCTGTTGTCTTGCCATCTTGGTACTAGATTACATCAGTAAATCTGGAAATAAATGTAAATACAAATAATGTAAATACAATTGTATCCTGAAGTTCAGTAGTTTCAGATAATTTGATAAATTACAGTCAATCTTGAATTAAGCAAGCCAACTATCCAATAGATAGCTCACATGTATAGACTTGTTGTCTTTAACCCATTACTCCATTAATATGCCTTTTTATACCTTTGATTTAATGATCTTAAACTGATATAGATAGATCAACTTTATACAGTCTTAGAAATATTTTCTACATCATAGCAGATGATGTGATGATAGCTTAAAACATTTGAGAGTAAAGCATAATACAAATGTGCTCATTCAGCAGCATTCTGATTTACGTTCAACCTGATTTACGTGGTCACATAGCTTTAATACCAGAAAACGGATATTACAGTCACTTTTTCTGACTAGTCTATATAACATATAAAAGAGAATTATATTCTGCAAGTACCTGTACATGTGTGGTAATTGATTAACACAAAGTGGTGCTTAATGCAGGATAACAGCTAGTACAATCCATAATCCTGGCACAGATATACAATTAAGAATGCTACTGATGTTAACCTGATACATGCAAACTGCTAAATGCAGAAAATAAAATACAAATAGCTTCTGCATTTTCTATCCTGTATTAAGCAGTCATCTCAGGGCTGCCATAAGTTGATCTTGAAAATTCCTAAGATTTCCAATGTTTCTATTTTTCAAAAATGATTAGCAAATTGAAAGTAAAGCAGAATACGTCGCAATGGGGCATGCTGCTTTATTTTTAGCCTGCTTTAAGCTAGCATGTGCTAAAATCCAGGGAGATGGCAGCCCTGTCATCTGTGTTTACATATCTCATTTAAACGATGGTGGTTAACAAAGGAAGTTCTGTGCATTTGCGTACTGAATATAGATATCGTGCATGAAGCTGCAACATGCCCCGGTAACAAGCGAACAGATTCTAAAAAGGTATCGGTGGAGGTGTGTGTGTGTGTGTGTGTGTATGTGTGTGTGTGGGGGGGGGGGGGTTCAAAATAGTGTCATTTCATTTGCATGGTTTTGTTTGCTGTGAACTCACTGACCAGTATCAATATGAATGTAAGTAGTCACAATGTCATTAACAATAGATATATTAATAACTATCCATACCATTTTCATTGAAAACAGGTGGCTACTGGTCGCTATCAATCGAAAATTTGAGGCATGTTGACTTTTTTTTTATTCACGGAAATGACGTAGATTGACCTCGATTTAAGTAACAAAGGGGAACAACTCAATCATCATTCATCAAAGTACAGTTTTGACTGTGATACACGTAAATTATATTATGATGGTGACAACGTCTAAACGTTACAGATCCATGTTTTTCAAGCATAGCATTAAAATATTTACCTTTGGGAAGGCGGGATGGTTTTTGATCCTCTGGACGGTTTGTTTGAAGTCGTTATACAGCAGGAACTCTATAGCTTTTCTGTCTAAATGATAGCGAGACATCAGATCTATGTCTCATTTATTGTCATCTGCTCAACCCTTGCCTCAATAACATATCAGCAAGCCTTAAGTTTTCTAGTCGACAGATACAGGTTGCGGCCATATTGGTTTGTTGTTGCTATCAGAAACGTTCCTTTTTGCTATCGTATATATTTACGAGAGCCCCTACCCTGTCGTAGATTTACGTCAAATATTTATGTAATCGAACGTAAAATTTTGTTTCGTGAAACGCATTCTTGTCGTAAATTGAAAAAATCGTATATTTATGTAATCGCAAATTTACGATAGGTTTACGATGGTTGATGAAACGGGCCCCAGGGGTCTAATTTACTTTTATTTTCTTCTTATCAACCCTTTAAACACCAAAATCGCCTAAAGTCGACTTTGCAAACAGTTTATATCCAATCGGCGTCTGATCAGAAACCAAACTGTTTGGCATTATCTAACTTTGAAACGATCTTGCAGACAACAATATTGAAGCAGAGGACACTATTGCGATGAAGGAGTAAAACCTTAACGATTAGTTTGGGGTTAAAAACTTTAAATTATGTGACGTAGGAGTCGAAAAGAATTCAAGCAAATATTTTCTACAAAACTGTAAACACTCGGATACGTAAACTCTTCTGGTAATATACTAATTACTTAACGAAAATAGCAGTAACTGAATTTGAAATTAGCGAACACATTACCTACGAAAGTATTGCCAGCTTTTGAACAGCAGGTTTTCCCATCAGATTGAAATTATTGAGCAAAGCCCTCTCTCTTTCGGCCAATCTCAACAGCAGATCTCGTAACAGGAACGAAAAGAGGAATTTCGTGCCAAAAAGGTAAATTGTTTGGTTCGAACTGCAGATAGATATATACAATAAAACCTGGCCTAAGCGGCCATTTGAAGCAATATTGTTTGACAGTTTGACATAAAGGTGGCAGCTTAGTACAGGGCAATAATGAGGCAAGGGAACCATACTTTATTTACGCAGTAACCTTGCGGAACCATTGACCCTTAATAATGCCTTTAACCCTTTCCCTCATAAATACGACTTTTTACGCCTTTTTACATGGCTTTTAAACAGTCATAGATATGAACCATCAGAAATGTTCCCTATATCAAAGCAGATCATAGCTTAAACCAGGCTGAACGTAAAGCAGAATGCGCCTTAAGGCGCATTCTGCTTAACTTTAAACCTGCTTTTAGTGGTCACCTGTCTTTAAAATAAGAAATCGACTTAAAAGGGTGAAGGCGTTTACGTACTGCATTTCTTCTAATATTTTATGTTTAATAGAAGTAGGAGAACGGACAAGTAGAAAAAAACCTGCGTACTGACAAGTGTGTGCTTGATGCAGGCTGCAAGTAAAGTGGAACGCTCCTTTAGGAGCTTTCTGCTTTACTTTCAACATGTTTTAAGCATTAAAACAAACTCTATGAAGGGAATGGTTGTGCAATGTATCTGCGTCTCCCCTGAATGACTGCTGTGTACATATTTTACTGTATTTGTGTGCTAACTTTTTGTGGGTATTTCGTCAGTACAGTGGTGTCTCTGAGTTCACTGTTTTCGGTACCAGTTGGCAGTTTCTTACATTAAAAAGAAGTTTGCATGAAGATAACATAAATCTGTCTACAGGCCTTGTTTTTTCGTGGATTTGAAAGATTAGTAATCTCTGAAAATGAATGATAATTACAAACATTTTGGAGGGTGTTAACTAATACAGTCGAATCGTGATAACTAGTAACTAGGCCTCACTTAACCGATTTCCCCATAGCCTCTTTCTTGTTTTGAAGACAGTTGCTCAATTAAAACAGGTTGTTTACAGTAAAGCAGAATGTGCATTTTGCTTTACTTTCAGCCTGCTTTAAGCTTACATCTTCTAGGATATAGGCCATGGACTATTTCTTATGGTCTGTATTCATGGCTGTTTATTTGGTTCGGCATTTTATCAGGATTTGTACTGTGGCCATTTCATTATATATGATCTGCTGCATGGACAAACATAGCAGTGTCTTTAGACCACCATTGTATAGCTATGATAAAATATACTACATTGAATCAAACAGATGGGGAATTTCATTGCAATACCCATGCATAAACTGGTTAACCAGCAAAAAATGGTATTACATATATCGAGACCCGTCTGAATGCATTGTTCTATACATGTAATGCTGATTAACCCTTTCATGATCAAATTATTCGGGAGAGTTTTACCCCTTCACCGCTTTATTGTCGTCTGCTTCATTATTGTTATCTTCAAGATACGTTTCAAAGTTAGATTTAAGGTTGTATGACTTAGTAAATGTCGATAAGAGTGTCAAACAGTTTGGGTCCTGATCAGACGCCGCGTTGCGCGGCGTCTAATCAGGACCCAAACTGTTTGCAAACGCACTTTCAGGCGTCATTGAGAATCAAAGGGTTAAACGTATACTTCCCGGTATCAGATCTGTAGTCAAACTGTTTCTCTAGCACGATAAAGCTGACCATCAATAAAGTAAAGTAACTTTGTGTCTGAAAAAGTTTCAAAATGCGAATGACAGTCCAATAAATATAACCATAACTCGCTTGCTTTAAAACAGTAGCCCTGACATTTCATGCTTACCGGAAGTGCTTCATTTATTTACAGTAACATGTCAAACAGATGCAGTGAAATGTTACAAGTTGAACCGTCGTCTGAACCCAAATTCGTAGACTTGATAGGCGATGTTTTGAAATGTGATATATTTTCGTTTTGTTACTAGTGTAAAAAAAAAAACTTTTAATCCATTACCCTATAGTCTGTTACAGGTTGTGAAGACAGGTGACCACTTAAAGCAAGTTTGAAGTAAAGCTGAATGCGCCTTAAAACGCATTCTGCTTTAAATAAGTTTGAGTCAATGTAGATATACAATCTGCTAGGACATACTGAAATATTTCTTATTTTGCACATTCGTTACTGTATAAATGTATTATTTCTTCAGTGGAGGAATTAAGTTGATTCACCAAAGGGCGTTTCTAAAGAGTCGGGATTAAGATTTATATCATGGACGAAATATTGTTATTTCATTGGTAGCAATCGCATTTATTGATATAAAACATATATGTTACCATGTGGCATGAAAATGCTATGGAAGTAAACGCAATTTAATATTTCTACATAATTTTTTAAATAAATTGATTAAATTCAGACACGTTCCTTAACAATGAAATTAAGCTTTTCAGTCTTGTCAGTTTTAGGCATTGTGTTCTAAATACTGACGAAGCTAGTGGCGGACCGATTATCGGCAGGTCGCCGCAAAATCAGTTGTTTACTTCAAACTCGACGATAATCGATTTACTTTTTCTCTCTTTTGCGACGTCGTAAATGTATTGAACAGATTTGAATGTTTTTGAAAATATGGGGAAAATGAGGTTCCGAAGAGCGAACGCGTCACTTTCTATCATATTCTCAAACATCTCGGGCCCGTTTCATAAAACTTCGTACGACAAATGTTGTCGTAAGTCTGATTGTAAAAGTCTCAATTTCTTGTTATTTCTCCATCTTATCCTGTCTTGTGAAAATACGATTCCGAAGAGATGTCACAAGACAGGATTAAATAGAGAAAAAAATGAAGTGAAATTAGTTTTAAAATTTTGACTTACCACCGTTTGTGTCGTAAGATGTTTTATAAAACGGGTACCAGATGTTTAAAGTCACATAGAGGCTTAAGCTTGGGGACAGATTATTAATCTGCTTTCATTTTCTTTTGTGCACGCATAATTTCGGGACCAGAAAAATGACACGCTGCTCTCAAATGCGGCATCACCGAGGATGTCACCGAGGTCAATTCCGCGGCTGTTGAAAAAAGATTCCTTGAAATTGTTTGATGACATTTAGAGGCTATATATATATATAGATAATCTCCAGATAATTTTTGAAAAATACTCACATGTTTAATAGAATCATTTACAAAATTGGGTTTAGGCCAAATCAGGTTTTTAGACTGTTTGCAGTATTTTCAATGTTCCAAGTTATGTGTATATATAATATACATACAGAGAACTTATTTCAAATAAGTTCAAATCCTATTATCAAACACATTTACAAAAATATTGTTCTCTAAGAATTTTCTCTGTTTGTAAACGCCCTCTTTTCTATTCACGCCATACCTCTGTATTCCATTCTAAAACCATCATCATTGCTCTTAAGTTATTTGATAACCTTTTGTGATAGTTATTTTAAGATGTTCCAATAATGGTTAAAACTCTGTTTTATAATGAGCTGTTGGTATTTTTTGCAGGAAAAAAGGTTCACTACTACATGTATTAACACATTCAACCCTAGCGACTAGTTTACTCGTCATTTACAAACAATGTACCTATCAGGATAACACTTGTCCCATGCAAACAGTGTATACCCTGATTAGAGGGCTCATTAAGGAGCCCTCTGATCAGGGTTCAACAATGTTTGTCATTTTGAAATATATTGTTAAAATAAACCCTAAATAGTCAAAAATGGACTAGACTTATTCTGAAATTGGAATTGTCCATTCAAAGTTTCAGGGGTGACTGAGTTAACGTTCTGAGTAAGACGGTACTGTAATAATGTTTGGATTTATTTTCAGACCAGTGAACGTGGAATGAGTTTGATTACTTGGCCTTTGACATACATGTAAGGAAACCATTCATGGGGAAACAAAAATCACACAAGGGACCTGCCAACAAGGGCAAAAAGGACAAACCTGTGGCCCTAACGAGCATTAAGAAAACGAAAACAAAGGCTGTGTCATCCAACTTGAAAAAGGTAAAGATTGATATCTCCTGTGTCACGTTATCGTAAATGATCATACTAACGTGTACCAGACGAGAAACGGTTTATTTTTCTTGGTATTTTCAAACAGTTTGGATACAGATCATACGCGGGCGGCATATCAGTGCTCAAAAACAGTTTCGACCCAGATCAGAAGTAGCTCCTGATGGCACTGTCTAATCATAGTCTGCACTGTATTCCTGGTTTATCTTTCGCACACCAGTCAACACTCTTTACTTGGGAACCGTTACCTGGTTTGTTCATTGGTGGGTTCTCGACTTGGGTTTCATAGCTCATTGAGGGACCATCAGCCCATTGTTCTGGAGGTGTCAATGTAACTGTCAATCACGTACAGCACAATCTCAGTTTACCTGGTGAGGTCCAGATTATACTCATGCTCTAGTGATTTTCAATGGTTATTTCTAACCAAACTATCAAATATAAAGGTCGGGTTTCACATGAGAAGCTTTAGTGGTTCTTTGCTAATGACATGTTCATAAGACCCATGCTTTTTGCAAGGAAATTGTCTGGCGAGGTGTTATGGTCAAAAGGTCGTCAGGAGATGTTTAGCACAGATGAAGTTCAAGGTAGGCGGGGTTTCATAAATGAATATTCATTGGGAGAAGCGAGAACACCACTTGTGTGTCCTTATGTGATTGGTATTGTAGAACTTTACAGAAACATTGATAGAGTGCTTGATATATATTCCAGCTCAACTTACAAAACAAGGCAAAGACTGAGAAAGCTGATGAAACATTCCAAGCAGTCCGGGAGACAGTAATTGGCCAAGCTAAAGCAGCCAAGAAAACACCAGTGTCGAAGGTACTGAATGTTAAAGGGACTGAAAACCAAATGGGTGACCGTGTACATGTATTTGCAAAAAAGAAAGTAAATACTCAAATAAAAGCAAATGTGCTGTATTATCGTGCATATGATATTATAACGGTTTAAAAACATCCTCAAGAAAAATCACTTATCTTTTAGATTTTTCTTTTCGATTTGTATACTTTGACCTAAGGCGGAGTAGTTTTTCGTGTTGGACCTCCTCGCTACATATAAGTCATATACAGTGCTTCCTCCCTATAACGACCCTCCGAACAACGATTCCCTTCTTAAAACAACGCTTGTAGCTGTTCCCCAAACAAGACAGTTACAGTGGAGAATCTGTTATTCTTTCCCGTTTAAACGCAAACGTACGCAAACGCAAAGCACTAAAACGTAGAAAAGTACAACTTTTTGACAATTCTGATAATTTATGTTTATCTTGGTGGCAAACAGTTTGGAGCCTGATCAGACGCCGGGTTACCCGGCGTCTGATCTGGATCCAAACTGTTTGCACTGTAAATAATAGTTTTAGCGTAAACGCGTTTATTGGGAAAGAATAACAGATTCTCCACTGTATGTCTATTGCTTTTCACGGCGCTTAAAATTGTCGTCTACTGCACTTCTTAAAGTCACATATTGGACATTTTGACAGAAAAAAACTTAATGACGAGTGACAAACAATTTGAATCAAGATCAGACATAGCAATTTCCCTCCCTTAAACAACTTCCTCCGAACAACACACACAGTCGTTGCCTCCCATCGTTGTAGAGAGGGAGCATTGTAGGATAAACTTGATCGCTAGATAAGTATATCACTATGATCGAGTGGGCTTAGGCGCTGGCAAATTAACTTGCATCTCTTGATTTGCCTTCTCCCTGTGGGTTCGATCCCTATCGAACCCACTATTGTTTTCTTTGAAAGGTCCTTAAAATAAATTCAGTTTGCCACTCTCTCTTTCCAACTATACAAAGAACGGATTGAACTAAGATTATCTGACATGTACTGGGTGTTAGACCAGGATCTTTTCATTCAAAGGCGATGGAATATTAATAAAATACTCAGAGTTTCATTTGGATCCTACCTTTTGCCGTGTCGCATTGCATATAAGTTGAAATAAACTCATGCACGTGTTAGTCTTAATGTGATAATTGAAATCTTATCGTATATAAAAGCAGACATCATCTATAGTATTATAGTATTACAATAGTGAAGGGGTTAACTGTTAATCATGTAACATACATCAGATATTTAACACATTTCTCCATAAATACACCTTTTTAGGCCTTTATGTTTTTCTTCACTGAAGAAGATAGCTTCACTCTATGCAGTCATATTTATCGATCTAAGAAATATATTTTATATCCGAACAGGTCATAGCTTAAATATAGGATATTACACGAGTGTTCATAGTTTATTGGATTTATTAAACGAGTCTTTTAGAAAACGATAAAAACGAGGCTTTGCCGAGTTTTTATCGTTTTCTAAAACGAAGATCTAATAAATTATTAACACGAATGTTATATTCTTTTTATAACATAACCTAGAAAAGTTATTTATCACAGTAGTTGAGGTCAAGTGAATGCTACGTGCGATATATCTGTAGATCTATACAGGAAAAACGTTGTTCCAAATAAACCCCGTTTCACTAGCATAATGTTTATGTTATTATATGTATTAATAAGCACTTTCATGTAGATCTAATATTGATTAATTACACCAACAATCTATAAATTGAATATACATGATGGAAAGAAGACGTTGGGAATTGAACGCATAGAACGCATTTTAATGACGTCACAAGTAACGACGTCGTGGCGTACCTTATTTGCATAGTTATTTAACTAGATCTAGTTATATATGACACTTAAACAACGGGTGTTATTCAACGCTCACGCCGTTTGTTATGTTATAAAATTAAATATGAAGTAGAATGCACCTTAAGGTGCATTCAGCTTTACTTTCAACCTGATTTTAATGATCACCAATCTTCTCAACTAGAAATAGACCGTGGGCTGAAGGGTTAAGAAGTCGATATTAAGTCAATGAAGCTGTTAGTCATGTTGGAATTCTAAAGGAAAATAATACAGAGTAAATAGTGACAGATATCTTACAGAGTTATGTACCTTATAATGTTTGGCTAACATTAATTTGATAGAAAGATTTCAACAGTTACAAATAGTTACATGACCTGCCTATTCACATAGATGACCTCCATATCCATATATATTTAATAGTTCTATATTATTAATGATGTCCTTTAAGCATGCACTACCAGAGATATTTACTATATCATAGTAGAAGGTAGCTTAAAACAGGCCGAATGTCAAGCAGAATGCGCTTTAAGGCTTTATGTGGTCACCAGTTTACAAAACCAGAAACAGAAACTGGGGTAATGGATTAAAGAAGGATAAATATAAATCTGAGTCCATGATTATAAAGCGTATGAGTTGAGTCTTAAATCATTCTCAAGCATTTGATTAGTCAGATTTGACCAATCAAATGCTTGAGAACGAACTCAGACTCAACTCAAACGGTTTATAAGCGCTGGGCCAGACCTCTTATCAATTTTCATCTTGTTTTAACCCTCTAGTCAATAGCCTGTATCTAGTTTGAATATAGGGGACCACTTGAAGAAGTTTAAAAGGCGAATTCTTCTTTACTTCTAGTCTGCTTTAAGGCTACCATTATTTAGGATATAGAAAATATTGCTTACAGTATAGTTTCATGACTGTTTAAATTGAAATTATTTTCTTCAGATGAGGAATAAAACGAAGGCGTCATAAAAAGCATTAATGGAGAGAATACGTTAACGCTTTTACTCTCAATGACGCCTTAAAGGGCGTTTCCAAACAGTTTAGGTTCTGATCAGAGGCCGCGTGACGCGGCGTCTGACCTGGACCCAAACTGTTTGACACTCTTATCGATATTTATTAAATCATAAAACCTTATATCTAGCTTTGAAACGTGTCATGCAGACAACAATATTGAAGCAGACGACAATAAAGCGGTGAAGGGCTAAACATTTCCCGAATAATTTGATCATGAAAGGGTTAAGCAGCCACCAGACATAGGATGATACTTTTACTATTGAGTAGTTGATGTTTTGTTTGTCTTCTTACAGAAAAAACACCAACCAACAACATCAGATTCTACTGCGGACATGGAATCAACGATGGAAAATTTTGCAAAAATGTGTTGAATTGTTGTTTGCTTGAAATGACTATGTAGATCTAGATTGAATCGTGGGTTGCTTTTATTGACTTTATACATTTGAAGAGCAATCAAATTATAGTTGCAACCCAGCAAATGATGACTATAACAAAGACTCTTTGTTGTTGTACATATAAATGTTTGCTTTAAACCCATTACCCCATAGCCTGTTTCTAGTAAGATCGCCTGTACGAAGTATAGTACGAGCTATTGCTATACCCCGCGGCGTAGCCGTTGTTGTCGTCGGCGGCGGCGTCATGAACGGCGTACACAAAATGTTTTTACCTTTTATGTCCCTTAAGGTATTGCTTTCATATTTGGTATGTTTGTGTATATGAATAATCCATTCCATGCACACAAAACGTTTGACCCCTGCGACCTTGACCTTGAACTAAGGGTCCGCGTTAAGGTTTCGAAATCTGTATTTAAGTTTTGAAAAATGCATATAACTCGTATGTTCATTGAGATAGTCCTTTCAATTTTGGCATGCACATAAACCTTGAACTTGAACTTATGGTCCATGTTTAGGTTTCTAAATCTGCGTTAAGGTTTCGAAAAATGCTTATAACTCCTATGTCCCTTGAGGTATTGCCATTATATCTGGTATACATATGTTCCGATATATATACAAGACCTTTCCATGCACACAAATAATTTAACCCCAGTGAACTTGTTCTTGATCTTAGAGCCCGCGTTAAGGTTTCGAAATCGGCGTAAGGGTAATACATTTTACTTTACTACCATTGAGTTATCCCTTTCATATTCCGTGTGCATGTGTATATGAACACGACATTAGTTTGACCCAAGCGACCTTGACCTTGCACTTAGGGCCCGCGTTTGGGTTTCAAAAATACCTATAAATCCTATGTCCCTTGAGGAATTTCTTTCATATAAGGTTCACATGTGTATATAGACAAGACCTTTCCATGCCCGCATATACATTACCCCAGGAACCTTAACCTTAAAGTTAGGGTCAGCGTTTAGGTTTCGATATCTGCTTTTATGTTTGTCAAATTGCCTATAACTCCTATGTACATTACACTATTCCTTTCGTATTCGGTATGCATGTGTTTATGAACAAGACCTTTCCATTCATGTACGCAAAAAGGTTGATTTCTGTGACCTTGACCTCAGAGTCTGCTTTTAAGTTTCTAAACGTGCCGATTACGAGTTTTACGCTTTACGCCGTAACTGGCACTGCATTGAATAGAAGCAGAAGCAGCTTTGTTGTCTCTCTGACGACTCTCGTTTTGAAAACATATCAATTACCTCTTTAAGCAGGTTAGGGGGAGTATTCCGCTTTGCTGTCAGCCTGCTTTAAACTACCATTATTCTAGGATATGTATACATGTAATACTTCTTATGATGCATGTTCATGACTATAAAGTGGAATATGATTTTTTGTGGAAAAATAAGTCAAAGGCGTATCTTAGGGGTTATGGGTTAACTTCAAACTATTGACTTTGCAGATTGAATGGTTGGGTTGTTGGTTTGACTTCATACATTTGAAGATTAATCCAATTATAGTTGCACCCCAGCAATGATTACTCAAACAAAGAATATTTGTTGTTAAACATACATTTTATTTTGCTTAAAACCCATTACCCACTAGCCTGTTTCTAGTTTTGAAACGTTTTACATCTTAAAGCAAGTCGAAAGGAGCATTTTGCTTTGCTATTATCCTGCTTTAAACCCTAATCCGAAATGTACCAGAAATAGTTTATGTTCATAACTTTCTAGTTGGCAACTACTTTTCGTAGTGTATAAATAATTAAAAGCGTTAACGGGTTTGCTTTTGGAGTAAAGGGTTAAAGCAAAGTAAAAGCAATGATATTTCTGTTCCACTTTCATATTGCTTATCTCAACAAGCCTACTTTTAGAATTGTCTTAATTGCACTTTATCCATTTCAACCCTGCATATCTCTTGTGGGTATTTATTGTCCTTTTTGACTCGTCTAGTATATGCATTTTGGCCCAGTCTTCTGGTGCAATTTTGATATGACAACATAATGCAATGAAAATATCAAACAGTGCAGACCCTGATCAGACGGGGCTCATATAGGACCTTTTCAGGAAACTGGTTTAGTCCTTTCACTGACAACATGATGGAGATACCCGTTTAACACAGAGGCTGCAAACTTATCGTTAACTTATATTTTTCATCTGCTTTTTAGCTCACCTGAGCCATAGGCTCAATGTGAGCTATTGGGATGGCCCTGTGTCCGGCGTCCGTCGTCGTCCGTCGTGCGTCGTCCGTCGTGCGTCGTCCGTCGTCGTTAACAATTGCTTCAAATGACATCTGCTCATATACCGCTTGACAGATTTCAACAAAACTTTACAGAAATGTTCCTTGGGTCAAGCTCTTTCAAATTTGTTCAAAGAATTAAAAACAATGCAGAACTCTGGTTGCCATGGCAACCAAAGTGAAAAAATAAGGAAATCTTTAAAAATCTTCTTGTCAGAAACTGCAAGAGCCAGAGCTTAGATATTTGGCACACAGCATCATCTATAGGTCCTCTATCAAGTTTGTTCAAATTATATCCCTAGGGTCAAAAGTGGCCCCGCCCCGGGGGTCACAGTTTTACAAAGAGTTATATAGTGAAATTTTCAAACGTCTTCTTCTCTGAAACTAATATGGCTAGAGCATTGATACTCAGCATGGTGACACTTCTAGATGTCCTTTACATATTTTGTTCAAATGGTTCCGGTCGGTTGAATAAGTAGGTCACAGGAGCTAAAAATAGATTTTTTCAATGAAAACTTTAAAAATCTTCTTGTCTGAAACTACAAGGGCCAGAGCTTAGATATTTGGTACATAGCATCATCTACAGGTCCTCTATCAAGTTTGTTCAAATTATGTCCCTAGGGTCAAAATTGGCCCCGCTCCAGGGGTCACAGTTTTACATAGAGTTATATAGTGAAATTTTCAAACGTTTTCTTCTCTGAAACTAATACGGCCAGAGCTTTGATATTCATCATGGTGACACTTCTAGATGTCCTTTACGTATTTTGTTCAAATGGTTCCAGTCTGTTTCATAAGTAGGTCACAGGAGCTAAAAAAAAAAATTCAATGGAAACTTAAAAAATTTTTTTGGTCTAAAACCCTTGTACCCTGATCTTAGATATTTGGCACATAGCATCAGCTACATGTCCTCTTTCAAGATTGTTCAAATTATGCCAATCGAGTAAAAAATGACTCTGTCCTGGACATAAATCTTTTTCTCCATTCTGTCAGTTATTCTCAGGTGAGCGAAATATGCCCCATGGGGCTCTTGTACTTTTAAAACTGGGGACTGTATACGTTTTTGATTTGAGAAAAAATGCTGTGAGTGTCAAACAATTTGGATCCTGATTAGACGCCACGTCACGCGGCGTCTGACCAGGAGTCAAACTGATCGCAAATGTCATAGTTGTCGGCCTTGGCAGTGAAAGCACATATGGTCGAAACTCGATACTTCGAACTCGCGTTAGTTCGAACATACCCTTATTGCAAAGTTAAAACGTGGCTTAGCCACGTTTTAACTTTGAAATACGGGTATGTTCGAATTAAGCGAGATCGAGTTGTCGAAATACTTATGAAATACTGGTAAGGTCGATTAAAGCAAGTTCAAAGTATCGACTTTCGACTCTGTATGACAAACCATTTGTAAACATGTTAAGGAACGA
The DNA here is from genome assembly GCA_922989275.2 of Gari tellinella. Taxonomy (NCBI): domain Eukaryota; kingdom Metazoa; phylum Mollusca; class Bivalvia; order Cardiida; family Psammobiidae; genus Gari; species Gari tellinella. The sequence goes on from OV277862.1 coordinate 29,633,054, forward strand.
AATTAAAATGTAATACGTAAATCAGATAAAAGGAAAACATCACATGAATGTTGGCATACTTGTGAATATACAAGTGAGGGTCGTTTTAAACACGTTGTTTATTTCATTGTGATTTTAAACATGTCAAATGAAACAAAGCACGTTTATAAATACAATGTGTTGTATTCGGTACTTAGTTTAACTATGTCTTTTGTTTTCTTGAAATGCAATAGAGTTGCATCCTCAAAACTGTTATGTTCCTGACTGTTGTATAACAATACGAATAAACAATGTGTATTTCAATATATCGTGTTCATCTTTCTTGGTCACAATGTTCATGTAGAGGGGATATATTAAAGGGTGTGTCTATAGAGTAATTGGTAAAGCCAGCATCTGCTAGGATATAGGAAGTATTTTGATAATGCATATTCATGGCTGTACTGTATATAATGGAACTGTTTTATTCAGTGGCAGAATGAGTTAAAGGCGTAAAAAAAAAGGTTAATTAGTTTTCAAATCATGGTATCTCAGGAATATGACATACTAAATGAGTTTTCTCATGCCTCTATAGATACAGTACAGTGAAACCTGGCTCCGAGGTTATAAAGCTTTTGACGCGAGTCTAAACTCGTTCCTAAGCATTTGATTGGTCAGATTTGAGTCTATGCTCTAATCTGACCAATCAAATGCTTGGGAACAGACTAAACTAAAACGTTATATAACCTCGGAGCCTGTATACAAAGGCCTCTCAAAAGGAAACACAAATGACGTCCCACATAGGGGTGTCTTCCTGTATGAGCTGTCTCGGTAGCTCATCTGAGTGCAAGGTGAGCTTTTGTGGTCGGTCATCGTAAGTGTCGTCTGTTCACAATTTGTTTCAAATAAATTCGCTGAAACTAATGGCCCAGTTGTAACAAACTTGTCAGATACATACTGTGGTTGTGAGCTTCAAACATTGTTGTTAAAACAAGATTGCATTCAATTAACGCTTTTATAAATGCTCCGGTGGCATCTTTGAAAAATATATTCTGAATCTTTTAGAGTCCAAACTAGGTCAAGGTCAAATTAAGGTTTGAAAGTACGAGTGGTTCTGGTCCAGGGCAACAAATGTAAAGTATTCAAGCATTGTAGTAAGAAGTATTGACACTAGATGAAACGGTAAAATCTAGTTAACCAAGAAATTACCAGTGTGAAAAAAGTCCAAATTAGGTCAAGGTCAAAATCTAGATTGATATTTATGGTTGGATAGGTAATGGTCAAAGGCAACAACTGTATAAGTATCAAAGCAAATGTTTACTAGTAGTGTTAATTCTAGATGCAACGGTACATAAAATATAGTTAACCAAGAAAACACCCATTTACAAGTCTAAGTTTAAATTAGGCCCGTGTCAAGGTCAAATGTGGTTTTGTTATATTGGTGGATTAGGAATGGTCCAAAGCAACAACTGTATAAATATCTACGTATTTTAGTTAGAGGTGTTGATTTTAGACGAAACGGTCAAATCTAGTTAACCTATTACGGATGAACGCACGCACGGAATGACGGACATGACCTGACGATCACTTTATGCCTTCGCATCTAAATATGATGGGGTAATAGGTGTTGTTGCCATGGCAACCATGCACAATATCTGAAGAAACGTTTCTTCTCAGGAACAACTAGTCGAATTTAAATTTTGTTTTCATCCATGTGATTCTCAATTGATAGACTTTCAAAGTTGTTCAAAGAAATTTGGTCGGTCAATATTCAAGATCGCCATGGGACGGTGTTGCTTTCCGTACAAGGTCCTCTATCAAGATGTGTAAAATTATGCTACTGTGATAAACATGACAGCCCCGGAACATAAACCATCCTCTCCATTCTATCAGCTATTCACAGGTGAGCGTAATGTGGCCATTTTGGTCTCTTGTTAATATTTTTTGTTATCAGTGGGTTGCTTCCGTTTGTAATACAGCGTTCCCTCTCTACTACGACATCCCATGGGAGACAAATAATGTGTGCGTTGTTCGGAGGGAGTCGTTATAGAGAGGGAAATTGGCTTACATTTGCAAACAGCTTGAATCCAGATCAGACGCCGCGTAACGCGGCGACTGATCTGGATTCAAGCAGTTTGTCACTCGGTATTAATTATTTTCTGCCAAAATGTCCATTATGTATCTTGGAGAAAACCAACAGATATAAGAAGACTATATTGCAGAAGTGAAAGTGTTAGAAATATGATTGTCTTGTACGGGGTACAGCGGCAAGGGTCGTTGTAAGGAGGAAGTCGTTGTAAGTAGGGCCGTTGTAGAGAGGGAACACTGTATACCGAACCCCGATAATTCAAACTTCCTTAAGTTATTAACCCTTATCATGCAAAGCGCGACTTGCCTAACATTTGCAAACAGTTTTGATCCTGATCTGGATCATAAAGTGTTATTCATAAGCAAATTTTCTTCAGTTTAAAAAACATAGAAGCAATTTTGATTTTCTTTACTATTATTTTTTTTGCCTAAAAGGTTATCCCGTATTAAGTCTTTTTATTTTTGGTTTATTATGAACGTGCCTTACATTTCATTTTACGAAAATGTGCGATTTTTGTAATTTGAGAGCAACACTCTAGCTTTAATTGGTGAATCTATTTTTAAATTGTCTACCATTACAAAAGGTTATACAATTTAGTCGGCGCCATTGCCATGCTTCGGTTAGCGGTAATAATTCACGTCGTTAAATCTATATTGCCTGTGTACATTTCTTCTGCAGAACGTTTCCCAATATTCATGTTTATGTATTAACCTTTCTTTGCAAAGCTCGACTTGGCTGCATTTTCAAACAGTTTCGATCCTGATCAGACAATAATCGTATAAATGTGTGTCATTGGTATGTTTCCTATTTATTGCTTAATATGTACTTTTATCATAAATGGTAGTAAAATCAAATCAAACCACCACTCGGTTGATATTTGCAAACCAAAGTTTAGATCCAGATCAGACGCCGCGTCACGCGGCGTCTGATCTGGATCTAATTGGTTTGACATTCAGTTTCAAAGTTTCTTCAATTGAAAACATGCATATATCTTAGTTTTACAATCCTTGCAACGAACACTTTCAAAGCATACGATATTACTGCAGGATATGGGTTAAACAAACGATATTACTGTAGGATAAGGGTAAACAGACATTATTACTGTAGAATAAGGGTTAAGCAGACTATTAGGTGGCATTGAAAAAAGTGAACACTAGAACGTCAATTTTATGCCTCCCATATTTGTTTTGAAAGCGGTAATTTTCAGTCGTCTGCTTAGAAAAGAAAGAATAGTTTGCATTAATAATGCATTCTGATAACCCTTATACTTACAAATGTGCATGTGCAAGGCACATGTACGTGATTTCAGTTTATGAACAAGTAATACGCGCATGTTTTAATACATTTAACCCTATCGATGAGTATATTTGTCATTTATATAGTGCACATATGAAGAGTACTCTTGCCCTACGCAAACTGTGATCATGATCTGCATTTTTTGTCATTTTGAGATTTATTATTAAAATCAACCCTTAATATTGAAAAATGGACTTGACCTTATTGGTTATTGGAACTGTGCATTTGTAGTCTACGTTGCGAATGAGTCAATTACACACTGGTATATAAAAAGTTTTATAAATAAACGCTATAGACCAGTTATACAATATCCTTTAGGAAACCGATATTGCCAGGTAGTCTTAAAACTAGTTAGCTGAAATTCTGACATTTACTACATGATTAAAATGTGATTTAAATCAGTTCGCAGGTAGTTTGTCAATGGTGTTAAGAACACTGGTAGGGTACTTCAATATCTGATCTGGATCAAGGAAGTTTCAATTACCTGTACACAAATATGTGGTAATCGTTCTTTCAAAAGAATGTGAATTGTCGGAATTTTTAACGTATTTTGTACCTAATGACAAAAGTGAAACAGAAAACTTCTTTAGAAGCTTTCTGCTTTACTTTTGCCATTCATGAAGCATTATTTTAAAACGTCATTAGAACACGGCAAATATTTTAATTCCACAATTTCTACAATGCACCTCGTTGCATGTGCTATAACAATAGCATGAATATTTACATGCACATTAGAGAGCTCGTCTTTAAAACGCAGCTACGCTACACGCGTTTGATTGTATTTTTCCAATGGACCATGAACTCTATTCAGCCAATAGAAGCGACCCATTGCTATTGGTAACCAATGTAAATACAAGCGTAACGTCTGTCCATTATATGGCTTAACCTACTATACAGTGAACCGGCAGGGTCAGTGGAAGAGACTTACATAACACTGGTCGGGGAGGATTGAGTCTAAGACCATAGATCACCGTGCTTGATAAGGTATGTTTTGTAATAGTTTATGCTATTTAATATAGATATAACTTAAGTCAACATGCATGTATATGCATGCATATTAGTAGAGAATAAATGTAAAAATTTATTATTCCTAATTAGGTCATTTCAAACATAGCAGTTTGTTGTTAACAAATTTAAACCCTAGCGACGAGTTTACTCGTCGTTTACAAACAGCATACCTATGAAGAGTACAATTGTCATATGCACGCAGTGAATACCTAGATCAGATGGCTCCTTCAGCATTGCCCTGTTCAGGATGCACTGTTCGTAGTTTTGCAAATAATTGACCCTAAATAGTCAAAATTGGACTAGATTTAATTGGTGACTTGGCATTTCCATTGGAAACTTCATGAGTAAATGAGTTAAACATGGGTGTAGAAATAAACATACGGACTTATGTTAATCAACCATTTAGTGCAGAAGCAATTGGGATCTCTATACTTACAAGACTGTTTAACCAATTTGTGAACATTTCCTATGTATAAGACATAATATATATAGGCAAACGGTGTAGACGCTGATCAGACGCCGCATAATGCGGCGTCTGATCAGAGTCTACACTGTTTGCTGATAAGCATTTCAATATTAAAACAAACCAAATCGGCGTCTGGACTGGCTCCAAACTGTTTGCATTGGACATACCTGTCTCAGTATATTCAGAATATTGAAATTTTATATTTCGTGTCTTGTATCCCTTTATCAAAGGTAATCAAGTCCAAATACGCTTCACATATTTGTTACATGTATGCACTCAGCCATAAATCAAAGACGATAATGTTTATTTTCAATGTGACATGTATTTGAGTATGCTTACAATAGAGAAAACGTTATTCTTTCCCACTTGAACACAAACAAAACACAATGTAATAAAATGGAGAAAATGGCAGCTTTAAGATAATTTTACACGATATAGTTTAATTTTAGTGGCAAACAGTTTGGGTCGCAATCAGACTGTTTGCAATAGAAATAATAGTTTAAGTGTAAACGCGTTTGTTGGGAAAGAATAACGTTTTATCCACTGTATCTTTTATATAGACCCTTAGAGGTAGAACTATTAGATAGGAGCACTTTAATAATCATATATATTCTGAATTCCCTTTATGGAATATGTTTTATATTCAAAATGGCAGTGAAAGGGTTAAGCGATCACCTTTCTTTAACAGCGAGTACGAGAACCTACTTGTGTGGTCGTAATAGCGGGGGTTCGCTGTAAAGCAATTGAGGGCGATCGTTATTGATTCACGGGTGGATGTATTGGTAATGTTGTTTTCCTCTATAGCTAAAAATAGCAAATATATTTTACACATCATTTCCATGTACAGCCAATTTTGTGCTCATATGCTAGCACGACATTTTTTTTAAAAAGACACGTAACAGGGTTATGCAGGTTTAAGGTAAAGGAGATAGCTCCTTTTCTTCTTTACTTTTGTCCTGCACTTAGCTGCTGTCTGTATAAAATACTTATAACTCTCCCTTCTTCCGGGTGGTCGTTTAACACAATATCCATGTACAGTAATCTTCTCTATATAACGACTACTAAAACGAAGGCTGATTGATTGTATCAAAGACAGGTCACAGCTTAAAGCAAAGTGACAGTGAAACAGAAAGCTCCTTTAGGAGCTTTCTGTTTCACTGTCTTATTGCTTTAAGCAGTCACCTGCCTTGAACACCCAATAATTAACATAATTTAGTGGTCGCATAGGAGAGGTTTTAATGTAGTTTCAAATTATGCAAGAATGGCGTTTTCATCAGGATCTGCCCTGTTTGGCAATGCTAGTTTATATGTATAAACTCTGCGTCTGATCTGGCTCCAAACTGTTTGATACTAATATTAAGATTGAACAGTTTCACAACCCTGCCATTTTCAAAATTTCTATTGCATTGCCTTTGCTTTAGTTTCTTTTAAACAGAAAATCGGATCGTATTCGTACTGTACATTGAAATAACTCTTGACATTAACTTAGTATTGCCATAAACACGTTCTGGAGACAAGTAAACCGTACTAGTATAGCCTAAATATGGTTATATAGTTGATCTGTTTTTTGTGCTTTTCAAGATTACGTTTCATTATTCACATCCTCATGTTACATAAAAAATCATGAACTGAGAGAAATAAAAGAAATTAAATGCAAAAAAACGACGATTAATTTGTCCATATGTACAGTCAAACCTAAAAGAAAATCTCGAAAGAATTTCAACTGATGTCTACAGAAAAGTAACGTGCTTTACGAGTACTTTTATATTAAGCATATGTTTGAATCCCTAAATCTTGTTTCATTGTACACAATTTTCAGTTTTGTTAATTTAACATGTAGAAATCTACTGCATGAATAAGTGTTTTGAGAAGAGGGTCTTCCTCCACATGTAACTATTTGGATGTCGCGATATGACTGGAATGCTGTTAAATCAATGTAAAACCATAAGAATTAAAACAATTAAAATCTAAAAGAAATATCGCTGCGATGTAGGTCATAACAGTTTTGCCACTATAGATTCAAGGAGTAAGAATCTCACTGCTTGTATTTTACTCTGAAGTCGTTTTGTTCAGCGTTATGGCATATATCCTGGCTACACACATGTTCAAGTGCCGATTTATTCTTTGTGGCATAAAATAATTATTGTTCTCACATAACTACCCTTGTTTTCTATAGCGAACAACGATGACGAATATCCTTATCTCCAACATGTGTAAGATCACGTTGATGACGTCACTATAACGTCACTATTTATAACGGCGTCTTGACGTCATCGGGGTTCCAAAAATGCATATTACTTAAAAAAGCTTAAATCGTTGGTAATGTGAGAAAAAGAATCTGTCACTCGTCGATGTTTAAGACAAGTTGATCTCAAACTCGTCCAGAATAGAAAAGTTATTAAGCTCGCCAAGGCTCGCTTAATACCATTTCAATTCTAGACTCGTTTGAGATCAGCTTGTCTTAAACATCGACTCATGACAGATCCTATATTTCTGCTTCAAATACCTAATGTTTCTGGGTATGAACTTTTTTTAAACAACTATCTAGTTGTTGATGGTGAATATTGAAGGCATATAATAAACATAACACCAGTTCGCAAATAGAAGTAGATAAAAGTGTCTCTCTGGCATTTTCGACCATTTGGCATTTTTGGTGGCAACAGCTCTCGTATCGTACTGTACCACGGAGTACTTAGACCCTGTACAAATACACGCGGAAAGGTCGATATCACGGAAAGGCGTATACTATATGCCAATAGCAGGAAAAGGGTCAACTAGTTTGGTTGTGTTGCTGTTTTTGATGCTGTCTTTTTGTTTTACTTGTCTGTATCAAACATTTTGAAATCGAATTAAGAGAGAAATGCAGCTGTTCAAATATAGATCTAGGTGTGCTATACACGCGATGTCGAAACTATGTACATGTATAAAGGTACAATTTATATATAGATATTTTGTATAGCAAACACTCTACACTTCTTACAAATGCAATTATACAGACCATGTGATATTATTCAATATTAAATTCTGATTTCCCAATCAATAATCCAACAAAGGAGTCTACTTTTTCAATAAAAAAGAGTCGATAGGAACCTGTATATTCAAATTTAAATGATGTCTCAATGAATGTTAGATTATCATTTCGAGCTCACTCAATAAGTTTATAGTACAGTAAAAGAATTGATTTCCACCTAAATACCATACACCGTGGTATAGTCGAAAGAGGTTCCCTGAAATAGTTTCCAAGTATTTATTATAAATTATATGATAGTAATTTCTAAAGGAACGTTCTCTTGCCCTTGTTTTCTTATTCTTTACAAAAGTATGCGCAAAACATACAAAGCATTTGTTTATTTTGACCAAGGTGTATTGTCTGTATGCATCTGGAAAGTAGCAGTAAAGAACACCGAATACAAGTGCTCACCGGCTTATACCAGACCGCGAGATCTAACCTGCCTCAACAATTTGCAAATAAAAGTATAGTCACATTTGGCCACGAAATGTTTATACTGATATTCAAATGTTATGCTAAAAGGACACAAAACAAACGCTGCATTGAGATTTTGCGTGTTAGTGTAAATTTGATATGCTTACATCATTCACTGACATGTGTTTGACTCTACTGACATTTTAATATAGCCTGGATCCAGATGGGATACCGGTGAAACACAAGGGCTGCCAGTAGATGAGCTTGACAAATCCTAAGATTTCCAACTTTTTAATTTTTCATTCGCGATTACTTAAAGCAGGTTGAAACTTAAGCAGAATGCGCCTGAAGGCGCATTCTGCTTTACTTTCAGCCTGCCTTAAGCTACTATCTGCGAGGATAATCATCCGAATATTTCTGAAAAATCCGGAGAAATGGCAGCCCTGTAACTCAGCTTCTAATTAGGACAAAGCCCTGGTTTGGCGCTCACATATCGATGTTTCAGATGTCAAAATGACTCAGGTTTATATTGCAAAAAAAAAAAACCAAGCAGACGACAAATTAATTTTATTATATGATTTTCTAACAATAAACGGGTATGTACGCTACGCTATATATACATGTATGTACGGTAGAAGTTGCGCTACTTTGACAAAAAGTTCCGATTCAGAGAGAATCGGCGTCTCATCTGGATCACCCACTGTTTGAACTTTCTGAAATAAAACAAAGATAAACCAACTCTAAGAATTGTTTCAGACGATGGATTTAGCAGACGGCAATTTCATGATTTGCTAAAGGTTACGAAATTGCACCCAATGCATTTACCTGACACTACCTTTCATAGATATCATATTACAATACTTGAAGAATATTGAAAAACACCCGGCCTAGCCCTTATAAGGTTATAATATTGTCACAGCTCCCAAAATAGTCGTCCTTCAAAACCATTATACAGTGGATAATCTGTTATTCTTTCCCAATAAACGCGTTCACGCTAAAAAATAATTTGCAGTGCAAACAGTTCGGAGCCAGATCAGACGCCGGGTAACCCGGCGTCTGATCAGGCTCCAAACTGTTTGCCACCAAGATAAACAAGACTTATCAGAATTGTCCATAAGTTGTTCTTTTCTACGTTTTAGTGCTTTGCGTTTGCGTACGTTTGCGTTTAAACGGGAAAGAATAACAGATTCTCCACTGTACCAAGATATTAAATTTGTTTTACCTAATGATATATCGATAGGAATGTCAAACAGTGTGGACCCTGATCAGAGGCAGAGTTTACTCGTCGTCTGGTCAGGATTTAACCTAGTACCCCATAAATCCGCCTTTTACACCTTTAATGTATTCCTCCACTGAAGAGAAAAGATCCACTTTACAGTCATGAATATGTACCGTTATAAAAAGTTTCTGTATCCTAGCAGATGGTAGCTTAAAGCAGGCTGAAAGTAAAGCAGAATGTGCCTAAAGGCACATTCTATTTAACGTTCAACCTGCTTTAAATGGTCACCTGTCTTCAAAACTAGAAACAGGCTATGGGGTAAAGGGTTAAACCGTTCGCAAATGTCAATAATTATAATTGCTAATAATACGTGAACAAAGACGTTATGTCGCAATGCAATGGCATGTTAAAATGACAGCTTTTGAAATCTCGATTAATCTTTTTATCGGAGTAGCAAACAGTTTGGAGCCTGATCAGATGCCGACTTAGAGGGCGTTTCATCTGGCTCAATACTATTTGTAATCGAATTAATACGTCTAGCAGCACGCATTTACTGGAAAAGAATAGCGTCTTCTTCTCTGTAGTAACATGGTTAAAACTGTCAGATTAAGTAATCTTCAAATCTTCTAGATCTCACCTAGTGTTCTATGTACTCTGGGTATATTTGATATTTAGCGATTAAATAATTATTTCTTTTGAAGCAAAGGGGGTAAATTGCTTTCTACCTGATTTCACAAACAGACAATATATCATAACTTGTAGTACGCATGTCAGATTTCTTCTGCACCAGTTCAGTTGACTCGCCTGGCAGTTCTTTAAGGGGAGTAAATGTATTACAAAAACTAAAGTCTTTACAGTGGAGAATCTGTTATTCTTTCCCAATAAACGCGTTTACGCTAAAACTATTATTTTCAGTGCAAACAGTTTGGAGCCAGATCAGACGCCGGGTAACCCGGTGTCTGATCAGGCTCCAAACTGTTTGCCACCAAGATAAACAAGAATTATCAGAATTGTCCAAAAGTTGTTCTTTTCTACGTTTTAGTGCTTTGCGTTTGCGTACGTTTTGCGTTTAAACGGGAAAGAATAACAGATTATCCACTGTATGTCTTCACCAAACCCTAACGAGTAGCCAAATCATGGAATTTAGTAAAGACATGACGGAGAAAATAGTTGAAAACTTGTGTTCACTCCGTCTCTTCTTGATGTATAGTTACTACATGTATCAAAGTCACTAATAGTTTTCTATCAAGCAAAGTCAACGAGTAGCACATTACTGTGTATTACGAAGATAGCAGACTATCGTTTTCGTTTTATTTCATAATTATAACCCTGTTTCTGACGATTACAAGTGGTTTTAATTGGAATCAGTGATTAAATATAAATATATCACTGTTTCACATGATGGCAAGTGGTTCTAATAGGGAGCAGTATTTAAATATAAACATTACCCGTTATTGCATGATGTGAATCAGTGATTAAATATAAATGCATTGTATAACCCTGTTTCACATAATGGCAAGTGATTCTAATGGGGAGCAGTATTTGAATATAAATATAACCATGTTTCACATGATGGGAATCGGTGATTAAATACCAATATAACCCTGTTTCACATGATGCCAAGTGATTCTAATGGGGAACAGTATTTAAAAATAAATACATGTATAACCATGTTTCACATGGTGGAAGGCAGATATTAAATATACATGTATATATAACCCTGTTTCATATGATTCCAAGTGATTCTAATGGGGAAAGGTATTTGGATATAATTAGTTTTTACTTTTTCACATAACTGTACGTTGTTTAAGCGGGAAAAGCAATCTCTTTCACAAAAACATTTCACCCTTTTCACATGCATAGATATGCAGCACTTAGAGATGCTTATTTACATTTTATCACATGTGGTATTGTCCGATTTTTCTGAACTGTCGGAGTTATTTTTAGAACAGAATAGTTAATAAAGGTAAATAGGTAAGCAAGGTAACATCGAATATGTAATCGTACACTTTCCTACTTGAGATAAGTATGATCCTCGTGCAGCACGACACCGCTGCGCTAACTTTACTGCTATCTTATTCTCTCCCAATAAACGTAATTATATACTAAAGCTATTATTTCCATTACAAACAGGTTTGAGCCAGATCAGACGCCGGGTAACCCGGCGTCTGATCAGGCTCGAACCTGTTTGCTACTCAGATTAAAAATAAAGTAAAAATTCTAAAAGTAAATTTCCACAGTTTAGTGCATTGCGTTTGCGTTTAAACGGAAAAGAATAATATATACTCTACTGTACATTACGCACAAAAATTACAGCTATCCGTATCTCTAACTGGATGTAGAGAAAACTCATCCCTTTTAAAGTTTTTAAATGTTCCAATCTAAAAATAACTCTGACAGGTAAGAAGAAAACACTAATACAAGCTTGGTGGCAAATCAAACACCCTTAGAGTGCTGAGCATGACGTGACTTACATTTGCAAACAGCTTCAATCCAGACCAAAGCCACATAAAGCGTTTTCTGATCTGGATTCAAACTGTTTGCAACTCGTTATGATGGTTTTTCTATGAAAATGTCCAATATGGGGTGGTAACTTTAAGAAATAGCAGCAGACAACAATTTAAAGCAGACGATATTGCAGCAGTGAAAGTTTTAGTCATAATTGTCTTATTTGGGGAACAGCGGCAAATTTTGACTTAAGGAGGGACTCGTTGGTCGGAGGGTCGTCGTAGGAAGGGACCACTTTATTTATTTGACTGTTTTCTTATGTGAGTACATGAGGTTTCAGTAGAGGGCAATATTTAGAGATGTTTAACTCCATGTCATTCGAGTGGCTGGCAAGCTAGCTGTATATTTGTGTATTTAGATACGTTATCAGTCTAACCTGTAGTAAGCGACCACTAAAAAGAAAATACATTTTGTATTCATGGCAGGTGGCAGCTTAAAGAAAGGCACACGCCAACCAGGACTAGCCTTCTGTCCGACTTTTGGCCTGTATTAATTAGTCACACTTATTTTAACTCTTTCGCTGCCAAATTAGTCGTGAGGGTTTAACCCCTTCACCGTTTCATTGTCATCTTCTTCAATTTTGTTGTTTGCAAAATCATTCCAAAGTAAGATACAATGTAGTATGACTTATATTACATCGGAACGAGTGTCAAACCGTTTTTATCCTGATCAGACGCCGCGTGACGCGGCGTCTGATCAGGATCCAAACGGTTTGCAAAGTCGCCTATTGACGCCATTGGCAGTGAAAGAGTTAAATATCACCATGCATCTTCATTTAGCGGTCACATAACGCAGGTGTGACTATATTTTACTTTTTTCTCAAAGAATACATGTGGTTCCAGAAGGAAAGATATTTGTTTGTTCACATGACTACATGTACATGTGGTTCAAGCGGGAACAATATGTAGAGATATGTATCGGACTTTTTCTCACGTGACTAAATGTTAATTCCAGTGGGAAACGAGAAACAATATTTATAGATAATTTTTTATGTATGTGACGTTTTCTCACGTGACTGCATGTGGTTCTAGCGTGATACAATAATTTTGACCTTTTTCACGTGACTGCATGCGGTTCTAGCGTGATACAATAATTTTGACCTTTTTTCACGTGACTGCATGCGGTTCTAGCGTGATACAATAATTTTGACCTTTTTTCACGTGACTGCATGCGGTTCTAGTTGGAAACTATAATTAAATATATTTATTTGACTTTTTCTCACTTTACTACATTGTCGTTTCAGCGAGAGACCATATTTGGAGATGTTTATTGGACTTTTTCTCACGTGACTACATGTGATTCCCATTGAAAGTAATATTTTGAAAGGTTTATTTTACCGTTTGTCACATGACCTCCTGTTATTCTATAGGGATACATGTAGTTCTTGTGGGAAACAGTATTTAAAGATACCCATCTTAAGACCTTTGAATCCCTTTTTGAACCCTAGTAACGAGAATACTCGTCAATTTTAAAAAAGCGTATAAATAATACTCTTGTCCTATTCAGACAGAGTAGACGTTGGTCCAAAAGAACACTCTGAACAGGATCAACACTGTTTGTCAATGTTCAATATATTATAAACATCAATACTAAATTGTTAAAGGTAAACTAAACTTAATTGGAAATCGGAATTCAGGGCTGAATGGGTAAAAACAGTCAACATGTTTTCATATGACTACAGGTTGTTTAGAGATGTACAAAACATACTGCAAGAGCTACGAGTCGTCATCGTATGATGACCCTTACGACCCGTATGATTATGACGATTATTTAGAGGAATTAGAGGAATACTGGGATTGGCTTATATCCTACTACGTCTATGGCCCCGGGAGTCGGTCAGGCGGTGGAACCAGCGTAACTGACAATAGACCAGAAGCGCCGAAGGAAGAACTTGTGAAAGACCTGAATGTGAAGTCGATTGACCTCAAAATTGATACGAATACACTGCTACACAGGTACCTTAACCCTTTCGTTCTCAAATTATTCGGGAGATTTTTACCACTACATCGCTTTTTGTCGTCTGCAACATCGTTTCAAAGTTAAATATATGGCAGTATGACACACTTTCTTCCTTTTATACTTTAAACAGTATATAAGCATGCTGAGAGTAAAGCAAAATGTGCCTTTAGTCGCATTTCTTGCAATTGCTGTTAGGGGTCACCTGTCTTCAAAACTAGAAGTAGACTATCAAGTTTTGGGATGAAAAGAAACGAACAACATATAGATCTATTCCATTGTAGGACGGATAAGTATGAAATAACAGACGCGGACAATGATTCCACGCCCAAGAGACCGGCCTCGCTTGTTCTACGTAGAGGTGACTTTTTCGAGGTTGAGATGAAGTTTGACCGTCCATATGACAAAGAAAAGCATGACATGAAGGTGTGCTTTTCGTTTGGTAAGTCTAATGCTTTAGCGCTGCTTGGCCTAGCACAAAAGTCTGCTTTAAACCTTTCCCCGATAGAAGCGCCTTTTAACGCATTAACCCTTTACCTGCTGGTCGCGACTTTACTGATTTTTGCAAACAGTTTAGATCCAGATTAGACGCCGCGTTTGACACTCGTCTTTGGGTTTATTTACTTTAAAAATGTATAAATCTAAATGTAACAAATTTTGCAGACGACAATTTCAAAGCAGACGGCATCACCGCAGGATAAGGGTTAAAATTACTTCTCCACTGAAGAAAATAACTCAAATTTATACAGTCATAAACATGTACTATTAGAAATATATTCCACAACCTAACATATTGTATCTTACAGCAGGCTGAAAGTAAATGAGAGTGTGCCTTAAGGCGCATTCAGCTTTACTGTGAACCTGCGGTAAATGTAATTTGTCTTCAAAACTAGAATTAGACTATGGGGTAAAGGGTTAAGCATATATATGTAAGAAAATACATGATCAGTTTTGGGGCGATAACCACAAGTATGAAAGCCGGATAGTACCACTTTAAGAATCTTTTTTATTCCTTTATCTTGAAAATTCAAGATATTATTCATTAGTTAAACGCAAACGAAATGCAAACGCATGGCAGTAAAATGTAGAAAAACTTTTGACAATTCTGACAATTTATTTTAATTTGCGTAAACAAGTGTGGAGCCTGATTAGACGCCGGGTTACCCGGCGTCTGATCTGGCTCCAAACTGTTTGCAATTGAACTTAGTGCTTTTAGCATGAATGTGTTTGTTGTGATAACGGGTAACATCATCTCCACTGTAGATATTTCTGTATTTTGAAAGGTGACGTACCCATGAAAGACAACAAAACCTATTTTGAGTTCGCCCTAGACGAATCTGGAAAAAAGAAGTTCAAACCTACACAATGGGGCGCCAATCTCAAATCGAGGAATGATTCTAACAACTCTATCAAAGTGAAGGTAAGGAAATTCAATAAGGTCTAAATTTTGCCAACCTCAAATCGAGGAATTTTTCTGATAACTCCATCAAAATGAAGGTAATCAGATTCAATAAGGTCTAAAATCCCATTGAGATTTTGCCAACCTCAGATCGAGGAACGATTCTGATAACTCTATCAAAGTGAAGATATGCAAATTCAATAAAGTCTAAAAGCCCTTTTGAGTCTTTGCAGGAAAAAAAACTGATTTGACAAAATTAAACCCAATCACTAGGTTCAAGTGCTGAGATGTTGGATTTTAATTGTACGCCGAGCTACTTAGTGTCATTTCTGGATACAAACTTTGTCTGACAGCTATGTCGATGTTTCTCTCCAACAAAAATTTTGATATTAAAATTTGATAAATAGTCAATATTCACACCTTCACTACTATACCCCGAGTTCAATAAGTATTTGCAAACAGCTTGGATCCTGATCAGACGCCACGGAACACGGCGTCTGATCAGGATCCAAACTGTTTGACACTCATTTCAATATTTCTTAAGTCAAAATACCGAAAATTTTAATTTGAGAAATTAAAGCAGACGATAATTGTTAAAATTGGATGACTTCTTTACTTTCAAGACACTAGTATAAGGAGCTTTCAAACACTCCTATAATGATCACTTAAAGAGGAAACCTTTCTGCTTTACATTCAACATATCTTAATCAGCCACATTTAAACACCAACTTACTAATCTCATTTAGGGGTCGTATTAGAAGGGTGTTACTGTATTGGTCTCTCCAACGTCCAAGGTTATCGAGCGTTTTAGCTGAGGCCGAGTGTGTTCGCAAGCATTTGATTGGTCAGAATTGAGCCTAGGCTCAAATCTGACCAATCAAATGCTTGCGAACACACCCAGGCTCAAATCTGACCAATCAAATGCTTGCGAACACACCCAGACTCAGCTCAAACGCTTTATAACATTTGACCCAAAAAAGTAATAATTATTGTTTCTCCTACTCGTAGATTCACATTCCGGCTAACTGTATTGTTGGTAAATGGGAGCTGACCGTAAAGACATACTGCAAGGGCAAGGACAAAGATGGAAAAGACAAGATGGTTATTTTTACCTACGACCAAGATATCATCATCTTCATCTTGTTCAATGCCTGGTGCAAAGGTTGGTTGACAAACAATTTACTTGCCTCAGAAAAATGTGGTTTCTGATCGGTTAGCTTTCCAGGGTACATTATTCGTTACGCAGTTTTTCTGGGTACGTGAGGATTTATTTTTCTTTAATTTCGGCCGAATGAATACATTGTCCGATCTGTTTATTCCCGGCTGAGTGAATAAATTTAACACTAGAATTGTCCATTTGAGGTTTCAGGGAGGAAACGGTTATGTCAACTATCTTCAAAACTAGAAACAGGCTCTTTGGTAATAGGTAAAACGGGAAAGACTGTTTTCACCAACGTGAAATTAAATTGTAATTTACATACACTTCATTGTAGATGATGCTTGCTACATGGAAACCGAGAAACTTCTGGAGGAATACGTATTGAATGACAGTGGTTTGGTATACCAGGGCAGTCCCCCTAATAGTATCTACGGGAAAGCATGGAACTTTGGACAGGTGAACTGTAGTTTTTTTTAAATTTTGTAACTGAGTTCTGTGTTCAACGGCCTTTCAGTTAATAGCATACGTGTACTGCGCTCCCTCTGTACAACAGCACTCAATGGGAGACACAAATGTGTGCGTTGAGTCGTTATAGGGAGGGAAATTGGCTACATTTGCAAACAGCTTCGATCCAGATCAGACGCCGCGTAACGCGGCGTCTGATCTGGATCGAAGCTGTTTGTCACTCGTTATTAAATATCAAAATATCCACTATGTAACTTGAGAAAAACAGCAGACGATACTTTTTAACAGGAGTTGAAGCGTTAGACATAATTGTTCCATTTGGGGAATTGCTTTAAATGTCGTTGTAAGGAGGGAGTCGTTGTTGGGAGGGCCGTTGTAGAGAGGGAACACTGTACTATCAAAAACATATAGGAGCCTAATGTAAGAACAAGTTAGCCTCCTTTAAAAAGGACGGCCAATGCAAAGCAGCAGTCTTTTTGGGATGTTGGTTGTACAGTGGAGAATCTGTTATTCTTTCCCGTTTAAACGCAAACGTACGCAAACGCAAAACACTAAAACGTAGAAAAATACAACTTTTTGACAATTCTGATAATTCATCTTTATCTTGGTGGCAAACAGTTTGGAGCTTGATCAGACGCCGGGTTACCCGGCGTCTGATCTGGCTCCAAACTGTTTGCAGTGAAAATAAAAGTTTTAGCGTAAACGCGTTTATTGGGAAAGAATAACGTTTTCTCCACTGTAATTGGGTCCTGTTAACCCTTACCCACTAACCTGGTTGTAACTTTGAAGGTGGGTGGTCACTTAAAGTAGGTTGAAAGTAAAGCAGAATGCGCCTTATTGCGCATCCTGCTTTACTTTCAGCCTGCTTCAAACTACCCTCTGCTATGATATAGAAACAAATGTTTTTATGGTAAATGTTCATAGTATGAATTGGAACTATTTTCTTCAGCGGAGGAACAAATCAAAAACGCTAAAAGTCGCTTCTAGGGGGAAAGGGTTAACAGTTAACCGAAATGAGTTTTACATTCACATTCACAAGAAGTTGAGTTCAACTCAAAATTTTATATATTTGGAGCCAGGGTCCAATGTTATAAAGTTTGT
Organism: Gari tellinella; assembly: GCA_922989275.2. NCBI lineage: Eukaryota > Metazoa > Mollusca > Bivalvia > Cardiida > Psammobiidae > Gari > Gari tellinella. Next base: position 29,651,099 of record OV277862.1, read on the forward strand.
GAGTTGAGTCTGAAAATCGTTCTCAAGCATTGAATTGAGTCTTGTCTTGTTTGAGTTTTTGCAATAGTTCATTTGATTCATCCTTGACTAATGTGTTACCATGTCATTGTAGTTTGAATTGGGGATTTTGGAGGCTGCTTTGTACATCATGCAAAAATCCTATGAAGGATTTCCGGAGAAACTTGCAGACCCAGTACAGGTAGTCAGAGGCATAACCCTGATGGTAAGTTTCTACACATATATATGAGTTATATAAAAGACAGGCCGACATCCTTAAGCTCGAGTCTTTTGCAGTATTATCTAAGGATCTCTATCTCTCTCTCTCTCTATCTCTTTCTATCTATCTCTCTCTATATATATTTATATATATATATATAATAAATGTCGGCGTGATGCCGGAAACTACCGGGAAAAGCTGTATATATGATTTTAAAAAAATAGATGATGTATTATAGGCTTTTAAAAACAATTTTATTTCTTCAAACAATGCGCATTGTTTGAAGAAATAAAATTGGTTTTAAAAGCCTATAATACATCATCTATTTTTTTTAAATCATATATATATATATATATATATATATATACATGTACCTATTTGTCTATCTGTCTGCCTACCGACCTGTCTGCATGCCTGCCTGCCTGCCTACCTACCAACCTACCTACATACCTGCGTGCCTGCCTACATACCTACCTACCTGCCTGCCAGCCTGCCTGCCTGCCTACATACCTGCCTGCCTGTCTGCCTACTTTCCTACCTACCTACCTGCCTGTCTGCTTGCCTGCCTGTCTACCTACCTACCTATCTATCTATCTATCTCTCTATCCATCTCTCTATCTATCCAGCTATCTATCTATCTATCTATCTATCCAATTCCATCCCATCCAATCCCATCAATCCCTCCATCCATCCATCTACATGTATGTATCTATTCAGAGAGCAATAATTTACAGTAAAACCTCTCTATGATGCTTTTTATCTGGAAATCTGTGTTTAAGGCAGTCACTAAATAGAACAACCATGGTCAGTCTACTCCATTTGGGAGCGTCCTGTGATAAACATGTCCTTAGCTTAACCCTTAGCCTGCCAGTCACAACTATAGCTCCATATGCAAACAGCTTGGATCCGGATGAGACGCCGAGTAACTCGGCGTCTCATCCGGATCCAAGCTGTTTGACACTCGGACAACATTTTCAGCAATTTTGAGCAACTTTGAAGCACTTTGAAACTTGAAGCAGACGAGAAATATAGCAGACGACAATTTATTTGGCGGGCTAAGGGTTAATAGTAATGCAGTACAATCCCTTCCGAAGCACCCTGTGTTACTTTAGTCCTAAATTTAGTAGCAGGGTTGGCATTAAACCCGGTGTTATTCTTATTGCCGAATCCGCTAGGTTTTATGGGTTTTAAAGGGGCGGTGTTTGGGATTTTATGCGATTTTGGGGGGTTTATGAAAGTTTTAGTTTAGAAAGTTGACTATAACAGTAAGCAATCAAAACCTGCCTAAAACAAGTGCTAGCCATCAACACTGATATTGCTGAGAACAGCATGTAAATGAAAATTAGTAATAAGAAAAAAGTTCAGTGAAGGTTCTGAGATAGTGTTTGATAGCCCGACTTTTTTTTCCAAATTGCCTACATGCAACATACGAGTACCAATATTATATATCATTTTGAGTGTTAGGACTTGTAGAAGCTTTATAAAGGAGTCTTGATGTAAACATTTATCACTACTAAGCTATTTATGGTGCCACTAACAGAGTCTGGAAATGTCCATGTATCTTTTTTACAAATGCCAAAATTTGAATTCTTCATTTCACATTTTATTGATCATATACTTTCTGTCAACAAAGGAGTGTCATATTTAGAAACTGTACTGATGTAATAAGCATAAAATGTGATTTAAATTTTGAAGGTCATTTTTTAAAAATTGGAGGAAGCCATGGTGGAAATACTTTTTTTCTTTACAAAAGTACAGTACAGCTCACATGGAGTTTGCTTATTTCTCTCGTCCTCTGTGACAAGAAATCACTTTGTGTGGTCAAACTGCGTTTTTTCTCTCCCCACTGCTTGTGAAAAGCGAGATTTTCCGCCGCGATTTCGCGCTGTGTTACGCTGCGTGGGAAAATCGATAAATCTTAATCTTGCATTTTGTCGGGCACAGTGTTGCATGTAGGCATTTTGGAAAAAAAGTCGGAAAAAGTCGGGCTATCAAACACTATCTCGGAACCTTAAACACGAAATTGACCATCGTAGATTTTTCTTCTTTGAGGTTGTCACCATAGGTTGAGTGAGGATCCCCTATTCCAAAGTAAAATCAAGGCATTTTCACATTGCTTTAACCCATTAATCCATAATCTATTTAATTTTGAATACAGGTGACCATTTAAAGCACGCTAAAAGTAAAGCAGAATGTGCCGTAAGGCACATTCTGTTTTACTTTCAGCCTGCTTTAAGCTACCATCTGCGAAATATTTCTAACAAAATATTTCTGCGAAATACATTTCATGATTGCATACATTGGAACTATTTTCTTCAGCGGGGGAATAAATTATGGGGCGTTATATAGAGGTTTTACTGTATAATCAATTCAGGTCAATGCCTGTTACGGCGGTGTGCTAGTAGGAAACTGGAGTGGTAAATATGAAGGTGGTGTGAAACCAACGAAATGGAATGGCAGTGTCAAGATATTGACTCAATATATGGAGAAGAAAGAGCCTGTGAGATATGGACAATGTTGGGTCTTCTCTGCTCTCACAACTACTGGTCAGTAACACAGTGTTCCCTTCCTCAAATGACCCTTCCAACAACGACTCCCTCCTTACAACGACCTTTGCAGTAGTTTCCTAAACAGGACAGTTAAGTCTCACGCATTTACTACAGTAATATCGTCCGCTTAAAGTTGTCGTATGCTGTGTTTCTCAAAGTTACATATAAGTGGACATTTTGTTACAATAAATATTAGTATGAGTGACAAACAGCTTGAATCCAGATCAGACGCCGCGTTACGCTGCGTCTGATCTGGATTCAAGCTGTTTGCAAATGTAAGCTAAGTCTTAATGTTTCCTCCCTATAACGATTCCCTCCGAACAACACTCACAATTTGTGTTTCCCATCGGGTGTCGTTGTAGAGAGGAAGCTATGTACAGTGGAGAATCTGTTATTCTTTCCCGTTTAAACGCAAACGTACGCAAACGCAAAGCACTAAAACGTAGAAAAGAACAACTTTTGGACAATTCTTATAATTCTTGTTTATCTTGGTGGCAAACAGTTTGGAGCCTGATCAGACGCCGGGTTACCCGGCGTCTGATCTGGCTCCAAACTGTTTGCACTGCAAATAATAGTTTTAGCGTAAAACGCGTTTATTGGGAAAGAATAACACATTCTCCACTGTACATATTAACCCCTTTTACTGCCATGACGTCATTTGTTTGAAAGGTTTCTTTACTAAAGAAAAATATTGTATGACTGTCAAATAATTTACCGCGTAACGCGGCGTTCGATAAGGACCCATACTGTTTTCAAATAACTCGTTTACTTGTGTCCAAAGCAGTGAAAGAATTAAGAATTATTTCGAAACGAATTTTTGTATACAGTACAATAATACAGTCGATCTTCGATATATCGAACTCGCTTATCTCGAACTACCCGATATTTCGATACTTAAATTACTTTACTTCATGCTCGGTTAAGTCGAACATACCCGATAATCTTATGGCGCATTCTGCTTTAAATTCAACCTGTGTTAAGTAATCGTGCTTGAAAAATAGAAAATATTGAAATCTTAGTATAGTTCAAGATCAACTGATGGCAGCCCTGTTATTTCAGTCTGCAGAGCTCTAGGGCTAGCCTCCAGGTCCACCACAAACTACTCATCAGCTCATGATACAGAACGATCCAACACCATTGACAAGTTTTTCGATAAGGCGGGCAAAGAAGTATCATTACCAGACTCCAGTGATTCAGTCTGGTAAGAATAGAATTAAACCCCTTACCCCATAAATACGTCTGTTTACACCTCTACTTTATTTATCCACTAAGGAAAATAATTCAAATTTATACAATCATGAATATGTATCATAAGAAATATTTTCTTAATAATACCAGCTGGTACCTTAAAGTAGGCTGTAAGTAAAGCAGAATGCGCCCTAAGGCGCATTCTGCTTTACTTTCAACCTGATTTAAGTAGTCATCTGTCTTCAAATTTAGAAAAAGGCTATTGGGTAATGGGTTAAACATCTTTGTCGTTTGTCTCAAATACATGTACAGTAAAACCTCTCTATTACGACCACTTACAGTGGAGAAAACGTTATTCTTTCCCAATAAACGCGTTTACTCTAAAACTATTATTTCCATTGCAAACAGTTTGGAGCCAGATCAGACGCCGGGTAACCCGGCGTCTGATCAGGCTCCAAACTGTTTGCCACCAAGATAAAGATGAATTATCAGAATTGTCAAAAAGTTGTACTTTTCTACGTTTTAGTGTTTCGCGTTTGCGTACGTTTGCGTTTAAACGGGAAAGAATAACAGATTCTCCACTGTACGACCACTTAATTGGGTTGATTATTTGGTGCTTAACCCTTTCACTTTCGATGACGCCTTAAAGGACGTTTGCAAACAGTTTGGGTCCTGATCAGACGCCGCGTCATGCGGCGTCTGATCAGGAACAAAACTGTTTGACGCTGGTTTTAAATTTCCTCAGTCATACTGCCTAATTTTTTAAACATAAAAACGAAGTTGGAGACAACAAAATTGAAGCAGACGATAATGAAACGGTGAAGGGGTAAAACTCTCCCGAATAATTTGATCATGAATGGGTTATGACAGGTGACTACTTAAATCAAGATGACAGTAAAACAGAAAGCTCCTTTAGGTGCATATAAAAAAGTTCTTATCATAATTAGCCTAAGTAATTGACCAGACTGACAAGAGCAAACAGTATAGACTCTAATGAGACTGCTCCTGAGAGAGAAGTCTAATCACGGTCTACACTGTTTGTCATTCAGCTTTTATGCTAGTATTGCAAAAAAGCACAAAATTAATACATGAAGTTATTATTTGGATAAGTATAGCAGTTGTACTGGGTATCCGAACAATAGGATTTCATCAGTACTGTTACAGGAGGCTGAGAGACGACATACATTGTACTTTGTTTCAACATTTTGAAGATGTTACTAATTTTACTTTAAGTACTGTAAAGGAAAATTATTATAGAAATTATTGAAAACGGACTTACATTTGGTTCAGTTTTATTTAAATAGCAATTTTGAGAAGCAGTATTTGAACTTTCAACGAATCAGACATATTCTATCTGATGTTTTCCAGGAATTTTCATGTGTGGAACGAGGTGTGGCTAGCACGTCACGATCTGCAGTCGAAGCGTTTTGACGGTTGGCAGGCGATAGATGCAACTCCACAAGAATTAAGTTCTGAAAAAGGAGGTACAATCTGATAAATACATGTTCAACAAAAAGAAAACATAATGTCTCAAGTCACTCAAATGAAGAAAACTTTTTAATCTATATGTTACAGGGATAACGTGTAATCAGGGAATACGTGAAAACCACCGAAAAAACAGGGATTTCACGAAAACCCTAAATCTCCCAGAGAAAAAGCGTAATTTTGAAGCGTTTCGTTAATTTGTTTTATAAATATTTGGCAGTTACTTTTGGTTTAAGTGATGACTCTTACCTTGTTTAGTTTGTTTAAGTTCAAAGGCAATTACCACGCTATGAAATATTTTGTTAACATTATTAACAAGACAGGTGTCTTTGTTTTGAATTGCGCTGGCTTATATGCACACTGTTCACTTATCTTTATTCACTTGTGCGAGAAACTTTGTATAAACGTTCATTAGACCATGACATTTCAAGAAAACATGATGTTTTAAACCAAAAGAAATGTCATGACCATACACATCTATTTATTTGAAGAAAACGGTACATTTCATCAATTTCCTTAAACACCAAGTGATTACACGTAATCCCTAAAAGCAGGGCTCCAGATAACAGTAGTTTTTCAAAAACTAAAATCTTTATTTCTGCATTAAACCCTATGGTGTTACTACTTGTTAGAATCGTCTCGAAGAGACGATTCTAACAATTAGTAACACCATAGGATTGGTGCTGAAATGAGTGAGAAAATAATGAATTTGTTCGATTAACTTCCTCTTATCTGGAGCCCTGTAAAAGATTCAAGGATTACGTGTAATCCCTGATTACACTTTATCTCTTTAACATCATTATATAACCATGACAGCTAAATGCATTAATAAGTGTTCTGCATTACGTTTGTTCTATATTCCCTCTTAAATATTCATTTTTTATAAAGATTATCGTTACTAGTGGTAAATGCACACTGATTTTGATGGTTTCAAATATTTGAAACCATGATCTATAGTCAGAATGGAGTTCAAAACTTTTACTCAGTTCTCATCCACTAAAGAAAATAACAATATCGGCTAATATGACAAGTTCAATAAAAACGTTATAGTAGTCTGTTTTCTAACCCAAACGCAATTTTTGAAATAACTACCTACTTACGCTGTGAAGAAATGTGAACGTTATTTGCAATGGTTTTCATTTAATCTTCTGAACACTATTTGAAATATGTTCGCCTGTCATTGCAAAGCCTGCCAAATTGCATTTCAACATTGTACAGACCAAACACCGTTGTCATCACAGGCTCTGTATTTTAGTTTGGTCTACACTGTCAAATACTATATATAATAAAGCTATATAAAATACTTAAGATGTATGTGGGTGTCAAACAGTGTAGATTGATACCAGCCGCCGCGTCAAAGACTCGTCGGCTGGCCTTGATCTACACTACCGGTATTTAAAATGCAATAAGGCAGGTTTTCTCGTGGCACGGCTCATTTTCAAATTAACCCCCCCCCCCCACCCCCCGTAATTAACTTTCTAATTTAACCTTGTCAGGGCTGCCATGTCTCCGGATTTTCCTAAATCTTCGGATTTTGTTCTAGTGCATGGTAGTTTAAAGCAGGCTGAAAGTAAAGCAAAATGCGCCTTAAGGCGCATTTTGCCTTACTTCCAGCCTGCTTTAAGCAGCCACGTGTCAACAAAACTAGAAACAGGCGATGCGGTAAAAGTACAATTCGTAAAATCGCACTTGAAAAATTCAAATTTTGAAATCTTAGGATTTTTTCATGTGAACTAATGGCAGCCCTGCCTTGTTGTAGCAAACAAACCGTCTATCTTTCCTTTTCACTCTCCATAACGTCATAAAACGCATTTGCAAACACTTCTGATCAGGATCCAAACTGTTTGCCACTTGTTTTGAAATCATGTCAGTTTACTGCCTTAAATCTAACTTTAAAACGATATTGCAGACAACAATATTGAAGTAGACGACAATATGGCGGTAAAGGGATAAGTTTTATCATGAAAGGGTTAATAATTGTTCTTCAACATTGTTTAAAAATCAGATTTAGGAGAAGTATGAATAATTATCGACTGAAGTGTCAATTAGTCTGGACCATAGGTGGTTCTCTCGAAAAAAAAAATTCTCGAAAAAAAAATAAAAAAAAATTGTACCTTACTCTGTTTATATAAATAGATAGACTCTAGTATGTATATTACCAACTCGAGAGAACCACCTATGGTCTGGACTCTTCAACTCTGAACAATCGCTATATAAGGTTGCGTCTGACCGGGATAAAAAATATTTTGAAGAGTCAGCTTTAAGTTCTCTATGGTGGTGAGGTTGACGACTCATCAATGTTTAACTGTAATCAAAATGACGTACATGTATACTGGTGTATTATTCCAACTGAAAATGTTTTCATGCCCTTAATCCATTACCCCATAAATACGCATTTTAACGCCAATAATTTATTCCTCCACTGAAGAAAAAAGTTCCAATGTATACAGTCATACATATGTACGATAATATTTATATTTTAGATGTTAGCTTAAAGCAGGCTGAAAGTCAAGCAAAATGCGCCTTGATGTGCATTCTACTTTACTTTCAACCTGCTTAAAGTGGTCACCTATTTTGAAAACTAGAAACAGGCTATGGGATCATGGGTTAAATGCCCATTTTGATTTACGACTCGGGGCAAAAACCAGCTTTAATACGCTCATCTAAGAAATCAAAATGCTGTTTTATTTTTTTTATCAAATAAAATATGAAAGCAAATATACGGACAGTCGAAACTCGATACTTTGAACTCGCTTTAATCGAACTTAGCAGTATTTTATAAGGTTAATTGTGAAAGGTCGATCTTGCTTAAGTAAAACAGACCTGTATTTCAAAGTTAAAACGTGGCTCAGCCACGTTTTAACTTTGAAACATGGGTATGTTCGGACTAAAGCGTGTTCGAACTATCGTGTTTTGACTGAATATAGCGCGGTGGGATTCTGTTACATGTATTATATATTTAGATCGTTTTACCTTAGCAGCGGACCAATATCATAGTAAAACATATAATAAATAACTTTTCAGATTTCTTTTACGGCATTAATGTTTGTGGACCAGCCCCGGTTGCAGCAATCAAGACTGGTGATACGGATAAGGATTTTGATACTGACTTCGTTTTCGCTGAGGTGAATGCTGATGTGGTACACTGGCAAGTGAATGAGGGTGGAATGTTGTCTTTTATGGGCATCGATGAGCGACAGTAAGTACAATGCCCCCTCTCTACAACGACAGGGGAGGGAGTCGTTATAGGGAGGGAACATTAAGAATTGGCCTACAGTTTCAAACAGCTTGAATCCAGACCAGACGCCGCGTTACGCGGCGTCTGATCTTGATTCAAGCTGTTTGTCACTCGTCATGGTATTTATTCCATCAAAATGTCCACTTATATGTAACTTTGAGAAAAACAGCAGACAACAAATTTTATCAGACGATACTTCAGCAGTGAATCGTTAGTCATAAATGTCGTGTTTGTGGGGAACAGCTGCAATGGTCGTTGTAATGAGCGAGTCGTTGTTGGGAGGGTTGTTGTACACGGCCGTCATCCCTATACTACGATAACAGGGGATAAAACGATAACAGAGGTAAACAAACAGCACGCGCTAAGGGTAAGTTCCTCAGTTTTAGTGCCCATTTCGTTAAAATCTCTGTTACATGAAGTGTCCTCACTCGGAAATCGAAGTGTCCATAAAACCACGCATAACAGCCACTAAATCATTCTCTATTTTCGTTCCTACATAAGTATTTGCTACCAACATATAAGAGTTTGAAGCAAAATGATTACTATACAGGATGGAAGAGCAACAATATATTTACTTTCATTTCAAATATTATTATTTGGTCTAAATATCCCATCAGTACACAGTTGACCCTGATTTTCGAGGAAATGTTCTCAAAATTTGGCAGAAAGCTACATTTCCCCCGTGAAATCTTTCTTCACAACATAAAATGATATGCTATTTATCGATCCCATTATGTTTCATGTCTCAAAATCTTCTCTACAGAACATAAGTTGCAAAACACTGAGGAACTTACCCTTAGCGCGTGCTGTTTGTTTACCTCTGTTATCGCGTTATCCTCTGTTATTGTAGTATAGGGATGACGGCCGTGTTGTAGGGAGGGAACACTGTATCATTGTATTTTTGCCTTTCGTCCAAAGGCTCGAGTGCAATATTTTGCAACGTTTCGGACACGATTCATTTGGCAGAAAGCTCAGATTATCCAGTCATGTTATAAGGATTTTCCCAAAAATTTGCACCGAATGTTTTACGTCATACAGCAACCAAACAGCTGAGATAAAAGTTCAAAAGATTGACAAACACGCGTGTATAATTAAAATTGTGTAAAGCGTTCACACAAATCACATCAAAGTTATTGAAGATGTTGATGTTTAATGCTAGACAAAAGCAATGAAGAAAGCTTCCGTTTTGTTGTGTTCTGCATTGATTTTCTTCTAAGTATTCTACTTTAAGGAGCAATATGTCTAGAATTGTCTCGTTATTTCACCGAGTAACCGCAGTGCACAGGGTTGTCTGTACATTGGCAGTTATACCTCGCTAAATCGTACTTAAAATTGAATGGGGTTTGGGTTAGACAATTAGTTGTTTATTGCACGAAGAGGGAAGTAATGAAAGATTGCGTTAACTATTTTACTCTCAATGACGTCATAAAGCGCTTTTGCAAACAGCTTTGATCCTGAGCAGACGCCGTGTCACGCGGCGAATCAAAATGTTTGCCACTTGTTTTGAAATTACGTCAGTTATACTACCTTAAATCTAAGTTTGTAACAATATTACTGACAACAATATTGAAGCAGAAGACAATATGGCGACGAAGGGGTAAAAACCTCACGATTAATTTGATCATAAACGGGTTAAGCAGCAATTCGTCGTTAGATACAAGCAAGCTCAATTTTGTATCCGTATGCATTGACTGCGAACTACAAATACATGTGATAAAAGAACTGAGTAAACCTAAAAATGCCTATGATTTAAGTAACATAGTAGGTTAACCCATTTGTGCCCACTATCCCATATATAGAACATAGGCAAATAGAGTAGACTCTGATCAGACCCCGCATTATGCGGCGTCTGATCAGAGTCTACACTGTTTGCTGATAGGAATTTCAATACAAAACAAAATGTGAAAATGAAAATTTTGACCAGGCATCCCATTGATAAAAAATGGACAACTTCCGACTAATCCAATATATAAGCATGGAAGAAACCACTGGGCACAAATGGGTTAATTTAAGATTGAGAGCCGTATTTCTATTTGTATGCCCTTCGCAACGATAACTCGGGAGTATTATGATAGATTATTTAAAATAGTTACTATTTATTGATTTCTGATTGGATATCACTGTGAAGCCAGGTCATAAGCTGAGTTACTCTGCATCTGATATGAATTCATACTGATATAAATGGGCATAACTGTTGGAATACAAGCACGTTGATTGACATTCAGTATTAAGCCTTTCACTGCCAAATTAATCGTGAGATGTTTACCCCTTTACCGTTTCATTGTCGTCTGCTTCAATACTGTTGTCTGCAATATCGTTTCAAAGTTAGATTTAAGGCAATATAACTGACGTAATTTCACAGTTTTGATCATGAACGCGTGGCGTCTGATCAGGATCAAAACCGTTTGCAAAATGCGCTTTATGACGTCATTGAGAGTGAAAGGGTTGACGTAGCTTCCCTGTGTGTAGCCATTTCATAAGGAGGGAGTACAGTGTCCAAAGCTCCGAGGTTATAAAGCTTTTTGCCTTGAGTCTAAACTCGTTCCAAAGCATTTGATTGATCAGATTTGAGCCTAGGCTCAAATCTGACCAATCAAATGCTTGGGAACACACTCAGACTCAACTAAAACGCTTTATAACCTCGTAGCCTGGCTTCAATGCCGTAGAGTAATGTACTCAAATACAGATTTTGTACGCTCTCTTTTTTGCTTTGGTTGTCAGGATGTTGTTGTCCCACAACTCTTTCCACAGACGGGTCAGTGCGGTTTCTGCCTTACCTATATATTTATACGAGTATTTGAGACTTATGTGGTATCTGACAAAAGTGGTCTTCAAAATTCATAAAAGTTAACCCATTACCCCATAGACTGTTCTAATTTTAAACACATGTGACCACTTAAAGCAGGATTGAAAGCAAAGTAGAATGCGCCTTAAGGCGCATTCTGCTTTACTTTCAGCCTGCTTTAAGCTATATTCTACTAGAATATAGAAATTATTTCCTATGATAAACATCCATGACTATATAAATTGGAACTATTTTCCTTAGTGGAGGAATAAATTAAAAGGCGTAAAAAGGCGTATGTGTGGGATAATGGGTTAAGTTATTAAGCATTTAGTACTTGTATTGAGTAATTCGTTAGGGACATTTGCTTAAGTTTGATATACTTTATCTTTTTATTCAACAAAAGAGTTGGGAAGTGTATGAGTACAAAAATGCCTGATGGAATGCCATTCCCACCTGAAGGGTATGATCCCGAGTCACACGAATACTGGGTGGCTACACAAGAAAGCAGAGAAGACGTGACTTACCAATACAAATTTCCTGAAGGTACATATCAGTTTTTATTATATACCTATCGATGATTTATAGAGATTTCTCAGTTAGATAAATTTCATATCGTCACTGTTGATATCGTCACGACATGTAGTGATGATATCACTTTTTGTGACGTCACGTCATAATTCGTTTTGTAACGTAAATAATCGATTTTGTGTTTTTTTCTGTAAAAACGTCATTAAAAATATATATAATAAATAGAATAATCAATTCCTTTGAATAGATATGAAAAATATATCACGAGAATGGGTTGTTATCTGGTTAAAAAACTCGTCCTGCGGACTCGTTTTTTAACCAGATAACAACCCATTCTCGTGATATATTTTTCATATCAATCCAAAGAAATTGATTATCCTCTATATGTCATATGGAGATAATATAATATATCTTATATTTACAACAATTCCCCTTTATGTCTACATGTATATCGATTTGAATAGTCACAGAAAGGACTTTGGCCCAGAAGGAAATTAGAATTTAATCCTTCCACTCTCAATGGCGCCAACAAGGCGTTTACGAACAGTTTGGATCCTGATCAGATGCCTCAGACGACACTATGGCGGTGAAGGGGTAAAAACCTCACCATAAAATTGATCATGAAACGGTTAAAACTCTAGAACAGTCACACAATTTGTAGAAATAGGGTGCCTCAAAGACAGGTGACCGCTTATTGTAAGCATATTTAACCGGTCTCACCCTTATAAGAAGGATTAATCAATGGCCTGGTTAAACTAAACTGGATGATGATGATGATGAAGCGCCTTTTAGCATATTTAGTTCATTCCTCTACTGATGAAACTAGTTGTAATTTTTACAGTAATGAATATGTATCATAAGGAATATTTTCTTTATTCTAGCAGGTGGTAGCTTAAAGCAGGCTGAAAGTAAAGCAGAATGCGCCTTTGAAATGAGTTGCAAATGAGCATTATGACGTCATTGAGAGTGAAAGGGTTAAATGTTTTATTTCATCCACTTTTACAGGAACTCAGTATGAGCGAGACGCTGTACGCAATGCTTATGATAAAGCACATTTTCCGCGCCCTGGTGCCTACGATGCTCCATATTACCAACAGGTATGTGTCTACAGTGGAGAATCTGTTATGCTTTCCCGTTTAAACGCAAACGTACGCAAACGCAAATTTCTAAAACATAGAAAAGAACAAGTTTTGGACAATTCTGATAATTCTTGTTTATCTTGGTGGCAAACAGTTTGGAGCCTGATCAGACGCCGGGTTACCCGGCGTCTGATCTGGCTCCAAACTGTTTGCACTGCAAATAATAGTTTTAGCGTAAACGCGTTTATTGGGAAAGAATAACACATTCTCCACTGTAGCTTGATACAGTGCTCCCTCCCTACAACGGCCCTCCCAACCACGACGCCCTCCTTACAACGACCCATGTCGCAGATCCCTTAGCAGAACACTTACGTCATACCTTTTCACGGCTGCAATGTCATCTGCTTAAAATTGTCGCCTGCTGTTGGGTTTTTTTCAAAGTTAAATAATGGACATTTTTACAGAAAAAAATTTATGATTGCAAATGTAAGCCAATTTGCCTCCCTATAACGACTCCCTCCGAACAACGCATACAAGTTTGATCTCCCATTGGGTGTCGTTGCAGAGAGGGAGCGCTGTAACTACACGGTACCAGCTGGGGGTGCGATGTATTCAGCTCGAGATGTTTTTAACGAAACATGAACCCTTTCATTCTCAATGACGCCATAAAGCGCATTTGCAAACAGTGTACACGGAAACTAAAGCAATACCGTTTAACTCTTTCCTCCCTGAAACTTTAAAGCGACTCGCAACCAGATGGTGCATTAAAAATAGTAATTTGTAAATATGTGTCAAACGCTTATATAAATGGTAAAGAATTAGTTTAGGATAAGAAATTCTGTTTAAAAAAATGTATTTCAATAAAAAAAAATATTGGTCTCTGGTGGGATCCGAACCCGGGGCCCGGCATTGGCGGACAGAAGGCAAAATAGGGGAAACCGCTTAGACCAATGGACCACGGAACTATCAACGTTTATCTCGGATCGATTTAACGTATTTCAATGTGTAGCGCTCGAAAGTGCATACACTTCGTAAGTCGGCTCGTGTTTATGTCTGAGCCCGTGTAGAGAAGCAACAACAACAACTATACCGTCTACTAGTCGGTATAGAAAAACGATGGAAAATATCTAAAAATCTAAGATTCGGTGACGATTCTTGAGACTATTTTTGGACTGATCATATTTTTTTAATGTCAGAAGCCAAATAATGCCACAAATTTGCTTTTATTTGAGTATTTTATTTTATTTTGACAAGTACACCATCCGGTTGCGAGTCCCTTTAAATGGACAATTCCAGTTTCGATTTAAGTCTAGTCCATTTCTGACTTTTAAGGGTTGTTTTTGTCAATGTTTGGCATTATGACAAACAGTGAAGACCCTGATAAGAGGGCTCCTTTCGGAGCCCTCTGATCTGGGTCTTCACTGTTTGCACAGGACAAGTGTACTATTCACACGTACACTGTTTGAAAAGGACGCCAATGTGCGGGACTAGGGTTCAAAGGGTTAACTAATAGCCTGCGAGAAACTGCAAAGCAGTCTACAAGTTCTAACAACATTACAGCTGGCTCTCCCCCTACTAACATACAGTGGAGAATCTGTTATTCTTTCCCAATAAACGCGTTTACGCTAAAACTATTATTTGCAGTGCAAACAGTTTGGAGCCAGATCAGACGCCGGGTAACCCGGCTTCTGATCTGGCTCCAAACTGTTTGCCACCAAGATAAAGATGAATTATCAGAATTGTCAAAAAGTTGTACTTTTCTACGTTTTAGTGTTTTGCGTTTGCGTACGTTTGCGTTTAAACGGGAAAGAATAACAGATTCTCCACTGTAGCCTGCGAGAAACTGCAAAGCAGTCAACAAGTTCTAACAACATTACAGCTGACTCTCCCGCTACAAAACATATAACACAAACTGTTCATACAATGGCATAAACAAGTATAATTATGTACATTAAATGCATACAATTTTATGCAGCAGAAGAGAAAGAGAGAGAGACAGACACAGAGAGAGAAAGAAAGAGAGAGAAAAAGCGAGAGAGAAGAAAGGGAGGGAGGGAGAGAGAGGGAGTTGTCAGGGAATAGAGACCCGTAACACTGGTAAGATTTAATTTGACGAAACCAAATATAGTGCTCCCTTTCTACAACGACACCTAGTGCGTTGTTCGGAGGGATTTTTTAGGGAGGGAAATTGGCTTATATTTGCAAACAGCTTGAATCCTGATCAGACGCCACGTCACGCGGCGTCTGATCTATATTCACGCTGTTTGCCAC
Organism: Gari tellinella; assembly: GCA_922989275.2. NCBI lineage: Eukaryota > Metazoa > Mollusca > Bivalvia > Cardiida > Psammobiidae > Gari > Gari tellinella. Next base: position 29,666,439 of record OV277862.1, read on the forward strand.
TCGTCAATAAGTTTGTTTCTGTTCAAATAACCATTATGTAACTTTGAGAAAAACAGCAGACGACAATTTTAAGCAGGCGACATTGCAGTCGTGAAAAGGTTGGACATAATTGTCTTGTTGGGGGGGACGGCAATCGTTGTTGTAAGGAGGGAATCGTTGTTGAGAATGCCGTTGTAGGGAGGGACCACTGTACTGGTGTTTTTCTGTACAAATTTTGCACAGGTTCAGAAACTATACATTTCAGCCCTACAAAAATCTAATTTTTAAACATCAGAATTTGAACATTTACAACACGCTATACTAGTGATACAAGAAGACATTCTTTTGTCATATACATATTAATTTTTGTTAATAGAAGACCGAGTTCTTTTAGAAATAAAGCATTTATTGACCTTGATTTTGTGTTTTCATGTAAAAAACTAACAAAATAAGAGTTAGAAAGACGATTTTTTTCTATGGCGCCACCCTTCGACCAAATTTACATTTTGTTATTTGTTATTCTTATTTTAAAACAATTAATTTGTTATATTTATATTTTTGGTCGAGGAGTGGCGCCTATGCCAAAATCAGTGAAAATGTTCCAAAATGTTAGGAAAAACACCAGTTGGAGATTTTCTGATAGCTGGTTGTTATAACAACATACATATTTCTCTATCAATTTTACAATTTTTTACATAGTATTATCATTGTTTGATTATCATTATATCAATTATGCTCAAATACTATGTTTTCCTATTGATATGATAAAACTTTGAAAAAATAAGCCATTTTTATGTTATTATAAGTACATTGTAGTTGGTTGCTATGACAACATGGAAGTGAATATGGAGAAAATAAAGTTGTCTTTTCTTAAACTACATATATATCTATCATCTGTGAAAATTTGGTGTACATTTGACAAAGGGCCAATTTCACCCCTTTTCGAACCTATGCCAAAGGACTAAGTTCACTAAGGGGTGAAATTGGCCTAGAAATTCATAAATTATCCAAGTTGTTAATCTTTTTGAATATCCTACTGAAGTTGGTTGGTAATACATCGAACTTACTGGAAAACGTTTTATTTTGTGTTAAAACGCTATATAGCATTGTCCTCTGGTCAATAGAACTATCCCTTCTCACCGTGAATTTTGTCAATTTCACCCAGAAAATTACGTTGATACTGAATTTAAAATATGAGCACAGTCGTCGACAGTCAAGAAATTTCAGCAGTACATTTCTTATGTAATAAGGATTAAATGGCTTGAAAATCAAGACTGTCGACAACTGTGCTCATATTTAAAACAAGAAAAAACCGTAAATCTGGTGGGGGAATTTGAACCAAAAGCTACGCTATAAACCTGTCAAACCAGCAGATGTGTGTGCCATGGATAAACCATGTTTCATACATTTCCTGTCGTATTGGTGTTACTGTAAAATTAAATTACAACAAGACATATTAAAATAATTATATAGAGATACATGTTTCTATAGTAAAGTTTGTTGTTGCTATGGTAACATAATTTCATTTTTCGTTGGTGATGAGGTATTCGATTTGGCTAATGCTATCTCATATTTTAGCATTTCAAAGTTATCAAAATACATATTTGAATGATGATGTGTAGTGCGCAGTAATTGATAAAAATGTGATAGTAGAAGAGTACATGTACGGTATATTAAACTTGTTGCTATGGCAACATGATCTTTATTTTCAAGAATATATTTAATATTTGATTTCATTTATCCACCACCAGCATCCAACTGGGATATTTTGGTGAAATCTAAAATTGAACCAATTTCACCCCCCCCTTAGTGAACCTATATTCAGTAAGAAGTCGTTGTATTGGTTACCATAGCAACACATGTTACTCTTAATATGATAATCTATCATGGATATGTCATGTTTCGTACATATCATGTTGTATTCGTGTCACTGTAAAATTAAATTACAACACAACATGTTTAAAAAATATATATAGAGTCAGGTTTTTCTAGAGTAAATTTTGCTGGTTGCTATGGAAACAGTATCTTTATTTTTTTTAGATTTTCAACTGGGCTAATGCTATATCATATTGTTGTATTTTAAGGTTCTCAAAATACATGTTCCAATAACGATATGCTCAATAACTGATGATAGACGTGACTTTAGATGAGTATATTAAAATGGTTGCTATGGCAACATAATCTGTATTATCTTTCATTATCCATCACTAGCATCCAACTGTGATATTTTTGGTAACATCTGAAACGGGACCAGTTTCACCCCTTAGTGAACTTAAATCCGAAATTGAGCTGAAATAGAGAGACATGTTTTTCTATACTAATTTTTGCTGGTTGCTATGGTAACAGTATCTTTATTTTTTGCCGTTAATGTTGAGGTTTTCAACTTTGCTAATGCTATATCATATCTTTGTATTTTAGAGTTGATAAAATAATGTTCCAGTGATAATATGCTCAATAATTGATGAAAAACGTAATTTTAGATGAGCAAATGAAAATGGTTGCTATGGCAACATGATCTTGATTATCGAGCAAAAAAAGTTGTTTTCTTTCATTATCCACCACCAGCATCAAACTGTGATATTTTTGGTGAAATCTGAAATGGGGCCAATTTCACCCCTTAGTGAACTCAATCATTAACCCATTTGTGCCCGTGATCCCTTATATGGGACATAGACAAACAGTGCAGACTCTGATCAGACGCCGCATCATGCGGCGTCTGATCAGAGTCTGCACTGTTTGCTGATAGGAATTTCAATATAAAACAAAACGAAAATGAAAATTTTGACCAGGCATCTCTTTGATAAAAATGAACTAATCCAATATATAAACATGGAAGAATCAACTGGGTATAAATGGGTTAAGGACAAGATGCTATATGACACTGTTCTTTTTATAGGCCGTAAAATTCACGCTTTCTGCCAACCACAACGTTATGATTGGTTCCGTTCTTGAGATAAAACTGTGTGCACACAATGAGAGCGACCAACCCAGAGTGATTAGCAAAGCAATGATCACAGTTTATCCAATGATGTACACCGGCACAGTGGGAGAATCTTTCTTTGAAAAGGAGGAATTCTCTTCTATTACTCTACAACCAGGACAAGGTATGACGTGCATGGTATTAGTGTTTTCTTCTGACCTGTCGGAGTTATTTTAAGATTGGAACATTCTAAAACTTTAAAAGGAATGAGTTTTCTCTACATCCATTTAGAGATACGGATAGCTGTAATTTGTGTGCGTAATGTACATGTACAGTAGAGGATATATTATTATTTCCCGCAATGCACTAAACTGTGGAAATTTACTTTAAGAAATTTTTACTATAATTTAAATCTGAATAGCAAATAGGTTGGAGCCTGATCAGACGCCGGGTTACCCGGCGTCTGATCTGGCTCAAACCTATTTGCAATGGAAAGAATAGTTTAGTATATAATTGTGTTTATTGGGAACAAATAAGATAGCAGTAAAGTTAGCGCAGCGGTCTCATGCTGCACGAGGATCATACTTATCTCAAGTAGGAAAGTGTACGATTACATATTCGATGTTACCTTGCTTACCTATTTACCTTTATTAACTATTCTGTTCTAAAAATAACTCCGACAGTTCAGAAAAATCGGACAATAAATTACCGTATAACGTTTTTTTACGAAAATTCTAAATTTCGCGAGTTAAGCTCATAGCAATAATCAGCGATTTCTTTATTAGCGAATTTGCTTCGCCAATTTTTATTTTTAGCGAATCCCGCTTGTAAGATTGTAGTTTTGTGATTTATTGAAACACATTATACGGATGTATTATCCGATTTTCTGACATGGCCGAGTTATTTTTAGAACAGAATAGCTTATAATGATAAATAGGTAAACACGGTAAACATCGGATATATACTCGTACACTTTCCTACTTGAGATAAACATGATCCTCATGCAGCACGAGACCGGTGCGCAAACTTTACATATTTGTTATTCTTTTCCAATTAACGCATTTAAAGACATTAAGCCAGTCCATTCATTGATTCACCCCCATTGTATTCACTAGGTGTCAAAATACAGGTAGATCATGACAAAAGTGTGGAGGTAACGGTTCAGCTATCTGAAGCTTTGAGTAGAGGCCCTTACATAATAGATTTTCAATGGGTTTTACTAACCAAGCTATCAAATATTAGGTGCGGGCCTCACATGAGACGCCTGAATGATTTCTTGCCTAGACGCTAGCCAAGTAAGTGCATGGGCTCCATGCTTTGACTCAAGCTTTCTACGATACTAGGTGTTACCACCCAAGCTTGGTCATGTAATGTCTTTAAGCTAAAACTATTATTTCCATTGCAAACAGGTAGGAGCCAGATCAGACGCCGGGTAATCCGGCGTCTGATCAGGCTCCAACCTGTTTGCCACTCAGATTATAAAGATAGTAAGAAATGTCTAAAAGTAAATGTCCACAGTTAAGTGCATTGCGTTTGCGTTTACACTGGCAAGAACAATGTCTTCTCTACTGTACATTACGCAGAATGAATACAGCTATCCGTATCTCTTGCTGGCTGTAGGGAAATCATCGAGTACGATACTTATTCCTTTTAAAGTTTTAGAATGTTCCAATCTCAAAATAAATCGGCCAAGTCAGAAGAAAATACTAATACATACTGGTAGGACTCGTGCCTTTTGTACCCTATCCGTTTATCTTTGTGAAACGCACTTACCCTGGAGTAAAGAGTATCCGAGTGCAGTAATAAAAAACTTGTACAGAAAATATCCCCTGTCATGAGTTCAATAAAAAAGTCGACGGCCGTCGTGTGCCATCGATTTCGAGTGGGCTACCGGTCTGAAACACAGTGGAGAAAACGTTATTCTTCCGTTTAAACGCAAACGACACGCAAACGCATTGCAATGAAATATAGAAAATGACAACTTTTTGACAATTCTGACTGCCAGTTTTAATCTGAGTGCAAGCAGTTTGGACCCTGATTAGGGAAATTCTGTCAATATAATTACAAAGAGTATAAAACTTGTTATCATTAGTTTGTAAAATCAACTATAAAATCAGTCAAATAGTTAAAAGAGATAATTCTAGAAAAGCAGAACCCCTTCAAACCGGAACTTCTAAATACCGGAATTATCTCTTAACCGAAGAAACCTTTGGTCCCGTTTCCAACCCTTCTTTATTTTAACCCATTACACCATAAATACGCTTTTTTACGCCTTTGATTTATACCTACACGGAAGAAAATACATTCATGCATATGTATCATCGGAAATAATTTCTAAATTCTAGAAGATGATAGCTTAAAGCAGGTTGAAAGGCGCATTCTGCTTTCCTTTCAGTCTGCTTTAAGTGATCAGCTATCTTCCATACTAGAAACAATTTATGGGGTAATAGGTTAAAACCCTGAACTGGGAAACCGGATTTTTATGTTGTGCCCACACATGTCCCGTTAGCGTTCCCTCTCTACAACGACGTCCAATGGGAGACAAAAAATTGCCTTTTTCGGATGGAGCCGTTATAGGGAGGGAAAATGGCATACATTTACAAACATATTGAAATGTACAAGACATTTATGTTTAAATTGGTGGTGACTTATAGGCCCACTGGGCCGGGTGCAAATTGTTTGTATTTAAATAAGATTTTGTGAAAATCATTTTGTTTTATGCACATGTCACAATAATAAGATATTTACTTACTTTACTTACTTACTATTGAAACCAGATCAGACGCCGCATCACGCGGCATCTGATCTGGATTCAAGCTGTTTGTTACTCGCAATAAATCTTTTTTCTGTCCTAATGTTCAATATGTAACTTTGAGAAAAACAGCACACGAAAACTTTAAGCAGACGATATTACAGCAGTACAAGCGTAAGACATAAATGTCCTGTTTGGGGAACTCCGGCAAGGGTCATTGTAAGGAGGAAGTCGTTGTTGGGAGGGCCGTTGTAGGGGAACGCTGTAAATGTTAAAATTGCATGTCTATAAAAAAAAAATATTGTATATTTCAGAGGAGACTGTTGTGATCAAATTGACCGAAGACGATTACTTTAAGCATCTGTTTGAGAAGAACTTCCTGCTAATAGGTGCTTACATGGAGGTTCAAGAAACTGCGACTGCAGAAATGCAACATACATTAAAAAGTATTACGTTCGAGTTTGATATGCCTGGCCTGAGGATTCAGGTAATTAAGTCATTCACCCCTGAAACTTTTAATGGATAATTCCATTGCCTAATTATGTCAGGTCCATTTATGCTAATGTAGGATTGTTTTCGGCATATTGCAAAACAAGAAGTGCAGACCCTGATAAGTGGGCTTAACTAAATTGAAAACTGGAAGCATGCATTAAAAATTCCAGGTCCCAAAGTTATAGAGCTTTTCAGTTGGGTCTCAAGCATTTGATTAGCTATATTTGAGCAAAAGCTAAAATCTGACCATTCTGAATCCAGACTGTTTGCAAATGTTAGCCACTTCGCGTTTAGCATGATAAGTGTTTCGACTTAACCCTTTACTCCATAGCCTGTTTCAAGTGTTTAAAGACAGGTGACTAGTTCAAGCGGTTTGAAAGTAGAGCAGAATGTGCATTAAGGTGAACGCTGTCTTACTTTTAGCCTACTGTAAGCTACTTTCTGCTAGGTTAAAAAAAACATTTCTTATGATGCACATTCATACATTGTAACTGTATAAATTGGAGCTATTTTCTTTAGTTGGGTAATTGAATAAAGATCTACAGTCGAACTTCGATATCTCGAACTCGCTGAACTCGAATTATTCGATATTTCGAAACATGAAGTTGCCTAATTTCAAACTCGATTTAGGTGAACATGCTCGTGTTTCAAAGTTAAAACGCGGCTTAGCCGCGTTTTTACTTTGAAACACGAGCATGTTCGACTGAACCGAGTTGGAGATATCGAAGTTCGACTGTATGTGAAAAAGATCTATGGGGTAAATGGTTCAGCGACTCAACTTATGGAGACTCGACTGTATAGATGGAACAGGGTCCGTGTTACGAAACGTCGTACGAAACCTATTATCGTAAGTCTGGTTCTAAAATCCTTGAAATAATTATTTACTTTCCACCTAATTCTGTTTTAAAGTTTTTACTTACAGTCGTTTTTGTCGTACGACATTTCGTAAGACGGGCCCAAGGTGCTTGGTATTTATAGATACTTTTCAATAACTGAATGACAAGGGACTGTCAAATTAAAACTGCCGTCCGTTTAAAATCCATATACTTCTTTCTTCAGGGTCCAAAAAGGAACAAGTTTGGAACAACTATTGAGTACACGGTTAAGGTAAAAAATCCTCTGAATATACCCCTGACTAACTGTGTCCTGGAGGGCGAGAGCACGGCGTTCAAAAAGATTGTCACAGAAAATGTGCCGTAAGTAGATGTGTATGATCTCTTTTATAGTGTTTTAACCCTTTCATGATCAAATTATTCGGGAGATTTTTACCCCTTCACCGTTTCATTATCGTCTGCTTCAAATTTGTTGTCCGCAATGTCGTTTCAAAATTTAAGAAAAAACAAATGAATATGACTGAAGAAATTTCAAAACTATTATCAAACAGTTTGGCGGCGTCTGATCAGGATCCAAACTGTTTGCAAACGAGCCTTTAAGCGTACAGTGGAGAATCTGTTATTCTTTCCCAATAAACGCGTTTACGCTAAAACTATTATTTGCAGTGCAAACAGTTTGGAGCCAGATCAGACGCCGGGTAACCCGGCGTCTGATCAGGCTCCAAACTGTTTGCCACCAAGATAAACAAGAATTATCAGAATTGTCCAAAAGTTGTTTTTTTCTACGTTTTAGTACTTTGCGTTTGCGTACGTTTGCGTTTAAACGGGAAAGAATAACAGATTCTCCACTGTACATTGAGAGTGAAAGGGGTTTACCCATTCATACCCGGATATTGCAATGAACTCTGTCTGTATACTTTCTTTGAGATAACATAAGAAATATACATGGATGGTCTTACAGTGGAGAATCTGTTATTCTTTCCCGTTTAAACGCAAACGTACGCAAACGCAAAACACTAAAACGTAGAAAAGTACAACTCTTGGACAATTCTGATACTTCATGTTTATCTTGGTGGCTAACAGTTTGGAGCCTGATCAGACGCCGGGTTACCCGGCGTCTGATCTGGCTCCAAACTGTTTGCACTGCAAATAATAGTTTTAGCGTAAACGCGTTTATTGGGAAAGAATAACACATTCTCCACTGTAAGACAACACTGTGTTTGTCTATTCAGCAGAAAGTTATTATTATTATATTACCAGATTTACATAGCACTCTTTTCACACAGGAAGTGTGCGTTCAAAAGCGCTGCACATGAAATATATAAATAAATATATAAATGTACTTACATAGTGAGAAAAGACTAACACACACACACCCATCCCCAAATGGACCTACATAATCAATGGCTGATTTACACCCTTAATCTACAAAATTATAAGTTGTCCAAGAATTATACCACAGTAATGCAGCCAGCTGGCTTCAAAGAGATCAAGAGCCCGTTTCATAAAACTTCGTACAACAAAAACGGTCGTAAATCAAAACTTTAAAATTTTATTTCTAATTTCTCTATCTAATCATGTCTTGTGACATCTCTTTGGAATCGTCTTTTCAAGACGATTCCAAAGAGATGTCACAAGACTGGATTAGATAGAGAAATAAATAATAATCGAGACTTTTATAATCTAACTTACGACAACATTTGTCGTACGAAGTTTTATGAAACGGGCCCCTGAGTCGTTATCCCTACCATCAAGATCCACAAAGTGGAAATAATAACACTTACCTCAGTAGCCGCAAAAGTAATTATTATCTATACCTGACTGTGTTTAATAAAAAAAAAAGCCTGCTTAAAAGACGATGAAAGTAAATAGAAAAATTCCATAGTAGCCTTAACTCTGCTTCATTTTCATCAACATTTTCCACCATATCCAACAATTAAAATCACTTATACCCGACGGTGTTTTAGGCAGGAAACTGCTTAAAGCAAAATGAAAGTAATTGGTGATTATGTGTATATAGAGATAATGGCGTCTTATGCCGCTTATGTTGAGGAAGAGGTTAAGCAGTCCCCTGTATTTAATATCATAAACGAATATTTGTTTGAGGCGCTTACACAAGTGTAGAGGAATAGGTAGATGAGTCATTTAACCTTTTTCTCCTTAGATACACATTTTTGACACTTTTAATTTATTCCTCCACTGACGAAAATAATTTCAATTTTACAGTCATAAACATATATTCTAAGAAATATTTTCTGTATTCTAGCAGATAGTACATGTAACTTAAAGCAGGCTGAAGAAAATCAGATTACATCTAAATGCGCATTCTGCTTTAACGGTCAACCTGCTTTAAACGGTCACCTGTCTTCAAAAGTAGAAACAGGCCATAGGGTAAATGGTTAATGCTTCTATGGAGGAAAGGGTTAAATACGCTTTTGTATCTTTAAAATGAAATGAAACCAAAAAGAGTCATTGTTTTCTGATTCTACAGTGACGTTCCAGCCAAAGGCGAGATGGCATACAAAATCAAATTCGACGTGAAGAAGATTCTGAAGAAACCTGCACACTCAATTACTTTCGAGTTGGATGCCGATCAGTTGTTTGATATCAGCGATGCCATCACTGCGGTGTTTTCAGCCTAGTGTTGTGGTAAACAATAGAACAGTTCTTGTGACAGTGGAGAAGGCGTTATTCTCTCCCGTTAACTCATTGAGCCCTAGTGACGCATATATGCGTCATTTACCAAATGTATACCTGTGAAGAGAACACTTGTCCTATGCAAACAGTGAAGTCACAGATCAGAGGGCTCCTACAGGAGCCCTCTGATCAGGGACTTCACTGTTTGTCATTTTGCAATTTGTAACAAAACAACAACCCAAAACAGTCTAAATGGACCAGCTTTTATTGCAAACAGGAATTTTCCATTGAAAATTTCAAGGGATAATGAGTTAAAACGCAAATACAAACGCAATGCAATAAAACGTTGAAAATTTCAAATTCTTTGGATTCTTTTTAACATGAATGGCAACAGTTTGGAGCCTAATCAGACGCGGTGAAGTCTAATCTGGCACCAAATTGTTTGCGAACGAAATTGTTATTTTAGCATAAAGGCGTTTATTCGGAAGGAATAACATCTCGACTGATCTGTGTGAAACTATTCAAATACTCTACAATTGTGTATAACACTTTCAATATAATTAGCTTAGTTGAATTGTTGGTAAATTGTAAACTTTTGAAGGACAAAATGTGAATGTTTGCATAATTATGCTATTACATGTACAGTGGAGAAGATGTCATCACATCGGGTTAAAACGCAATGGAGACGCAAACACATTGTAATACAATGTAGAAAATTGCAATTTTGGGACATATCCGACTGTTTATATTCATACATGTATGAGTAGCAAAAGCTTGGAACCGATCAGACGAATTTTGAGGTTACACTATAATTATACCATTGTCATATAATTGTAACTCTTTACTCCATAGTTATGCCGTTTTACGCTTTAATGCATTCCTACGCTCAATTAATTGAATAGTGCAACTTGATGATATAATGAATATGCCCCATAAGAAATAATTCATATATTTCAGTAGATGGTGACTTGAAACAGGATGGAAGTAAAGCAGAATGCGCCATTAGGCGCATTCTGCTTTTCTTTCAACCTGCTTTAAGTGGACACCTGTCTTAAAACCTAGAAGCAGGCTACGGAGTAAAGGGTTCACCCAATGAACCTTAGGGACAAGTATACACATCGTTCACAAACACTGTACCTGTAAACAATACTAGTTTACCGTGCAAACAATGTAGTCCATGTTCAAAGGGCTCCTATCCTACAGGAGCCCTCTGGTCAGAGTATCCGTTGATTGTCAATTCGCAATATACACATGTATAGTGTAAGGTACAATGTACAATCTTAAACAGCCAACTCATGAACAACACTTACTTTGAACTTGATTTGTTCTTTTGCAATTTTAGGGTTCAGTGATTTTTGGCATGACATATCAAATTCTCAGTTAATAGCCACTATATTAGGTTTGTCCCACCCATACCTGGATATTGCAAGTATAGTCCACTCTGTTCTTGTTGGCAGATTTCATTATAGATATATAAGGGTGTTCTGCAGTTAGAACATTAGAACGTTTCACAAGAAATTTCAAACAATGCAGACCCGGATCAGACACAACAACTTTGGCGTTTCATCAGGTTCTATATTGTTTGCTAATGTTTTCTTTTGTGGACTAACCATATGCAATAATGAATTAATGTGTAATTGTACAAACTTATACACATACATGTACTTCATTTGTTATAATATATTTTTCACGTTTGTTAGGATATATTTTTCTACATGTCAAAAGATCACTTACCAAAGGTAGATCTATATCCATATTGTATAAGTGCCATACGGTATTTTGTATCGTTGTAAATAATTGTGTATGTATTTGATTGAAATTTTTAAGCACTGTAAAACCTCTCTATTGCGACAAATAAATTATTTTAACTTCGTGTTTTTTAAGGCATGTGAATGTTTAAAGCAAGGTGAAAGTAACTTTCAACTTCACCTTTATTTTATACAATCAATAAGACTTATTTCAGTGGTCATAATAGAGAGGTTTACTGTACTATTTTAACTATTTTCCTTATTTTGTCTGAACAATAAAAATGCCTCTTAAAATTGGCTTTTATTTGCTACCCCAACTTTGTACAGAGAAGCTTCCTTTCAGTGATCAAATATGACGAAGAACGGAGATCTAAAAACCAACTGACACTTAACCCTTAACCCCATAGCCTGTTTCTAGGTTTCAAGACAGGTCGTTATTTAAAACAGATTGAAAGTAAATAAGAATTTCTCACATAACTACCCCTGTTTTCAATAACGAACACCGATCAAAAATATCCTTATATTCAACATGTGTTAGATCACGTTGATGACGTCACTCTTACGTCACTATTCATTAAGTCGTTATTACGTCATCGGGATTCCAAAAAAGCCTATTGCTTTTAGAAAATAACTTAAAATTGTTTGTTATGTGTGAGAAAAAGAATCTGTCACTCGTCGATGTTTAAGACAAGTAGATCTCATACTCGTCTAGAATAGAAAAGTTATCAAGCACGCCAAGGCTCGCTTAGTAACATTTCAATTCTAGATACATTTGAGATTAGCTTGTCTTAATCATCGACTCATGACAGATCCTATCTCTTAAAGTACATTTTGCTTTATACTTTCAGCCTGTATTAAGCCACCATTTGCTTTGGTATAGACAATTCTTCTCATGCTACATATTTATGACAATAGGCTAAAAAATGTTCTGCAGTGGAGGATTTCTTTAAAGACGTAAAAATGTGCAGTTATGGTGTAAAATGTTTTACTGTATAACTATGGAGATACAGCATGCGAAGGGGTGATTTAGACTAACCTTATTCAAGAAACTCTCGAGGCATGTCATTCATTTCTTTTTCCTTTTCTTTTTAACCTTTTCTCATTTAAAAATAACAGTTTATTACTTCATAATGAATCATTGTAAATATCACTGTGCTAATATTAGACTTAATATTAGTATTGTGTATTGTATATCTGCAATTATTTAGTGTACGCTGTTGAGCATGACGGCTCTTCGAGCTTCCATCACCTATTATGGAGTAAATAAAGTGTTAAAAACATTTCCTTTTGAATTATATATTATACTATGTACTCCTGAAAACTATGTCGCCACATAACATTTAAAATGGATTTAGAAGAGACAGACATGCTGTTGCCAATGAACAACTCTTTGGCGTGAAACTTTCAGAGAGGTAATATTAGACTTTTAGACATCAACTCATTGAAACAATTCAACCAATCAGGAATGATCAGAAACCAAGGTCATTGACCACTTGCCTGAAAGGCAGAACTCTATTGGCCAATATGCCGAAATGGCATAGACTGGTGTTCTGGGGGTTTTCAACATTAAACTTGGTGTTTAAACATGGGAAACAATGAGATACAGTCTAATTATTGATGTTACTATGTCATCATTTCCAAACTTAGCGTGGATAATATCTTAATTGGGCATGTGGAAAATTCTGTTTATAAAATGAAACAAAATAGATTTGGCAAGTATATAATGAATACTGTACCCCCATCCCTAACAAAAAAGACAAACAAAAAACTTTAACCTGCGAGGGATACAGATTTATTGAGGATCTGGAATACCTGTTTGAAAAAAAGGCATTAATAGTTGTTTTTTTCTTCAAATATTGAAAATGAAACTACAAAGACGGTATAACGAAGTATTTTGATCTCCCATTGAAGAATGAACCCCGATCAAAATTTGACAACGTATAATGGGATACGTTCATTAGCTCACCTGAGCTAGCTCAGGGTGAGCGTTTGCAATCCTTGAATGTCCGGCGTCCGTCGTGCGTCGTCAGTCATGCGTCGGCAACAATTTTAGTGTTTACACTCTAGATGCCACAATATTTATGCAATCTTTCTCTAACTTGCTCAGATTGTTACAATGTAGATTACCATAAGAGTTCGGATGAGTTTGAGTATGGTTGAAATCGTACCAATAGGTCAGGAGTTATCTACCTTTGAATTGCTGAAAATGCCACATCTAACAGTGTTTACACTCTAGAGGTCACCCTATTAATCAAATCTTTCTTAAACTTGTCCAGATTGTGTATTACCATAAGAGTTGGGATGAGTTCAATTTTTGTTGAAATCAGACTAATAAGTCAAGAGTTATCTACCTTTGAATTGCTGCAAATACCATATTTAAGGGTATTTACACTCTGGAGGCTACAATTTTATCCAATCTTTCTCAAACTTGCTCAGATTGTATATGACCATAAGAGTTCAGATGAGTTTGATTATGGTTGTAATTGGACAAATAGCTTGAGAGTTATCTACCTTTGAATTGCTGAAAATGCCATATTTAACAGTGTTTACACTCTAGAGGCCATACTTTTTATCCAGTCTTTTTTAAACTTGATCAGATTGTATATGACCGTAATAGTTCGAATAAGTGTGATTATGGTAAACATCGGACCAATAGGTCAAGAGTGACCCGCCCTTGAATTGCCGAAAATGCCATTTCTATCTGTAACTATCAGCGAACAATTTTCAATGGATTTTGATTACACTTGCACATAAAGTAAATAGCTATACGTTCTCGAAGGAGTGCAATTATTGTTGAAATCGAATCATTATGACAATAGTTATCTGCCCTTGATATACTTTGAAATGCTAGAAAAGGCTTCGTTTCAGTATTGTTTAGGCTCTAGTTATCTTCCGTTGATGTACTCTACTATACTAGAATTATGAGGTTGCATTCCAAAATTGTTTACATGCTATACTACAAATTTGATTTAGATTAAAACTGGTGAAACAGAAAGGTAAAGCTATCAGGCTTCAGTACAACAGGTGAGCGATACCAGGGCCTTCAGGCCCTCTTGTTTTTCGATGTCGTAGAATGACCCCCGTCATAAATCGACGTCAAATTTTGACACCGGTCTAGTACGTTGACTCCCCTCATGAAGTATTTTTACCCTCCTGGGAAACATCGAACCCATCGAATAATGACCCTCCCCTTCCCAGCAATTAAGGGCCACAGTTTAACTCATTGTTCTCTAAGGAAAAGTATATTAGTCATTACAGTGGGCATGGGAAAAGTACACATGGTCTTTGCAAGCAGTTTTGACCCAGATCAGACGATTCCTAAAAGATCTTTCAGATATGGAACTGCACTATGTGTCCGTGTTGAAATATATTGTTTGAAACAACACTAGCTAATCGTAAATTGACCTGACATAGCTGAAGGCTTTAATTATCAATTTGAATTTTCAGATGTAAATGAGTTACAAGATACACTTAGGGTAACTTTGATCATCAAAGATTTTACTGCGATAACTCATATGAGTAAAATAAATAATAGATTTGCATTCCCACGAAGGCAATTTGATTTCGTAGCAAAACATTTCCAGGTATATACACTGAATTTGTAGGAATACAAATCTTAGATACATGACATATACATGATGAACCATTCAAAGTTCTGGTACCCATTTGAAAAGTCGTACGACAGATATTGTCGTTAGTCAGTTTCTAAAATTTTCAATTATTGTTTATTTCTCCATCTAATCCTTTCTTTTGACTTACGACCGGGTTTGTTGTACGACCTTTCGTAAGATGGGCCCCAGACTTATAATAAGCACGCCACATCCATTTTACACTCTTCTGGTCCGTTCATTAATAGATATGTGTTACCCTATTCTAACCATTGTATGAACGCAGTTTACTGTATATCAGGAATACTCAATACGAATACACGTAAATAAGTTGAAAAATAAATACTCTTTTACAGCATATGTAATACTTACATCGAATTAAAGGACACTCGCCCTCTAACATAACGACATGTGACCTAATGAAAATTGATAAGGTTGTTGACAGTATACTTACTGTACAACACAGAAGAATCTAATAGTGATGATAATATAAACGGAATATCACCACAGTGTGTGATCCGGGGTCTTGTATCAGTTCGAGTCGGTTGTGTAATCCATATCTCACGAGAGGCGTAGCCTCGAGTGTGATCTGGATTACACATCCGACGAGAATTGATACAAGACCACGGATCACACACTGTAGGGATATTCCTTTTATTATATACCTAAACTATTTGGGACTAGATCTAGATCTATATGTAGTTCAGTCGAATAATCAAATATACGCATACATTTAGGCCCCTTATTTGTTAAAGATGTAAATTAACTATTCAAAGTTGATAAACGCTTAGTTTCATTTTTTTTAAAAATAGCATTGGACCTGGAATTCCGAAACGTCACGCGCAACGCTTCTTTATATAAATAAATCGTGTACAACTTGTGTGCATAAAAGCAGTGACGTCAACATTGTGTAGCATATATGCCATCTGATACGGACCATCTGATACGGAAAAATATTGTTGGGTCTGTATTCGCTTGTTTTTTAACAGGTATATAATAAATGATAGTTCATTTAGAGGACACTGATTAATTTGTATAAAAAAGTTATTAAGCAATCTGACATGAATTTACCC
This sequence comes from Gari tellinella, assembly GCA_922989275.2. NCBI lineage: Eukaryota > Metazoa > Mollusca > Bivalvia > Cardiida > Psammobiidae > Gari > Gari tellinella. Next base: position 29,682,481 of record OV277862.1, read on the forward strand.
GTTAGGGACTTCAGCGCGACTATAGAGGGTTATTCTACGACTTTAAAAATAGATAATACATACATGTATATGTCTTTTGTTTTTGACATCAGACAATGACTTGGACAGGAGTGGCATTCTATGACATACAATAATATCAACCACTGTAGACGCTAAAACCGAGCTTTGAACTTAAGCGCATGCAAAAGTAACTGAATATAAAATATCAAGATATGTAAATAGGGGTCAATATTTTGACAGCGGTGGATTGCAACGACAGGGGCTATTCTACGAATTTGAATAACCACGGACCACTCTCCGTGGAGTAAGCGTCATGAGAGTCAGCGCCAATATTGCGTTTAACTCATTTAGCCCTAGTAACGCATATATGCGTCTTTTACCAAATGAGTACGTGTGAAGAGTACACTTGTCCTATGCAAACAGTGAAGTTCCTGATCAGAGGGCTCCTACAGGAGCCCTCTGATCAGGGACTTTACTGTTTGTCATTTTGAAATTTATTACAAAACAACAACCCTAAATAGTCTAAAATGGACCAGCATTTATTGCAAACTGGGGTTGCCCATTGGAAGTTTCAGGGGATAATGAGTTAATGCGCGGTTTCACCGCAGTACGTAAAGACACCTCACGGATTAAAAATGACCGGACAAGGACGACGGAACTATGCAATGGTAAAAAACCACTGATTGAAGTGCTGCACTAATTATTATTTAAAACAGTTATTGATCCAAGCATATTTATATATCGTATGTAAATATGATCAGATCCACGAATCCCCGAGTTAATTTGTCTATTGCATAACACTACCTCGGTCTGACTTGTATTTTCATTTCGTAATCTGTTGCCTCGAGGACTGTGCTCGGTTCGTATACAAATCAAAACGTACCCAAACTAAAACGTGCCAACATCTTGTTCAAAACTCACCTAACATGTCCCCTCGATCATGTAACCCTCGCCAGGCTGTGGGAACATTTTAGTTTGGATACATTTTGACCAGATCACATATTCAAGAATGTATGAAAATTAACTATATCCTTCAGTACACCTGCTCAATTCTACGACTCTTTAGCCAATCAGAAGTAAGGAATTTACTTTGAAGTAAAATGAATGTCTAGATACAGTTAAAGGCGATACAAATGTGGTCTTACGTACAGGTTTCTTCCTGTAGAAGGTCTCGACGAATTTACCCATATTTTAAAGTTAAAACGTGGCTAAGATACGTTTCCCTTATGTAATATGGATATGCTCGACTTGAACGAGGTCGAGTCACTGAAATTCAACCATACACATATGGACATTTTCGATTTAAGCAAATTCGAAGTATGGTTTCGACTTGTTATTTAAAATTCAAATTAAATCTTTATTTGCTTAATGTTTATTGACATTTAAGAAATGTGACAGTTTTATTCAGGACAATAGTAAAACTGAGCATTAATTCAGGACAATATCTCATTCAGAAGCTCTTTCTGTATTACTGCTATCCTGCATAACACTTTCACGTGTTTGGTTTCCAGACACTTCCGGTTATGGAGTGTCTGGGTTTGAAACAGGAGAAGAGAGTTTGTAGGTAAGTGTTTGATGTCAGAGAATAGATAAATCACTCATTAACCATGGCAACATAAAGGAACTATACAGCAACATACCTAGCTCTATTTTTTTTATTGATTATCACACTTAAATTGCTTAAAAAAAGTAAAATATGTCACAGAATGATATTTACAATACAGTAAAACAGTAGAGAATACACCATAAAATATAATGGTAGAATGTTATTTCTTTAAAAATAATGTCCAACAGGACAACAGATAGGAGCGAGTAGACTCACATTTTTCTATGTCATACGTATTAGACGATTCTAATAGAAGTCACACCATAGAGTTTGGAGCAGACATAAAAATCAAGTTTTCGACATACTCTGAATCTGAATTCTGTAACCCTGTAACCGTCATTTTACTAACAATTTCATATAGTCACTACTCTTATAATTAATTCCAAGTTAACCCATTCTCTTATAGAACCACATTTCACACCTCTTTTAATTACTCACAGAGTTAGATCTATTTAAGAAAGAGTTTTTCCTTGGTAACAGTAACATATAGAAAAAATGCTAACTCAAATTATAGACTCTGTTCTCTGCTAATTTGCAACAATATTATATTACAAGTCTGGGTCATACTCAGATGATTAGTTACTAGATGTTATGTCTGATCTGTAATTTCTAGACACCCTTTTCAGCATTTATAATGTTAATACATTATATTTAAGTAATGTAAATCAGTAGAAAACCTACAACAGTCATAATTGAGTAATAACTACGACATGTCTATCAAAGTTAGGGTGTAAAAAAAAAGAACTAATACAAAGCATATTGTATCACACTTTGACAGACAGCGTAAATATATATTACTGAAGGTGAATAAGGCCAAACCTGCTTTAAGTTACCGTTTGCCCATGTTGCCTGAAGGCGGAATTAAAAAAATTTAATATTTTTCAGAGCAAATATTTTCTATAATCTAGCATATTGTAGTTTAAGCTAGGCTAGAAGTACAGCAGAAATCGTCTTAATATACAATCTACTTTTTACTTTCAACCTGCTTTATGTAATCACCTGTCTTCAAAAAGAGAAATAGATCATAGTCGACAGTAGTGTGATGTACAATTCAGCAGGAAAGGTTAATTCTCACATTTTCGCCCATGTTGGTTTGAGATATTCCCCATGACGCAGGTAACTAAATGACGTCATTTCTGATATGATTTAAAATCCACCTTTCGTTTTGTTGATGTAGGATAGGAATCTCCCACCCCCTTCTGGTCAGAAAATTCACGCAGGGACTCGGCAAGCCTCGTCCCTACATGAATTTTCTGCCCTTGGGGGAGAACATTCCTATCCTTCATCAACACTCATGGTGTTTTCTTAATATATTCTCGCTTTGATAAGATTTACATCTACCATACTCGTACATATTCCAGGTAGACATACCCTGAAACTCTTTCACTGCCAAAATGCGACTTTGCAAACAGTTTGGATCCTGATCAGACGCTACGATCCAAACTGTTTGACACTCGTAACGACATTTCTTCAGTTAAAACAACCCTAAAACTGACTTTAAAATATTGCAGACGACACTACTAATGCAGACGATATTTTATCGGTAGGAGGGCTAAAGCAGACTTTAAAACTAGACAGGGAAAGAGTTAATGCCTCTCTACACAACCCTGAAAACAATAAGAAACGTTTTCCTATAGCCAAATAGGTTGCTGGCTGAAAATAAAGCAACTTTTATCTCCTTCCCAATTACCCAATTACAGCGATCCCTCTCTACAACGACAGCCAATGGGAGAGAGAAAGTATTGCGTTGTTCGGAGGGAGTCGTTATAGGGAGGGAAATTGGCTTATATTTGCAAACAGCTTGAATCCAGATCAAACGCCGCGTTAAGCGGCGTCTGATTTGGATTCAAGCTGTGTGTCATTTGTCATTTAGTTTTTTTTCTGTCAAAATGTATATTATGTAAATTTGAGGAAATCAGCAGACGACAATTTTAAGCAGACAATATAGCACGCGTGAAAATGTTGAACATAATTGTTTTGTTTTGGAAACAACGGCAATCGTTGTTGTAAGGATGGAGTCGTTGTTGGGAGGGCCGTTGTAGGGAGGGAGCACTTTATCCTATACATTAATTCGTACTTTCGTCTTTAATATTTTCTTCCACTAAAGAAAAATATTCGCTCTTTATAGTCATAGATATGCAGCATAAGAAGTTTTTCCTATACCCTAGCAGATGGAATATGTAGCTTAAAGCAGGTTGAAAGTAAAGCATGATGTGCCTTAAGAAGAATTCTGATTTTCTTTCAATCTGCATTAAATGGTCACCTGTCCTCAACCTAGAAACAGGCTATTTGGTAAAGAGCTAATGGCTAGTTGGTTTTAGATCTCCATTCTATGTCACTATTTGACCACAGATCAGAAGCTTCACTAAACAAAATTGTTGTAATTAGTTGAAGTACGTTTTTGATAGGCCTTTTTATTGTGCAAAAAATATAAGGAAAATGGCTAGTACAGTAAACACTATCTATAACGATCACTAAATATAAGATTAATTGATTGCATAAAAGACAGGCGACATATTTAAGCAAGGTGAAATGTGTATGTTTACTTTCACATTGCTTTAAGCAGTCACCTACTTTAAACACAAACTGATTAAAATAATATATTGGTTGTAATAGAGCGGTTTTGATGTACTTAAAAAATCAACATATATCAATCAAATACCAAACAATCATTTACAAAAACAAAAGAACCCGTATGGCACTTAAAGGCAATATATACGAAGGGTGTTTCATAATTAATGCAACTAGATCAATAACTTTATTAATGTAAGTACAAAATGCATGTGTGATACATCATTCGAAAGAGCCATTCTTCGACTACACAGTGGTATAATGCACAGTAAGATCACATGACTAGATGGTCACACAACAAGCCTAAATGACCCCAAGTCAAGGGCACTGGACCGTTTTGTGTATTTTTGAGGTAATGTTTCGAACAAATGTTGATACCATAATTAGTTAATTACCATAACGGTTTTATTATTTGAAATAATTTTATGAAACTTTCAGTCAAATTAAATCAGACATTTATACACCCACTACGCAATTTAAAGTTATATTATTTTACAAAATGACAAAAATATAGGTAATATTTAACTCTTACTGAAATTATAAAAAAATGACACTTTTGTTATGTTCAAGAGGTTTCGTTGAAACCTAGGACACATTTACGGAGAGTATTGTTTTAAACATTCGTTTTACTACTTTTGAACTGCTCTCCAGCTCTACACTGAAACAAACAAACAAACAAACAAATTCAACCAAACAACATGGAGAGTATTGTTTTAAACATTCGTTTTACGATTTGTGAACTACTCTCCGGCTCTACACTGAAACAAACAAACAAACCAACAAACAAACAAAACCACTCTGTTTTTAATCATGCCATTGATCTTTTAATTATTTGACTCATTTTAAAAATGATTTTACAAACTTACTATAACAATTTTATAATCTTGGTAATAATATTGGAAGAATTTCCATGTTTCCATGCATCTCAATATTGTATCATTTTTATTGTGAATGTAGTTATTTGTATTTCTCGCTTTGTAGGTACATTTATATAATTTCATGTGAAGCGCTTTTGAACGCACAACTCCTGTGTGAAAAGAGCGCTATATAAATCAGGTATAATAATAATAATAATAATGTTGTTACATCAAACCAACCTATTATAGAAGCAATTGAAGTACATGTTCATGTTTTAAAATCAAATAATAGATATACGAATCATAGCGTTCGAAAAGTCATGTCAACTTTTTTCATTTGCAAAATGAGATTATTTTTTTTTTAAGAATTGAGATTTAAAACAGCTGAGCCTTTTAATTTTTAATGAAATCTTATCTATATTAAAATTCAGACATAAACTGATATATATCAAAAACAAAGTATGGACATTTTATTTTTAAAATAGTTATTAGGTCAATAAGTAATGTCTGAAAAGTGCTATGTTCAAGTGCCCTTGAGAAGGAGTCATTTAGATAAGTATTGTGATTTATCCCGTCGTGTGATCTTATCGTGCATTATATTATCGTGTAGGTGAGGAATTGTCATTTTCAACGATATATAGCACGTGCATATTACAATTATTATATCGAAGTTATTAATGGAGTTGCATTAATTATGAAACACCCCTCGTATAAAAATACTACAGTAGAACCTCTCTATTACGATCACTAACAAGAAGGCTAATTGTTTGTATAAAAAACAGGTGACAGCTTAAAGCAATGTTAAAGTGAAACAGAAAGCTCCTGTAGGAGCTTTCTGTTTCACTTTCACATTGCTTTAAGCAGTCACTTGTCTTACACGACTGATATTTGACACACGTTAGTGGTCGTAATAGAGAGGTTCTACTGTATATACTTTTGGTAAGTTATTTTTTGACTGTAGAGAAAAAGATCATAACAAAAGAGTCTGAATAGTTATACATTAACTCATTGAAGCCTCTCGTCCACAAAAGAAAACATTAGCACACAATAGTTAATGTATCTCAACTGAGTCTGCATTGTTTGCCCTTTTAATGTGAATAGTTCAAATGTATGGAATAATACTACAGTGCCTTTAGAACACCCTTATATATCTATAATGAAATTTTCCAACAAGCAGAAGGGGAAGTGCACTGCATTAGTCAGGTACACGTGGATTAAAAACTGCTATAATGGTCATTAAATGAGTGCTTGCTATGCCATGCCTAGACTCACTGACCCCTAAAACTTCAAAAGAGCATAAATTTGTGTGTGAAAGACGATGGTGTGAAAAGTAAAAGTCTCAGATTTGTAAGGTTTTATAAGTCTGCAACTTTTACTTTTTACACCCTCGTTATTCATACACAAAATAATGATCTGCAAAACTACTACTTCATTTGAAAATAGTTTGGAGCCTGATCAGATGCCGGTTAACCCATTCAAACAGACAGATTTGGCAAAAGTTGATACTTTCTACTTTTTATTACAATCATGCATTTGCGTTTAAACGAAAATAATAATGACCTCTTCTCCACTATACATGTTACAGAATATGCAAATATTCACATTTTATCCTTCAAAAGTTTACAATTTATCAACAATTCAACTAAGCTAATTATATAGAAAGTGTTATATGTGAACTGTTTCAGAGTATTTGAATAGTTTCACAGAGTACAGTCGATATGTTATTCCTTCCGAATAAACACGTTTTTAGTGAAATAATAATTTCTTTTGTAAACATTTTGGAGCCTGATGAGATTTCCCCGCGTCTGATTAGGCTCCAATCTGTTGCTACTCATGTATAAATGAATTCTAAGAATTTGTTTTGAAATATAGTTTTCTACGCTTTACTGCATTGCGTTTCATTTGCGTATACAGTCGAATTTCGATATCTCGAACTCGGTTAAGTCGAACATACCCGTATTTTAAAGTTAAAACGCGGCTAAGCCGCGTTTTAACTTTGAAACACGGGTATGTTCAATTACACCGAGCTTGAAATAAGGCAAATTCAATCATGTTTCGACACATCGAATATTTCGAGTTGAGCTAGTTCGAGATATCGAAGTTCGACTGTACATGTAATTGGGAAAGAATAACAACTTCGTCACCGTAACAACCAACGGAACAACAACTACACTAGGCTGAAAACACTGCAGTGATGCCATCGCTGATGTCATACAACTGGTCGGCATCTAACTCGAAAGAAATTGAGTGTGCAGGCTGTTTCAGAATCTTCTTCACGTTGAATTTGATTTTGTATACCATCTCGCCTTTGGCTGGAACGTCACTGTGGAACCAGAAAACAATGTTTATTAGGGCTTTCATTTCTTTTTATTAAAAAAATGCATAAGAGCAGTTATCCCATTCCTAAAAAGCCTGTACCCTATAGCCTGTTTCTAGTATTGAAGATGGATGACTACTGAAAGCAGGTTGAAAGTAAAACAGAATGTGTTTTTAGGTGCACAGTCTGCTTTAAGTTATCTGCTAGAATATAGAAAATATGTATAATGGTATATATTTATTACTGTATGAATTGAAACTATTTTCTTCCGCGGAGGAATAAATTAAAAGCGTAAAACTGTTAATCGAAGAATATCCAGCCTAATCAGATTCTAAGTAACTTTGCTTTTGAGCTGGCGTCAAAATATTTTACTAGACTCAGCTCTTGTAGTACGGAGGTGGTTCAAAAATAATAATGCTTGATCACAACAACTTCAATATAATAAGTGCAAAATGCATGCGTGGTATATCATTTTCAACAACAATTATTTGCCTACATGCTGTTATAATACACGATAAGATCACATAACTTGAACTGACCCCTACTGCAGGACACTGGACCTTTTAGTGTATCGTTGAAGTAATTATTTTGGACAAAATTTGATACCATAATTATAATAACCGTTTTAATAGTTTGAATAAGTTTCTGTCAAATAAAATCAGACTAGTATCTACACATCACAGTTTTAAATGTTATTATTTTATAAAATATAAGAAACTATAGATAATATTGAACACGTACTAAAAGTATCATTAAAACAAACTATACTGTTATGTATAAAAGTAGTTGATAAAAGCTCAAAATAATGTTTTATATTGAACCCATTGAGTAGATGTTCATGCTTAAAAATCAAACTGTATATAATTTATACTGATCTAGAAATGTTTCGTAGCGTTCGAAAACACATGTGGACTCTTGTCATTAGCAAAATAAGAAATGTCATTTTTAGAAATTTTTAGATTTCAGACAGTTAACCTTATCAATTGAAATGGAATTTCATTTACATTAAATTAAGACATAAACTGGTATATTTAAAAATAAATCTGCTGAATGGATAACTACTGTGTTGTCTTTAGATTACCCTTATTTATCTCAAATGAAATCTCTCAGAAAGCATACATGAATCATTCATTGCAATACCAAGGAATAATTGGTTAAATGCTATTGAAGAGATCATAGCTATTTCTACTTACGCCACTTTTTCTTTGACTCTCTTTTTGAAGGCTGTGCTTTCTCCCATCAGCACACAGTTAGTAAGGGTTCTGTTGAGGGGATTTTTTACCTTAACATTGTACTCAACAGTTCCTCCAGGTCTGTTCCTTTTTGGACCCTGAAAGAAGAAGTGTAAGGCAATTTTATTTGTGACAATCCCTAGTTAGCCAGGGTCCATCCTTATAAAGCGTTTGAGCTGAGTCTAAAATCGTTCTCAAGCATTTGATTGGTCAGATTTGAGCCTAGGCTCAAATCTGACCAATCAAATGCTTGCGAAAGCGCTCAGACTCAGCTCAAACGCTTTATAAGCATGGACCCAGGTATGAGAAACTACAGTGAATTCTCTCAACTACAACACGGCTGATTGATTTTTTTAAAAAAGAAAGGTGACAGCTTAAAGCAACGTGACTTTGTCTTCCGGCTATTAGCCTAAAACCCCCATACCCCTCCAATTAGTGTAAGCACTGTTACTTTGGGGTCCTGGATAAGTTTTCTAGATGGTCTCTGGAACGTTCTGGGGGCGTTTTGCACATTTAAAAAGGTGATATACTAACATAAAAATATGTAGAAGTTCTGCAACTAATATTGGCAAAATAATTGAGGGCACGCCCCCCCCCCCCCCCCCCCCCCCTCCCCCTACGCCTGTTCCTACGGGCCTGGGTCTTCTTGTCTGAAACAACAGTATCCTTAACTTAGATATTGGGTACAAAGCATCTAATCATCTACAGATTCTCTATCAAGATTCCAGATTGTTAAAATAGTTCCCTTAGGTAAAAAAAACCGATGCTGTCACATCAAGGTTGGGTTATATGGGTGTATTGGAAATGGTCAAAGACAACAACTGTATTAGTATCGAAGCATTCTTATAAACGGCGATGATGTCAGGCGAAAAAGAAAAACTCTAGTTAACCAAGAAAACTAGCCAATTTGTAATATTCTTAGTCCAAAAGAAGTCCATATGAAGGTCAAATTTAGGTTGGGTGAAAACGGAGAACTGGGACAGGTCCAAGGCACCAACTTTATAAATATCAGAGATTATAGTTAGTAGTGTTGATGCGCGACGAAACGGTACAATCTGATGAGCCTCATACACGGGCGTACACACGGCAGATGGAAGTGACCATCACTATATGCCGATGCAGGGATCATAAAAGTAAACTAGAAGTGTGTTTCTCGGAACACGTGTGTCATCCGCCTGCAAATATTAGTCTGCCGCAAAAGAAAGTGTAGAAAAGGGAATAGCTCTCATGGTAGTGATGCAAGAGTTATGGACCATGTACAGGACCTCTCATCAAACTATTTAAACAAATCAAAGTTCATCTGAAATGTGTATATTACAGGGCTCCAGATAAGGGGAGTATTTCAAAAAATAAAATCTTTATTTCTGCATTAAACCCTATGGTGTCACTACTCAATGGAATCGTCTCGGAGAGACGATTCTAATGAGTAGTAACACCATAGGTGTCGGAGAGACGATTCTAATGAGTAGTAACACGATTCTAATGAGTAGTAACACCATAGGTGTCGGAGAGACGATTCTAATGAGTAGTAACACCATAGGATTTGGAAATGAGTGAGAAAATGTTGATATTGTTCAGTTCACTCCCTCTTATCTGGAGCCCTGTTATAAGTAGAACAGGAGCTATATGCTGAAAGTAGAAAACTTAGGAAAGGGCAATAACAGTAATGCTGCAAGAGTTAGTAACCTTGGTAACGACACTTTTACTTTTAAATCTCTTTTTCATAATGAAAATTCATTTCAAAATCTTTATTATAACAGAAGATATCTGCTGAAAAAGAAAATGTGAATAATGGAAATGACTCTCACAATATTTATGCAAGAGTTATGACTATTGTGTTATTCACTTTCACTTGTCAAGCTCTCTCCATGAATTAAGTTTAATCTTAAAAGCTTCAGTAGAACAGGAGTTATCAAGCGTGACGCAAAAAGCGTGACGGACAGACGGACATACATGTACGTTCGTTGTGTCATAAATATATAGGCACCTATGCGAAACAGAAATAGGAGAATTTTACTAAATTGTTACATCCATATTTCATTTTCCCGACACACCTGTTTGTCACTCATCATTATATCAATTCTATCAAAATGTCCACTTATATGTAACGTTGAGAAAAACAGCAGAAGACAAATTTAAGCAGAAGGTTATGCAGCCATGAAAATGTTGGACATACATGTCTTGTTTAGGGAACAGCGGCAAAGGTCGCTGTAAGGAAGGAACACTGTTCTTACCTCAATATTCAGACCAGGCATAATAAACTCGAACTGACGACTTTTTAATGTGCATTGCTCTTCTTCGTTGGCAGTTCCTTCAACCTCAATATAGGCATCTATTTGCAGGTTGTTCTTCTCTAACAGGTGATTAAAGTAATCGTTTTCGGTCAGTTTGAGTCCAACAGTTTCCTCTGAAAATACGAACGACATAGGCATGGGCTTTCAGCACTTAAAGATATCTCCTGGTGACCTTTTGGTCATAACGCCTTGCCAGACAATTTACCTGCAAATCTCATGGTTCTTATGATTACCTGTACTACAGTAAATCATTGAGGTGTTTCATGTGAGGCCCGCACCATATAATTGATAGTTTGGTTAGTAAAACCCACTGAAAATCCCCTTGAGTGTGATTATGTAAGGGCCTCTCTAGACAATCTGAGATTTGTGACATTGGCTGTGCATGCTTTGCTACTGTTTAAGGTACTTCGCATATGCGCGTAGTTTCCATACGATTGTTATGAAACTTTTCATGAAGAATGATAATAGCCTAAGAAACAATGTGGGTAAATATAGGCAAAATTTATCGTGTGGTTTGTCTTTAGGGTCTTTTTTCTGACAAAAACCTAGAATTTTGATGATTTTATTTTTCTTAAAAATGAATAAAGCTAATGACTATAATTCTCGCCCAATAAGTAGTCCACAACATTCATTACAAGAAAGCTAAAAACATTTTGAATAAAGGTGTTCAGAAAGATGTTATCAGCTATTTAAATTTTGCAAAATGCTAAAAAATTGAATTACAAAAAACTGACTCATTCAATGTATATTTGTTTTCATTTTATTCAAATATATGGTTGATGAACTAGTCAGTCTGAAAAAATTAGAAAATATTACAGTCAGGATTTGTTGTTATAACATATTTTCTTATTAAAATGTGGGATATTTGTTGTTTAGATACAGTTACCTACCTTAGAATTAAAACTTTGTCATTAAAATGCATTATTATTTATTCATGGACTTGCATACAAGGTTTATTATATTGTTTGAACATAATTATAATGGGCAATATCGATCTTGAAAAGGTTAGCGTATTGATAAGCTTCACTGTGTGGCTTTATAGTTCGATCAAATCGTTTACATGTATACCGATTTAATTGACTTGTAAGTCATTAAACTAAAACGTACAGGTAAGTTGACATATACTTGGACCGTAAACATCACTAGTACTAATCAACAAAGACTAAACATAACATGTCTCTTGATTACTGCGTTATGGATTGACAAGTCAATAAATCGGACACTTAAAAAAATATTTGGATCGGATGGGTCTCGAACCTATGACCTTTGGATTGCTAGTCAACCACTGTAGTCAACCACTATACTAACTGCGCTATGAAGGACTATACTAATTCGTATCAACATTTCCTTTATATAAATTTTCTAGTATAAACACGTGCGAAAAAAGTCTGTGTCGTCCAGACGCATATCCGCTCCCCCGCAAGACCGACTTCCGGTAGCGAAAGGCCTTAACCGTTACTTTCACACCGATCGAGAAGAATGGGGTGGTAGTCCATCAATTGACTGAGGAAATATCTTTAACTCTTTAAACATTTAGTAATGTTGTGGTGTGAAAAAATTGTCATGCACAAAAATGTTAGTCTGTTTTTATTATAAAACTAGAAATATCTAAAAACTTATTTTCAAAAAGCACCTGAGTGTCAAAATATGGATTCTTATGAGACCTCAAGTTATCGAACGTTTTGTATAGATCCCAACTACTTATAGCGGTAATCACAGTTTTGCCGCAAGCCTGCAAAGGGTTAATTCACATGACACCTCAAGGGAAGCGTCAACTCCCATCTTTAACAATGTGTGATTGGGTATGTACGAGAAATTAGGTCATCTCTTTCTAAACAACGATTCTAACTATATGAGCCGAGGTAGGCCTAATGAATTATTGTACCGTAACAACAATCTTTAGAACGCACGTGGAGAGAAACTGCTTGGAACAAGTACGAATACGACAACTGAATATGGTCTGAGCCTGTCGGTGTCGGATTCAAGTTCTGGCAAAACAAACTTGATTTACAATGGGAGGTACCAAGGGAGAAGAGGGAACTACCAGGAGATAATACAGATATACGCCATGCCAGTGCCACCTTACTTGATCAAGCGGTATGGTGCCTACCATTAACCCTTTCACCGTCAAATTATTTTTACCCCTACACCGTTAATGTGTCGTCTGCTTCAATATTATTGTTTGCAATATCATTTCAAAATTCGAAACGGGTGTCAAACTGTTTTGATCCTGATCAGACGCCGCGTAACGCGGCGTCTAATCAGGATCAAAACTGTTTGCAAATTCGACTTTAGGCGATTCTGGCGGTAAAAGGGTTAATGGTTATGAAACTAATTGTAATTTGTTAATCAAAGACGCTCATTTTTTGTAAGCAAATTGTGTCCGCGATAAGGAAATCTACGCAACATGTTGAGATGTTATTTGCAATGATAACTTGCCAGGTAAATTATCTGGCGTCTTGTCAGTTTAAAACATATTTGCTGCCGATTGGTATCTTCTCAAACGACGTTGATAAAGCAAGTTATTGCTTTGCAATCAGTTTGGATCCACATCAGACGTCAGGTAAAATATCTGCTTTTTAACAAGATTACAAATTATTTGAAAAATCTGCCATTTTTTAGATTTATTTGCATTCTAGATCATGCTGGTGTGTTCAACAATGGAACCTCTTTTAATCAGAAGCGAAATAGCTTTAGACGAGGATCTGAAACACACGCGGCTGCTAAAAACATGACGCAATTAAAATGCATTTTCTGTTGTTTCCTCCAGCATTTAGCCGACATAGATCTATGTCTCTAAGCAATTCTTTCCGAGTGGCTAAAAGTTTGGAGCCTGATTTTACTGCACCGATTTAAATTTTTCATATGTTAACGCGCGCAAAAACTAGTGACGCAAATTATCCCAGAAACTGGGACATTCGTCTTTACAGCACGAGTTTTATGTACGCGTCTGTCTGGGAATGAATGGATGGATGGGTTTTACGGTATCTGTTCGGGAAAGGCGTCACATTGTAGGATATATGCAAGAAGCTACCTGATTGGTCAATAAGTGAAATCTTCCAAATAATTGACTGGTCACATTAATGGGGATCAATATTTGATGATCAAAGCGCTCACGATTTGGGACAACTTGAGCGCAATTACAACAGTCCCACCCCTTTGACCTAAAGCAGCAATGTTCCTGATATTGATTGGTACATGTAATAGGGACTAGCCTTGGATGGGCAAAGCGCTCAATATTTGGACCATTTGCGTAGAGGTACAATAGTTCCACGCCCTGACCTATTTTTTCGCCATGAGACGAGCCATATATTTCATTGCTTTTCACTCGTGATATTCATTAAACACGCCCACATTCATTAATGCACTGCGTGCACTCATGTAGTCTGCGGTTTAATTAAAAAAAACTTTGAAAGATATGCTATTCATTTTACTTATACAGTCTACATTTAAATTTTACATTTTTTCTGACACTCTCGTATAATTGTGATTTGTTTAATTTGGTGTTCAGTTCTATTATATACCCGCTGTTAATTAAACACAATGTGCTGGAAACTGGCAGTTCCAAACGGAAAACATGTATACATACCTTGTCCTGAATGTAGAGCAATATTGGAGAATTGCTTTGAGAAGAAGAGTTTTCCCAATCTGCCGGTGTACAACTTTGGATAAACTTTGACCACTGCTTTTCTAATCACTCTGGACACTTTGCTCTTATTACGTGCTCTCAGTTGTATCTCCAGATCAGAACCAATCATAACGTTTTGGTTGACGGAAAGCTTGAATCTTAAGTCCTAAAAAGAACAATTTTAAAGCATGCCACCAGGAAAAGTATTATCACACAAAAGAAAGTGAAAGTAGATTCTATTTATTTTATTATCATCATATGTACTTCAGCAACGTGTCAAATTATTCATCAGAAGTTTCACTGTTTCTTCTATTACAGTTTCAGATTTTTTTTAAGGAACTGATAATAGCCTACGATTTTATTCAGTTCTGGTTTCTTAGCGACTGAAGACTGAGTCAACGTTTTGGAAACTCAAGGCTGACTATAGATCGTTTCAAGAATTGAAACTACATGTATCTAAAAAGTGTAATTAAAATTATGCCATCCTGTGATACTTCGCTAGTATATGTACGATAAGATACTCTGGCGTTTTCGATAAGCATGAAGTATACATGTGAATATTATTTGAACAGGTTCTGTATTATTCTTTGTGGCATATAAGAATTATTGAAAGGCTTCAAAAATAATATTTTTCGGAAATACAAGTATTTAAACAACCATTTAGTTGTTGGTTGTGTATATCAAAGGTATATAATAAACGCACCACCAGCTTGAGGCTTCTACAGGGTGTTGTATTCAGCTCTCGGTGTGCTTAATGGAAACACATGAACATACCTGCGCCAAAGGCGCTAGTAGGATCGGCTGTTTCCGTAAAAACATCTCGCGCTGAATACAACGACCTGGATAGCACCACCGGCTGGTAATATGTGTTTATCAAGTAGAAAAATACCTGTTTGTACTGATAAGCATCGTGGGCACCAGAACGTGGTAAGCTTGCTTTGTCAATAGCATTGAGTACAGCGTCGCGCTCTGCTTGACTACCTGTATAAATGTACAAACAAACAGTTCAAGTCAACCCTATTCTCACCCTTTGACCGCACATTCCAAAAACCTGCATATTCATATACCGTTTCATATGGACAACACTTACAGCATGTATTGCATGTGTAATGGTTATACCGGTAGTTCGAAAGTTATTTCTATCGTTAAGATTTCTAGTAAGTTTGACCTTTTGCCCTCTGTGACCTCCACATTTGACTCAACATATCTGAAATATCCATATTCTAATTTCTCATAGTTAGAGAACAATGTTTACCAAATATGCAGTCCCCATCACTAGAGGGTTAAACGTTATTGCGATTTCAAATGTTTGACCTTTTAACCTCTTTGTATTTACATCCCTTTAACTAGACATTTCCAAAACCTACAAAGTTATACACCTTTTTATATGTTGTCTCTCTTTGATTGAAAAGCGCTCGACTTGTTGTATAGAATCATGCAAATGAGCTTTACCGAGTATGTCCGTAAACTTTCGTCGCTATTCAAAAATAAACAAACTTGATAATCTGTTTCCACAAATTTCACTGTTCGTTAGCAAAATTGCCTCAAATATCACCACGTATTACTTCTTTTTATATGGAACGATTACGATAGTGACATAAATATCATGTTAGAAAACTGTTCGATTCTGGTTATGTGAGAGAAATATAGTGGCTTTAATCTGCGCCTGGGCACGATGTGTGTTTCTTTTTGCACTGAGTGTAGATGAGGATGACTAATTCTCTCTTGAGAGCTTTCAGCATTACTTTCGCCTTAAAACTAGCGGTCAACTATGAGAACAGCTGCCTATTTATGAAGATTTTGTGACTGTCTCTGGACTAAAGCATAAGCTGTCACTGTTCTGAAGTAACAACAAGCGGTTTCATGAAGACATAAAGGGGAAATGTTGTATATATCAGATATACAGCGCTCCCTCTCTACAATGACACCCAATTGGACACAAACATTGTGGGCGTTGTTCGGAGGGAGTCGTTTTATAGACATAGGTACATTTGCAAACAGCTTAAATCCAGATTAGACGCCGCATAACGCGGCGTCTATTCTGGATTCATGCTGTTTGTCACTCGTCATCATGGTTTTTTTCTAACAATATGTCCAATTTGTAAATTTGAGCAAACCAGCAGACGACAATTTAAAGCAGATGATATTACAGCAGCAAAAATGTCAACCCATTACCCCATAGCCTGTTTATAGTTTTGAAAATAGGTGACTACTTAAAGCAGGTTGAAAGTAAAGCAGAATGCGCCATATGGCGCATTCTGCTTTACTTTCAGCCTGCTTTAAGCTTTTACCAGCTAGAATATGGAAAGTATTAAATATGACACATATTCATTACGGTTTCTATTGGAACTATTTTCTTCAGCGGATGAATAAAATGCATGTGCTAAAAGTCGCTTCTATAAGGGAAAGGGTTAAGGGAACTGCGGCAATGGTCGTAGTAAGGAGGATGTCGTTGTCGAGAGGGCCGTTGTAGGGCGGGAACACTGTATCAGACGGAGCTCTATGTAACAAAACTTATGGTACCTTCAGGAAACTTGTAATGGTTGGTCACGTCTTCCCTACAATTTAATCCAATTTCCCTGAAGCTGTCTGTACGTGCGTCATATTCTTCGGGTGGAAATGGCTTGCCATCAGGCTTTTTCGTGCTAATCATTTGCCCAACTCTTTTGTTGAAAAATAAGAAGATCAAATAGATCAAATTTAAGCAAATGTCTATAGCCCATACCTCCATAAATACGCCTTGAACGATTTACATCTACTCCGCACTTAAAGAAAATAGTTCCACTTTATAAAGCCATTAATTTGCACAATACGAAATATACATTTGTTATATCTTAGCAGATGGTAGTTTAATGTACATTTCTGCTTTACTTTTAACCTGTTTTAGGTTATCATCTGCATTAAAATCTAGAAACAGGCTATTTAAAGGGTAAGAGCAGGTTGAAATAAAACAGAATGCCCCTTAATAGGATCATTCTGCTTTACCGCACTTTCAGTCTGTATTAGGCTACCCTCAATGAAAGAATAAATTAAAGGTTTAAAAATGTATATTAATGCTAAGCACTTAAGGGTGTATCCAACCCATACGCGATTTTTTCAAAGTATCAAACTTTTTTTCTATCATTGTTTTTTGGAAGAGCTATTTATGATGAATGAAAAAATGGAAAAAATGGAAAAAATATATATGGTGGTGTCCTTTTTTTAGCTACAGCGATTTGAAAAAGGTATGTCAAATTTGGACTTTTTCTTTCAAATTTTACCCATTCAGAGTACAAGCTTCAGTAAAATCTATTTCAAAACAAAACAAACATGGAAATTTGGGTTTTCATTATTTATTTCATGTCTATGGTGGTATTTTCACATAGAGAAAACAAATTTTGACAAAGCAGGCACTAGGTTTGAACAATATGGATCCTCGAATATCAAAAATATGCTTTTTATAGGGCATGATTATATTAGATACATGTATTTTATTTTATGAAAAAAAAAGTAAAAAAGTTTGAAAATGAAATAGTTCTAGTATTAAACTTTTTCTTATATTCTACCAAATGAAAGCCAATGCTAAGGCAGTTCAAAATATGAAAAGAAATTGAAAGGTCAGTGATGAAAATTTTGAGTTATTAAAGTAAAACGAGTTATCTCGCCTTACAAAATTTACCAAAAAGTACCATATCGATGATATTTAGAGCTATATAAATTTCACATTTGGTGCCTGATTTTTCTTAAATTAGTGTTTGTATTCATGAAGAAATACTACCATAGATAGGAAATAAATAACACAAAACCAAATTATCATATTTGTTTTCATTTAAAATGGAATTGTTGAAGCAGGCTGTTTGAAAAGGACAAAATAAAAGAAAGTGGGTGGGGTAAATTTTACATGGCCATGGAGCCAACTGTTGTTCACCAAAATGTACACTTTTTCTATTTTTTCATTCATCTTAAATAGCACTTCAATACAAAACCATCATAAAGTGTTTTCATATACTTTGAAATTTTCTTAAATTCATGACATTGATACACCCTTAACACGTATGCCTTCTTAAGAGTGGTCATAAAAGCAAAAGCTTTTCAGTAAGTCAAACAAACGACTTTTCAGGTGTTTAATCCTTTCGCTTTAACGAGCGTTTGCAAACAGTTTGGAACCTGATCAGACGCCGCGAAACGCGGCTTCTGATCAGGCTCCAAACTGTTTGACACTCGTTTTGAAATTTCTTCAGTCATACTGCCTTATTTTTAACTTGGAAACGACGTTGCAGACAACAATGTCGAAGCAGACGACAATGAAACCCTGATGGGGTAAAATCTCACGAAACATTTGCCAGTGAAAGAGTTTAACATGTTACATTGTAGCAACATTACACTTCATATCACTAGATGGATACCCACCCAGTAACAGTTTGATTTTACATTCCCAACCGTTTATAAATTCTACATTCTCACCAATCCCTGAGCGAAAATGTATTCAGAGCTCTTCTGGTGATATGTTGCTACTCAATGCAGAAATCCAGTGATGCATAAAACTCCAAGGAATATATAGAACGATAAGTATTCCTGTATTTATCTACCGTATGTCCACAACTTTCCAACTTATTTATTCAGACATACATTTGATCCATATTCATAATTTACCTAGATTTTGTCAGTGTTATTATTTTTAGCTAGTTTAATAAAAATTAGAGCAAAGATGTAGGCCCTAGAGTACTTTGAAGCTTTTCCTTTAACCCTTTGAACCCTAGTCCCGCATATAGGCGTCCTTTCCAAACAGTGTACATGTGAATGGTACACTTGTCCTATGCAAACAGTAAAGACCCAGATCAGAGGGCTCCAAAAGGAGCCCTCTGATCTTGGTCTTCACTGTTTGTCATAATGCAAAACATTGACAAAAACAACCCTTAAAAGTAAGAAATGGACTAGACTAAAATGGAAACTGGAATTGTCCATTTTAAGTTTTAGGGAGGAAAGAGTTAAGTTTACCTATTGAACCACTATAACTAGATTGCCTAGATTTTGTCAAGGTGATTACTCTGAGCAAGTTGTGTGGAATTATGGCTACAATATGGCTCCTACAGTGTTAAGAATCTTTTTTCTATGTATTGACCTACTGACCTACCTTTTCATTCCATGTAACCCATATTCACAAAGTGCCTAGCTTTTGTAAAGACATTCGTTATAAGCAAGTCTGAAGAAAATTGGACTAAAATATGGCCCGTGGAGTGGCAAAAAGCTTTTCTTTTTAATTTGACCTACGGACCTACTTTTTAACTTGACATAACATTTATTCAAGTATGACCTAAACTTTATCAAGGAAATATAACACTGACAAAATCTCATTAAGATATAGCAAGAAAATATTACTTTGAGAAGGTTTTTAACTTTAACAACTTTTCAAATCCATTGAAAAACAATTTGGTGACAACCAAACTGAAATAGTTTAAAACATATTTTATTACTCATATATATGTTATACAGTTGTACATTTTTAAATAACGTGTAACACCACAAAGTATAACTATAAGTTAATGAGTTTGGCCACCACTTTTACCAAATTGAAATCGGACCAGTAGTTTGGGAGGAGAGTATTTTTTCTAGATTAAGTGCACGGTTGCAAAGGCAACAAGACGATTCCACCCCAGCCACTTTTTTTGAATAACTTTTGAAACTCAAGTCAACAGCATGCATCTGACAAAGCTTGGTTACACTCTGGGGCCATTTGTTTCAGAAAAGTAGTACTTTATAATTGTTGACATACGGGCAGACGGACAGACGGACGACATACGCCAGATAGAGCGGTATCACAATAGCTAACTTTGAGCACTATTTGCTCTTGTGAACTTAAAAAATTACAATGACACTCACGCTGTCTCCTCGATATTCAGTACAGACAGCACTTCCCACTGATCAACTTTCCAGGTTATCTTATCAGCATTCACCTCGGAGAAAACGAAGCCAGCATCAAACTCCTTATCCGTGTCGCCACGCTTGACTGCTGCGATTGGGCATGGTCCACACGCAAACACGCCCTCAAAGTAATCTGTAAATTTTATATTTGCTTGTCATGGCATGCTATATTTGATAAAATATTTCGACCAAATTTTGATTAATTTTAATGACTCAGAGTGAAGTATGTCTGGTTTTCGCCCTGAGTCAAATAATAAAATGGGTCATCCGGAGCATGAAAACAGGTTAAATTGGTCTCAACTATACTAATCTAATATTGGTCAGGCCCGTTTTACTAAACTACTTACGCAAATTTTTTGCGTAAGTCAAAATATTAAATTTTAATTTATTTATTTTATTATCACTTGCTACAAACAGCAAATAGTCAGATCAGAGGACGAGCTTTTAGCGCGTCCTCTGATCTGGCTATTTGCTGTTTGCAAACGGTTAGGATCGAAAAAAAAATTGCATAAGTTGTTTAGTAAAACGGGCCCCTGGGTCATAATCAATACAGTTACACATTGATGAGTCGTCAGTAGTGGTCCTATTCAAAAATAGGCCAAATATTTAACTACACGGTCCTAAATTTAGCTCCACGGCCCTATATGTAACTAAACGTCGAACTGACATCGAAAACTGAGTGACCCTAAATATACCTAACACGGCCTTATTTGTAAATACGATCCTTTATGTACTTTCTGGTTATCTAAATGTAACTAGACCCGATATAAAGTGTTGTTTTCTTCAGCGGATAAATACTGAGTAAAGTTTTTGAACTCGATGCTTACTATAGATGGTTTCAAGTATATGTCGGACAAAAATTATACAAAAACTTATTAAAGCTTTCTGCATCACTTTTGTGATGCATTTAGCATTCATTTGTATATATATCAGAATAATTTCTTCATTTGAGTGGCCCTGGATTTATATATTACTGATACTGTACGTACACATTACCAGTTGACAGTGCGGTACAGAGTGGTGTATTTAGCTCGAGACGATTTTGGCGGAAATAGCCGATCTGACGAGCGCTTAAGCGCGAGTCTGATCGGTTGTTTCCGCCAAAAACGTCGAGAGCTAAATGCAACACTCTCTAGCGCACTGCCAACTGGTGATGTGTTTATTATATGCCTTGAATACACACCAGAAACAACTAAATAGTTGTTTAAATCATTTTATATCCAAAATTTATTAGTTATTTGAAGCAGAACAAGAATTTTTGTTGCCCAATGAATAACGCGGCACTTGCACATGTACGTAAATGACGTCACATGAAATCGAAAGCGACATCAGAGTAAAATACAAAGTGGCTGATACAAGGTGGCTAATACAGACTCTTGTATTTTACTGTGCAGGTACACGCGGAAACGCTCGATATCATAGGAAGGCATATAATAAATGGATTTTATCAGATTGTACCTCCTTCTTCAGCACTATATTCTTGTGGAGTTGCATCTATCGCCTGCCAACCATCAAAGCGCCTTGGAGTCAGATCTGTACGTGCTAGCCACACCTCATTCCACACATGAAAATTCCTGAAAAACATCAGACAGCAAATAATCTCTGATTCTACGAATGCTCGAATACTGCTTGTCAAAATTGCAATTTAACTAACATTGCATTAAAGCGACTCGCAACCAGATGGTGCATTTGCAAAATAAAAGAAAATACTCAAATGTAACCGAAAGGGTAGCATTATCGTGCATCTGGCATTGGAAAAATATGACCAGTCCTCTAGAAATGTCTTCAAATCTCAGTTTTTTAGATATTTTCCATCGTTTTATCCATAGCGTCTACAGTTGCTATATAAATTGATCACGGGCTAAGACATAAACCCGAGCCGAATTATTCAGTTGTATGTACTCTTCATCGCTTCCCACTGAAATACGTAAAATCGATCCCAGATATATGAATAGTTCCATGGCCCAATCGGTCAAGAGATGTCCTCATTTTGACTTACGTCCGCCCATGCCAGGTCACGGGTTCGATTCCTACCAGATATTTTTTTTATTGAAATGCATTTTTTTAAACAGAATTTCTTATCCTAAACTAATTCTTAACCGTTTATATAAGCGTTTGTCACATATTTACAAATTACTATTTTTAATGCATTATCTGGTTGCGAGTCTCTTTAAAATCAAATCCGATTTCAATAGTTCCTACAAGATTACCTTCACAGTACTTTAACCCATTTCCACATAAGTACGCCTTTTACGCATCTAAATTATTCCTCCGTCAAAGAATATAGTTCCAAGTTAAACAGTCAAGAATATGTATCATAAAAAATATATTCTATTTTCTAGAAAATCGTAACTTAAAGCAGGCTGAAAGTAAAGGAGAATGTGCCTTAAGGCGCATTCGGCTTTACTTTCTATCTGCTTTAAGTAGTAGCCTATCTTCAAAACTAGAAATAGACCATGGGGTAATGGGTTAAGTAAAATTGGTTTCTCCATCAAATATCTGGAAACTTCTCGTGTCAGCCTCCTATCGCAGTATCATAGGGTTACCCTGTACAACTGCTGTAGTTATCCTAGAACAATTAACTAATTCATTTGATCATGCAGTATTTTGTATAAAGTTTGTAAACTAAACGGCAAACGGTGTAGGATTAACACTGTAAGCACTTTTTATAAGCAAAACAATTAGGTACCATGCACACCAACACACGTTTTAAAACCCAATCTTTAATCACACTGTTACGAATGTAGTTCAAACAAAGTTTGATACTGGATCAATAACTTCATCATAATAAGATAAATCTACATGTGTGCTATATCATTTTAAAGAAAAAGTATTTGCCGTCACGGTGATTTAATGCATGATAAGATCACATTACTCAATCGTTCACAGCATGGACCTAAATGACCTCTAGGACAGGCAATAATCACAAAGAACAGAATCCCTCTAGTCTCCACACTGTTCGTTTCACTAGTTTTAACAAGCTTAAATGATAGTCGAGCGTATATCCCGGTACAAAACAATCTTGTCCAGCACACGAGTAAATTCCTTCGTAGTTGTGATCTTTCACAAATTTTTATATGTCTTTCTAAGAGTTTCCCTTTTGAAGATCTTCTGCCTGTGTAGTGAGGGTCTATATTGTAAAATAACGATAAGTCGTAAGGCTGAATAGGTAGCCTACGATGCGGGGTACCATGATCGTTTTACGGGAAATTACGGTCTCCTCCAAAGTCCTGACGGACAGCTGCGTAACGTATCAATAACTCTTACTACGATTGTATCTTATTACACAGGCCATATCTTAATGTTGTACTTATTAATGCTTTCATAGACGTATATGTTGATATTATTCGATTAAGTTGCACTACTTTCCTTAGGTGCATGGGGGCAAACTACGTATTATCATTAAAATGTATTGCTACGACAACCTATATGAGTATTATAGTGGATTTGTATTCCTACGAAGTCAGTGTGTATAGTGAGAAATGTTTTACTACGAAACCAAAGTTGCCTTCGTAGGAAACCAAAATTGCCTTCGTATAGGAATACAAATCTGTTTTAATACCCATAAAAGTTATCGTAGCAAAACATTTGATCGTAATACCTAGTTGGCCCCCAGTGAGGTGGAGGAGTACAAGCCGTGGCCATGCCTGAGATGATATAAGATGTGTAACGTAGTAATATGAGTTGCTACTCTCGTGCTTATTCATTTGCATAAAGTATAAATGAAATAATAATAAATAAATAATATACCAAGTTAAAGTCTACTTTCAGTTTCAATGACCGCTCAGCCGACTGTACATATACTCCCCTGATCATTGAGCCATCTTGCCTACAATATTGAGCACTGATAACATATGGCACAGTCAAATGCAACCGCAGTACCGACTCAGGCCCTTCAAAGGTACCCATTTTAACCCCTGGGTGGAGAGGAGCAATTCGCGGTACATGTCTTGCTCAAGGACATTCCTGTACATCATCGGGGATTTAGAAAAATTCCCCTAGTCAGACCGCTGGTCTGGCGGGGGATCGAACTTACGACCCCTGGTACCGTAGTCCAATGGTGTAACCAAATGGGCATTAAAGTATCCGATGTAGTAATCAAAAGTTATACAAGTTTCTTCAGCATGTTTTTTATCATTTGTAACAGCTTATGAGTTGTCTTCACTGATATTATTCAGGAATACAAGAAATACTAAGCTCACTGCTAACCGAATACTAGCGATTAGTTGTCTGGGTGGGTAATTAGGCCACTATTCAGCCACGACAGCTAAACAATAGATCCTGCATATGTATCTGTCTAAACTTTTTCACTCTCAGGGACGCTGAAAATCGCGTTTGCAAACAGGATCAAAATTGTTTGACACTCGTTTTGAAGCAGATGACAATGAAACGGTGAAGGGGTAAACATCTCACGAAATATTTGGCATTGAAAGGGTTAAAATGTGCAAACCGTTTGGGTCTTGATCGCAGCGTCTGATTAAGATCTAAACTTATCGTCACTCATATAAGTTAAAAGTTAATATGTCTGAAATCCTATACTTAAACTATAAAAACAATACAATCAACGCTTCCGGCACGAGTGTGATCGACTGATTCCGCCAATATCTATAGCTGAACACAACGCAAAAGCAAAGAATGTTGAATTATTTATACAGCGCTCCCTCTCTTCAACGACAACCAATGGGAGACAAAACTTGTGTGCGTTGTTTTGATGGAGTCGTTATAGGGAGGGAAATATGTTTATATATGCAAACAGCTTAAATCGAGATCAGACGCCGCGCTACGCGGCGTCTGAGATCGATTCAAGTTCGTTGTCACTTGTCATTAAGTTTTTTCTGTCAAAATGTCCAATATGTAACTTTGAAGAAAAACAGCAGACGACAACTTTATGCAGATTTAAACTAGTAAGAACGTTCGACATAATTGTCCTGTTTAGGGAACTGCGGCAAGGATCGTTGTAAGGAGGGAGTCGTTGTTGAAAAAGCCGTTGCAGGGAGGGAGTATTGTACTTACCAGACTGAATCATTGGACCCTCCATAATTTATTTCATCACCATCATTGTTAAGGAAAGTGTCAATGGTGTTGGATCCTTCCGTATCATGAGCTGACTGGAAGTTTGTGACAGACCTGGCGGGTATCCCTAGAGTTCTGCAGACTGAAACAACATTTAACTTCACTTCATTACCACAAGTTCTGGTGAAAGGTGTTCATTATTGAAATATTTTAACTGTTCAAATTCACTCAGAAATATAGAAAACTAATACCTAGGAGCTTTAACCTGACTACTTCAGGCTGAAGTAATCAGGTGAAAGCTCCTAGGTAATAGTTTTCTGAAGTAATCAGGCGAAATCTCCTAGGTAATAGTTTTCTGAAGTAATCAGGTGAAAGCTCATCGGTAATAGTTTTCTGAAGTAACCAGGTGAAAGCTCCTAGGTAATAGTTTTCTGAAGTAATCAGGTGAAAGCTCCTAGGTAATAGTTTTCTGAAGTAATCAGGTGAAAGCTCCTAGATAGTAGTTTTCTGAAGTAATCAGTTGAAAGCTCCTAGGTAATAGTTTTCTGAAGAAATCAGGTGAAAGCTCCTCGGTAATAGTTTTCTATATTTGTGTGTGAATTTGAACAGTTAAAACATTTCAATAAGTACTTAGTTATTTGCAAACATTTGGATCCAAGGTTAATGTTTTTGGTTCATGTTCGGTTAAGTAAGTCAAATATAAAAACCAGAAATGTTACAGTAGTGACAAATGTATGCAATTCCATATACAACAGCCAGCTGCTTAGTTTCAAATATTTAAAATCGAGTTAGCTGTAGGCAGCTAGCAGACCTTTGACCAATGCCCATGAGAGGTAAACGGGACGCGTTATCTTCATCTGGTGAACGTGACGAACTATTTTCAAATCCATTCATTTAAGGAATGAATGACGTGTTTGTGCAGTTTACGGGATTGTAAACGCATGAGGTTAACTGAGCAAGTTTAGTACATGTACGAAGTGTGTGTACGATAAACTTACCCAGCTAACATCATGCTTACCAAATATATCAACGTACAGTTTACATATATATCTACTTACAGTCTACCAAATGTCTCTACTTATAGTCTACCAAATGCCTCTACATTAAGACTGCTTAATGTCTTTACTTACAGTCTACCAAGTTTCTCTACTTACAGTCAACCAAATGTCTCTATTCATAGTATATCAAATGTTTCTAAACCAAATATCTCTACTTACAGTGAACATAATTTTAATTTATTATATCTCTACTTACAGTTTACCTAATGTCTCTATTTCAAGTATACCAAATATCTATACTTATTGTCTGCTAAATGTATCTACTTACAGTCTACATTATATCTCTACCTACAGTCTACCAAATGGCTCTGCTTACAGTCTACTAAATGTATATTCTTACAGTCAACCAAATGTGTCATCTTACAATGTACCAAATGTCTCAGCTTACAGGCTATTTAATGTCTCTTCTTACAGTCTACTAAATGTATCCTCTTACAGTTTACGAAATCGCTCCGCTTACAGTCTACCAAATTTCTGTTCCTAAGGTCACCCAAACATCCCTACATACATTCTATCGAGTGTCTCCACGTACAATTTATCTAATTCTCAACCGACAGTCTCCCTAATGTCTCTATTTACAGTATTCCTAATGTCTCTACTTACATCCTACCAAGTGTATCTACTTACAGTCTACCAAATGTCTATTATAACAGATAAACAAATGTCTCTACTAATAGTCTGTCAAATGTTGCTACTTACAGGCTACTTACAGTCTACCAAATGTCTCTACTAACAGTATATTTTATGTCTCCAATTACAGTCCATCAAATGTATGTGCTTACGGTCTACCTAATGTTTCCACTTACAGACTACCGAATGTCTTTACTTACAGTCTACCAAATGTCTTTACTTACAGTCTACCAAATGTTTTTACTTACAGTATACCTAAAGTCTCTACTTAAGTCTATCCGATGTCTCCATTTACAGTTTACCTAATGCCGTTTCTTACAGTCTACCAATTATCTCTATGCACAGTTTACCAAATGTCTCTACTTACATTCTACCTAATGTCTCTACTGACAGTCTTCCAAATGTATCTACATACAGTCTACCTTATGTCTCCTCTTGTAGTCTACCAAATGTATTTGCTTACCTTATGTCTCCACTTACAATCTACCAAATGTCTCTACTTACAGTCTACCTAACGCGTGTTTCTTGTTTTAGCATATGAAATGTTATTTGCAAACAGTTTGGATCCTTACCAGACGCCTTGTTACGCGGTGTCTGAACAGGAACCAACTGTTTGACATA
This sequence comes from Gari tellinella, assembly GCA_922989275.2. Classification (NCBI taxonomy): domain Eukaryota; kingdom Metazoa; phylum Mollusca; class Bivalvia; order Cardiida; family Psammobiidae; genus Gari; species Gari tellinella. The sequence goes on from OV277862.1 coordinate 29,710,209, forward strand.
TATTACAATATCATAGTCAAAAGACCTAAATTTCACATTTAAGAAATAAAAGCGGACGACAATGACATCGTTGAAGTGAAGGGATTAACCCTTAGCCTGCCACTCACGACTATAGCTCCATATGCAAACAGCTTGGATCCGAATGAGACGCCGAGTGACTCGGCGTCTCATCCGGATCCAAGCTATTTGACACTCGGACAACATTTTCAGCAATTTTGAGCAACTTTGAAGCACTTTGAAACTTTGAAGCAGACGAGAAATATAGCAGACGACAATTTATTTGGTGGGCTAAGGGTTAATATGTATTACTTACCAGTAGTTGTGACAGCCGAGAAGACCCAGCATTGTCCAAATTTTACAGGCTCTTTCTTCTCCATATATTGAGTCAAGATCGCAACACTGCCTTTCCATTCCCATGGTTTCACACCCCCTTTATAATCACCACTCCAGTTTCCGACTAGCACACCACCATAACAGTCATTGACCTTTAATAGATTATACAGTAAAACCTCTCTATTACACCCACTACACTGTGTATAGTATTACATGGTTAAAGCAGGTGACTCCTTGAAGCAAGATGAAATTAAACAGAAACCTACTGAAGGAGATTTCTGTTTTACTTACACCTTGCTGTAGCTGTCACCTATTTCAGATGTTAATAGTATGTGGAGCTTTATATGTGAAAACTAAGTGGGAGAAAGTATAAGGACTGAATATGAATCTTCTGTGTCAAAATTGTACTGTTACTTGCACACATTCTGACGTTAACCCGTTCACTCTCGATGACCCATAAGGGCGCATTTGTTTAGCGCGCGGTGACTGGTCAGGATCCAAACTGTTTGACACTCGGTGAAAGGGTTATATAATGTATTTGTACAGCATCCGATCCAGGGGCCCGTTTGATAAAAATTCGTACGACAAATGTTGTCGTAATTCAGATCATAAAAGTCTTAATTATTATTTATTTCTTCATCTAATCCTGTCTTGTGACATCTTTTTGGAATTGTATTGAAAAGACGATTCCAAAGAGATGTCACAAGATAGGATTAGATAGAGAAATAAGAAATTAAATGTATTTAAAGTTTTGACATACGACAAAATTTGTCGTTAGAAGTTTTATGAAACGGGCCCCTGATCCAAACTCTTTGCAAAATGCAAGCCCACTATGAGATAATGTACTGAATGTAATACATGATACTATAGTATAATACTATGAGAAAACCTGACTTACAACAGTGCAAACAGTGCACATCAAGGCCAGCCATCATGTCAAACACGCGGCGGCTGTTCTTGATCTACACTGTTTTATAATCACATGCATCTAAAGCATTTTATGTAGATCTATGCTTTATATACGATATTTTGAAGGGTAGACCAGTCTTGGATGACAACGGTGTTTGGTATATACAATGTTGCAATGCAATAATGCTCATATGTACAGTGTTCCCTCCCTACAACGGCCCTCCACACAACGACTCCCTCCTTACAGCGATCCTTGCCGTAGGTTCCCTAAACAGGACAACTATGTCTAAAGCTTTTACTGCTCCAATATCGTCTGCTTAAATTGTCGTCTGCTGTTTTTTCTTCAAGTTACATATAAGTAGATATTTTATAGAATAAGTATAATGACGAGTGACAAACGCCTTGAATGCAGATCAGACACCGCGTTACGCGGCGTCTGATCTGGATTCAAACTGTTTGCAAATGTAAGCCAAGTCTTAATTTTCCCTCCCTATAACGACTCCCTCCGAACAACACACACAAGCTGTGTCTCCCATTGGGTGTCGTTGTAGAGAGGGAGCACTGTATATACTCACCATCAGTGAAATTCCTCTGGCTACCTGGACTGGGTCTGTAAGTTTCTCCGGCTGTCCTACATAGCATTTTTGTAAGAGGTACAAAGCAGCCTCCAAGATCCCCTCTTGAAACTAAAATGTTATTGTTAACCCGTTAACCCATTCCCCCATTAATTTATTCCTCCACTGAAGAAAATAGTTCCAAATTATACCTTCATCATACATAACATAACAAATAGTTTCTATATCCTAGCAGATGCTATCTTAAAGCAGGCTGAAAGTAAAGCAGAATGTGCCTTAAGGCACATTCTGCTTTACTTTTAACCTGCTTTAAGCGGTCACCTATCTTCAAAACTAGAAATAGGCTATGGGACAATAGGTGAATCCGTGATGCTTCAAATTACAGTCGAAACTCGATACCTCGAACTCGCTTTAATCAATTATCCCAGTATGTCATAAGTTAAGTTTCTATAAGTCGATCTCGCTTAAGTCGACATACCTGTATTTCGAAGTTAAAACGTGGCTAGCCATTTTTTAACTTTGAATATGGGTATGTTCGAACTAACGCGATGTCGAGGTATCGAGTGTCGACTGTATTGCAGTTTCAAAAATGGTCTAGTCCATAATTCAATTGTTTAGGTTTTGGTTTTACAATATATTGCAAAACGATCAATCGTGTAGATTCTTATCAGAGGGATCCTTTACCCTTTTCCTGTACCAATTTACCCGTAGATTATTCCTACTTTTGACGGATGATAACTTAAAGCATATGATGCATATTCATGACTGTATGGGGAACTATTTTCTCCAGTGGAGGAATACATTAGAAACGTAAAAATGCGTATTAATTGAGTAATGGGTAAATGGGCCATCTTAGATATGTCTACTTTGTGGCTTTACCAATACAAAGGACACTTTCAAGGATATAAGTTTTAAACCGTTCACCCTTGAAACTTTTAATTCACAATTCCCGTTTCAAATCAAGTCCAATCCATTTTGATTACAAATGCTTGGTTTTAAATTTTAATAGTACAAGAACAAGAGCCCTATGATCAGGATCTTCACTGTTTGCATAATATAAGAGTGATCTTCTTCATCGGCACACTGTTTGTTCATAACGAGTACGCTCGTCGCTAGAGTTAAATGTGAGTTGCTTGTTCATTGAATACTTACAAAAATAAGGTTAGGGACATGATAAAAAAGCAATCAGTTATACAGTATAAGTAAAGTACGGACGCCGGATAGTGCCACTTTATGATTATTCTTATTATCTTGAATTTTCAAAATGATATTTTGAATTTTTAAGATATTATCTTGAATTTTCAAGATAATAACTTGAATTTTCAAGATAAAAACTTGAATTTTCAAGAAACTTATCTTGAATTTTTACGATGTTAAATTGAAAATTCAAGATAGTAACTTCAATTTTCAACATAATAGAGCTAGAATAAATCGGCTGTACGAAAGACGGATAGTACCACATTAAGAATTCATAGTAGACTGAGTCTCGTATAAATATTCAAAAAGAAAAGGATTAAAGGCATTTATGTAAGGCCAAAGGTTTGAAATTGAGCTATTATGGTCGCCTTTCGTCCGACGCCCGGCTGTCTGTCTGTCCGTCCGTCCGTCCGTCCATCAACCACTTTCTTTAAACGACCTTTTCGCTGAAAACCAGTTGACCACTTTTATGAAGCTTAATAGGAATAATCCTTGTATGTTCCTCTACAAAATATATTCAAAGAAATTGAATCCACCAAAAGCTGTGGTTGCCATGGCTAATCTTTAAAATCTTCTTCTCCATAACCGCAAGGACTAGAACATTGCTATTTGGTTACTGGTATGTAGCATAATGTAGTGGTCCTCTACCAAATGTATTACAATAATTTATACTCCTGAGATCAAAATTGGCCCTGCCCAAGGGTTCACATGTGTTCTCTGACGCCAGTTGTTGGAATTGAAACGTTTTCTTCAGGTGAGCGATTTAAGGGCCAGCGTGGCCCTCTTGTTTTAACAATCTTCTCTGAAACCACTAAATAGATTTTCAACAAAGTTTACCTGAATTATACTTATATATTAGTCTTATGCAAATGCCTAATGTGTATGGTATTACATGAAGAATCGAGGTTTTCATGGCAACCAAATACTTAAAACTTGGAAAAACCTTTGAAAAAACTAAGCCAATTTCTACAAAATTTCCCAGAAATAATAATTTGGTGGTAATTTTTAACTCACCTCCACGAAGAAAGGGCTGCTTATGCTATACCCTCGGCATCAGCGTCCGGACAGGATATCATTTGTATGAAACTTGAAACATATATGCGCCTCAACGAGTACAGCATTTTAAAACGTAGTTGGGTGGCTTTGACCTCTCGGAATAATGTTAAGGTTTTGCGTTAAAGTCTATTCATATCTTAAAGTATGTTATTGCTGATACGTCTAAATGAGTAGACCATGATGCAATGCAGTTTGGTGACCTTGACCTTTGACATTTGACCTCTACCTCAAGGGCCAACGTTAAGGTTTTGCGTTAAAGTCTGTTATGTGCATGAAGTGAGCTTCGTAATCTTTAATTAAACAGACAGAGGCCAGACGAAATACGACCACAATAGCTCAACCGGGGCATAAGCTCAGGTGAGCTAATATGTTGACGAAAGATATACGATGTACAGAGGACATTCAAGGGATCACAAAACCTCACCTTGAGCTGTGAACAGATGGTCTAGAAATGAAACTATTTCTCTTTGATCTGAATTTAATTCCTTATTTTCTATAAATGCCTTTAATCATTTTTCTTCTTGATTATTTATACGAGACTCAGCCTAGTATAAACTCTAAAAGGGGCACTATCCGCCGTCCTTAACATAGATTTTTAGGCTTATTATGATGAAATTTCAAGATACTATCTTGAATTTTAAAGTTTACATCTTGAAAATTCAAGATAAATTTCTTAAAAATTCAAGTTATTATTTTGAAAGTGAAACATATTATCTTAAAAAATCAAGATATCGTCTTGAAAATTCAACATTATATCTTGAAAATTCATGATAATATCTTAAATTTTGAAGAAACTTATCTTGAATTTTTAAGATAGTATCTGGAATTTTTAAGTTACTTTCTTAAATTTTCAAGTATCTATCTTTAATTTTCAAGAGAATAACTTGAATTTTCAAGATAATATCTTGACTTTTCATGATAATAACTTGAATTAAAGTGACACTATCCGGCTTCCGTACTAAAAAGCGAGCAGTGAACCATACAATTTAGCGCAGTCAGCTTTTTGGTAGAGTCAGAATTCTGTCAGCATATCGTCAGCAATGCAGACACCCCTAGATCGTGGAAAGTACCAAACTGTAAAGTACATTCACGGTTCACTGATCGTTGTTTACCTATACAATACGGCGAGTGTGTAAACCACTTGTTTTTACTATTATTTTTTCTCTTTTACCCCATTACCCCATAAATAAGCATTTCTACGCCTTAAATTTATTCCTCTCCAGAAGACAATATTTCCACTTTATACAGTTATGAATACATACGATAAGACACATTTCCTTATCCTATCAGATGTTAACTTAAAGCCGGCTGGAAGTAAAGCAGAATGTGCCTTAAGTGTTTTTAGTGGTAGTCTGTCTTCAAAATTAGAAACAGGCTATAGGGTAAAGGGTTAATCCACCACCAACCCCTATGTGTGACAACACAAAGCGATGATTTTGAATTTGGTGGAGGCATAAGGCTGGATATTATTTTTTGAAATACTACTCATCTTATCTAAAGTTCTGGTACAGTGGAGAAGACGTTATTCTTTTCCGTTTAAACACAACCGAATCGCAAATGCATTGCACCAACAAGAAAATGAAAGCTTTTTTAAGAAATAAAAACAAAAATCTTATTATTTTAATAATCTGAGTGGCAATGTTTGGAGCGTTATCAGACGCCGAATAACGCGATGTCTGCTCTGACATCAAATTGTTTGCACCACGGAATTAGAAGAACTAATGATTTTAGCGTAAACGCGTTTATTCGGAAATAATAACGTCGTCTCATTGGTACAACATGAATTGAGAGGCAAAAAACGGTAGTGAATAATATTATGTACATGTATAGTACTATATAAAAGAGCCAGCTTAACCTATTACTTAATAAATATGCTTTTTTACGCTTTTTGATTTATTCCACTACTGAAGAATATAGTTCCATTTTATACAGTCATGAATATGTATCATAAGAAATATTTTCTATATACTAGCAGATGGTAACCTAAAGCATACTGAACGTAAAGCAGTATAATGCCTTGAGACGCATTCTGCTTTACTTCAAACTGCTTGAAGTCGTAATCTGTCTTCAAAACTAGAAGTTGGCCTTGGGGCAATCGTTTATGACATGACAAAGGTAAATCATAAAGCTCCTATGAGAGCTTTATACATTCGCTGTTTTCTTACATTAGGCCTATAACAGTATCACGGATAGTCGAACTTCGATATCTCGAACTCGGTTAAGCCGAACATACACGTATTTCAAAGTTAAAACGCGGATAAGCCGCGTTTTTACTTTGAAACACGGGTATGTTCGCCTAAACCGAGCTTGAAATAAGGCAATTCATGTTTCGAAATATCGGATAGTTCGAATTAAGCGAGTTCGAGATTTCGAAGTTTGACTGTAGGTGCCTTTAGTTCAGCAACTTGGTTTCCAATATTGAAATAAACAGTTCACCTGTCCAAAGTTCCATTGTTTCCCATAGATAGACTTAGGGGCGGAGCCCTGGTATACCACACCACTCTCATTCAACACGTATTCTTCGAGGAGTTTGTCGGTTGCCATGTAGCATGGATCATCTATAATGAATTGCATGTAAATCACAATTTAACTTCTAGTTAACAGTATTGAAGACATTCTTTCCCGTTTAACCCATTATCTAATGTATATTTTTAGTTTTTAAGATTTAAGGCAGATTGAAAGTAAATCAGAATGCACCTTAATGCGCATTCTGCTTTACTTTCAACCTGCTTTTGCTATTATCTGCTAGGAGAGAGAAAATAGTTTACGGTGCACATTCATAGCTGTATAAATTGGAACTACATGTATTTCTTCAGTGGCGGGATAAATTATCGGCGTCAATGTTCGTATTTGATGGTAATGGGTCAAACGAAACGAAACGCGAGTTCAATGCAATAGCATGTAGAAAAAGACAACTGTTTTGAAAATGTTAATGACTCGATTTAGACAATTAGACGTCGGGTACCCGATGTATGATCTGGCTCCAAACGGTTTGTATGGGTATAAGTATAGGTAAGACCATGGTTGTATGCGACTAAACGATATAGTTCGAGGGGCGTTTAGGTGCGCTTTACCATGATCTAACCTATTTAGCACTGGCTTGGGCTTGAAGAAATAAGAACTAATGCATAAATCTAGGTCTAGCGAGATGGGGTATAGGTAAATTTCGTGCGCTGAACCGTGACTGAGCTTTTCTATTTATAGAAGTTGCAACCATTCCATGTTATGGGTAAGTTAGGGTTCAAACCTTAACTTGATATGTAAAATAAGAGTCTGAGACCTATATGTCATCGTGGTCGATGTAGTAGAGTAGTGTTTTACTGGGTATGGTCATGAGTTCGATACCCAATGATTCCTTTCTTTTTTTTTTCTTTTTTTTGGTTTGGAAAGGCATTTTTATACTACACATGACGATAACCACAAGGAACCTTTAGTAAGTGTTCAGTGTTTAAATAATATATATTATTCAATTTCTTATTACATTTAGTTATAACCACATTGTTCAAACTAAAGATGCTACGACAGACAAAACCACACCGTCAATAGTCTAAATTTCCATAGCACGGAAGCTTGTAGAAAATGTCTACGAGCCAGTATGAAGGAGAAGCAGAAGCGATATAAATTTCCATTGGATCTAATCCGAATCCCACATAACTTATATGGGGTAACCCTAAGTACCTATCACATTGAACCCTAACGACAAGTATAATCGTCATTTAGAAAGAGTATACTCCACTTGTCCCATGAAAACAGTGAACACCCAGATCAGAGGGCACCTTAAGCAGCACTCTGGTCAGGGCAACACTGTTTATCATTTTCCAATTGTCATACATTAACTAGACTTAATTGGAAATTTGAATTTCAGTGATAAATGAATTATTGCAATTGTTTTCTAAAAGTGAGAAACTGGACACATCGGGTAACATTTTACGTACATTTTAAACTTCACAACGTTTAACGTTTAGTATGTCCATGACACATTTCGCATATTATGTTGAACAATTCAAATAAGTAATTGTTAGAAAAGTTATGCTCTAATAGATAATAAAAATAACTTTTGAAGAAAACAAGCAAATCCTACTGGGAATCGAACCCACAGCCTTTTACATTATAGCAAGTATCCTAACCCGCTACCAATTACTCTAACTCGATTATTGATTTAGTTTCAATACAAAAGGCATTATATCCTTAGTATACCATGAAAGGTAGGTAACTCCTGAACAAATTCATGGTTTGTGATGCGTTTTACCTATACGGGTGGACTCGTCCTAAAGGTCACAGCTCACGGGTCAAAATCGGACTATAGATATTGACTTGTTATTGTTACTTTGAAATTGCTGTATATCTTCAGTTTAAATCCTTGATCTTGTGCTTATTTCACTTAACTTTCGATTATTTATCATTAAGCCTACATTGCAGGCAAAAGGGTTTAGCGGTCGCCCGCTCCCCGGATTGCTCGGATTGTGACATCAAAGTTACATTCATATGACGCAAGCGTTGTCTAAATGAACAGTTTGTTAGTTAGTCCATGTTTTTTTAAAGCGTTGAACTACACGATATAGTCGACGGTGTTTTAGGCATCTGATTGGCCGAGAGCTCCAAGCCATGTGCTAATAAGGTTTATTGCATTAATTGGGAAATAATAAAATCTACATTGTTATTTTAGATAGCATAAACAGGAAGGATATGAGTGCCTTGATATTGCTCAAATAATGACATTGAAATTGCTAGTTTAAAGGTACAATACTACCGAGATTTGTGTTTAAAACGGGCAATTTCTTATATGTGTGCATTTTCTATGTATTAAAACTAAGTGAAATCGCGTGTAAGAAGCCTGACATATGCCCCCACTTCATTAAGAATCCTACCTAAATGTGTTGAATTCTTATCGTGATGGTTTACATTTTAAGCGGGTTTGTTTACAAATAAGACTAACGGGCTGGTTCGAAGGATTGCGTAAAGGTCACGTGATTGATACGAACCGCGGCGATAATTCATATACACTGTGTGACGTCATCCGAGCGAAGCCGGAGCATTTCCGTTATGATTCGTCTTCGATCGAATGTCAACAAAAGAGATTTAAAAGTCGACTTGTTTCCACCAATTTAATGGGTTTGAAAGCAATGTTTCCTCAATAATCACCGGACATTACTTCTTTTTACAGGTTTAGATAACGAATGTGCCTACATTTTCAGGTTTGAAAATTGCGCGATTTTGGCATTTGACAGTAATATTGGGACTTTAACCTTAGAGTTTCATTTTACTCAAAAGGCAGCTGATCTAATATACATATGTAGTATATAGCATGTCAAAGTTGGGTCAAATTCTATTCAAATTTGTAGAAACTGGAGTATTAACCCATTACCCCATATATACACCTTTTTACGCCTCTAATTTAATCCTCTACTGAAGAAAATAGATCCAATTCGTAGTGTTACAAATAAGAATCATATGAAATACTTTCTATATTCAAGCAGATAATAGCTTAAAGCAGGCTGAAAGTAAAGCAGAATGTGCCCTACGGCACATTCTGCTTTATTTTCAACCTGCTTTAAGTGGTCAACTATTATCAAAACTACAGACAGGCTATAGGGTAATGGGTTAAACCATTTATTTCCTAGCATATCTGAGTACATCAAGGCCCAATAGACGACCTGTGCTGAAGTATGCTCAGAGATTAAGCTGGAATTGGGGATATTTGATGAAAAAGTATTTTAGTTGAGGCTTTACAATTGGCAAATCATAATCTAAATGGGCATACTAGTTCCCTAAAGAGGCTTCGCTACTCCCCAAATATTTTAGACTGAATGGTCATGACTACGCTCTTAAATTTCTGTTAACAAATATTTTTCATCCGTAAAAACTACTTAAAGTTTCGTTTGATACAACTGCTCAAGAAGCAAAATAACCACAAAGTCCATCTATGGCAAGTAACTCTTTACCCGTTGGTCCAATGTCATCCCTAATTCATCTGGGGCCCGTTTTACTAAACAACTTACGCAAAATTTTGGCGTAAGTCAAACTCGTTTAACTCTTATTTTTCGATCATAAACGTTTGCAAACAGCAAATAGCCAGATCAAAGGACGCGCTAAAAGCGCGTCCTCTGATCTGGCTATTTGCTGTTTGTAGCAAGTGATAATAACAATTATAAATTAAAATTTAAAATTTTGACTTACGCAACATTTTTGCGTAAGTAGTTTAGTAAAACGGGTCCCTGATCCACATCGATACTACGTCGCAAAAATTACTGAAATAAGGTATTTTCTAGCATATGCATCTTAGTACATAAATGGCAGATACTTCTTGAAACAATGGTACGATTTCTGCTTTAATCGAACACATCGAAGAACTTATAGTATCAAACATTGTGAGTAGGTTAAATCAAATGTAACTGGTATTACAATTACAATTACATGGCATTTATATAGCGCAAAAATTATCAAATATTCTATTGCGCTTCACAATCACATAACACATAATTAGAATATGATACTGCATAATTATATACACACGTAGAGAATATACATTCAAAATATAGGAATCTAGAACTTAAGATTTATACTTGTCTATAGATATTAATACTGTTTTTTGTTAATATTTTGTATTTGACAGGAGCACACTTATTGCTCATAGACTTGACTATAGAGATATATCAGTTTTTTCTAAAGCTGGTGAATGGTTACACTGTAAAATATGGCATTTTCAACGTATTAAAGCAGAAAACGCATGACCAGTCGGTCCGATTTCATACATAATACAACCCATAAGAGAACTTAAGGTCATATACAGTATTTATACGTTTAATGAAAGTTCATGTAAATTTGTTTACACTCATGATGGTGTAATCATACCTCGCCTAGCATAAATGGACTTCAACGGAAAGAACATTTGTCACGGAAAGTTGTCCAGTGAGGAAAGCAGTCCCCACTGCTGCGCGAGGCGCTCGAGTTCTGGGTATGAGTAAATACAATGCATACTGACCGAGAAATTACCTAACATTTAAAGAAAAACAACATGTAACAGTCAATTGGCGGACATGGTCGTACGGGTACATGTAACTAATAATCGCCTGATAAAACGAACGTATAACGAGAAACTGACGCAACGTTCTTTGTCCGTTGAACCGCACATACGGCCGGTGTAACGCAGAAGAATGACCCACCCCTGCTGAAATGACCACACCGGACGCCGGACGAAAGGCATTCCTAAAACCGTTTTGTTTTAGAAACAGCACATACAGTGAACATTGTGTACACTTTAACAAAGAACTACATGTATATAACATTTACATCGAATCATGAATGCTTCATTAATTTGTAAACTAAACTTCGTTCATTTTTTCAACGTTATCTAAAAAGATTTAACTTACGTTAAAATGTGCCACACACCCTGATATGACTTCATTTGGATATGCCATCTGTAGTATAAGATTCAGATTATTATTGATTATACAGCTTATCCACAGGGTAACCTGAGGATTTATTCTCGGTTGATTGAAATAATGTCGACCGAGCCGTTAGGCTGAGGCAACACGGTTTCACTCAGCCGGGAAAAAAACGTTTCGGAAAACTTGTTTTTACTCAGCCGGGAATAAACTGATCGGGTAACATGTTTTTAGTCAGCTGGGAATAAACGGATCGGGCAACAAGAATTTAACTCAGCCGGGAATAAATGGATCGGGCGACATGTTTTTACTCAGCTAGGCATAAACGGCTCAGGCAACATGAATACACTCGGCCGCGAATATAAGGAATAAATCTCTACGTACCCTGGAAAAAACTGTATAACTACGCAATAATGGACCCTGGCAAGCTAACCAATCAAAAACGATATTTCTCTTTGCTCCGAGGCGAGTATTATTTGTTTAGGCCAAAAAAGAAAATGCTTGTGTTTACATACCAAATAATTTAAGGTCGATTGCTGGCATATCGAATGTGTCAAAGGTTATGACTAGCAGATCATACCTGCAAGGAATGTACTTTATGACAAATTTAGATTAATTTTCACTTCGATATTTGCTTTATCTTTTTTAACAATCCATGTTTTAAGTACTACAACTTCAATAAATTAACTTTTTAAAAAATTAGGTAGAGAATAACTACTATTACACGCTCCACAAGAAACGACTGTCACATACGCTACAAATATTCACTAACATTCTCCGATATATTTTCGAAAAATAAAAAAAAAAGGTTTAAAGTCGGGGGTAAAACTAGGTTCAGTCGGATTAACGGAGACACTGTTGTTTTTTTAGTTGGCATTATCAACAAACCTTTGCACCAAGCATTGAACAATATAAATATGAAGATGTCTTGGTCGTAGGTAAATACAGCCATCTTGTCCTTTCCCTCTTTGTCCTTGCCCTTGCAGTATGTCTTTACGGTCAGCTCCCATTTACCAACAATACAGTTAGCCGGAATGTGAATCTGCGAGTAACAGAAACAATAATTATTACTTTTCGTGACAGACCAATACAGTAACACCCTTCTAATACGACCCCTAAATGATATAAGTTATTTGGTGTTTAAAGCAGATGGCTACTCAAAGTATGTTGAATGTAAAGCAGAAAGCTTCTTTAAGAGCTTTCCTTTTTACATTCGTCGTTCTTTAAGCTGCAACCTGTCTCCAATACAACCAATGTATCTTCTTTTATTGGTTATACTAGGAGTGTTTGAAAGAACCTTGGGCTATCAGTTGTCTAAAAAGGCCGATAACTAGTAAACGAAATGTGATAACCATTTCAGCAATTAAGTACTGCCACGTTTGTAAACCACTTGTAAAACTGCGATAATGACGAGCATTTTGTACTAACAGACCCATTTTATAGTATATAATCTTTATTTGAGTCTCTTCATGGTTACATAGTTTAAAACATCATCATATACATATTAAATATATACATGAACCATGCCATTCAATACTGAATTATAAGAGAGTATGGCTATTTTATGCAAACAATAAAATATACAAATCACAGATATGTTCATATGTGAGCACTTTATGCCAACTAATTTGTCTATTTTCACAAAAAGGGTCCTTGATGCAATATGACCATTTGTTGTCTTGTGTGTCGAATGGTGATGGATATCCATGCACCTTCATGCATCCACTACCATCGCCATTGTACACTTAAACAGTTTAATGTACCAGCATCACAGCATGTCTGACAATTTCTTCAATTGACTGAATTTCATAAATCACAGCTTGAATATTATTTTACCATCACATATCTCATATCCGTATCAATGAATGAGATCAATTCATCTGTATTTAACTCATTCACCCCTGAGACTTTCACTGGACACGCCCGGTCTGCAATACAGATAAATCCGTTTATGACTGTGTTTATAGGTAAATCTAGTATAGGGACGTAAATCTAATTTTGTCTAATCCAATATTTCGTTTTAACCAATTCATCGTAAGCAATTAGGAGCCCGTTGAAATATAGAAGGAATACTATCTTCCGTGTTCCTAGAGTTTATACAGGGGTCAATGAATGGACAATCTTATGTGAGCCATTGGGGAATGTATGTAAAGGAAAATACATGTATGTGTATGACTGAAGAAATAAAGGATATGCGTGAGAGAAGAAAGAAATAGAGTTCTTTGAACAAGTAACATCTAAAACGAAAGTAGGAATAAATTCTGAATATTAAAGAACTGTTTTATTAATTTAATCCAAATACGTCAAGCCAGGCGAGTGAGAGAAAAATAACTAAAATGTTTAGCGTATTACAACTATAACAAATTATCTCTTTTTTATTAAAAGTTAAGGGGGAGATAACAATTGACATTACTGTCGAACAGACATAATTGGGTCCAGTAGCTCGGTTTCCAGTCAGAATCCAACATCTTTGCACTTGGACCTAGCGATGGTGTTATTTTTTTCCAATCAGTTTTTCTGCAAAAACACATTGGAACTTTAGAGCTTAGGTATGTAATTTGCTTACCTTCACTTTGATAGAGTTATCGCGGAATCATTCCACGATTTGTCTAGGTTTGAACTTCTTACCTTCATTTTGATAGAGTTATCGGAATCATTCCACGAATTGAGGTTGGCGCCCCATTGTGTATGTTTGAACTTCTTACCTTCACTTTGATAGAGTTTTCAGAATCATTCCTCGATTTGAGGTTGGCGCCCCATTGTGTATGTTTGAACTTCTTACCTTGACTTTGATAGATTTTTCAGAATCATTCCTCGATTTGAGATTGGCGCCCCATTGTCTAGGTTTGAATTTCTTCTTTCCAGATTCGTCTAGATCGAACTCAAAATCAGTCTTGTTTCTTTTGGCTTTGTCACCTTTCAAAATACAGCAATATCTACTGTGTAGAAGACGTTATTCTTTTATAATGGTCGTGTTTATGCTAAAACAATTATTACCGTTACAAACAGTTTGGATCAGACTCAAAGCTGTTTGCCACTCAGATTAAAATAAATTGTCAGAAATGTCAAAAAAGTCTATATTTTACTGAATTGCTTCTGCGTTTCGTTAGCGTTTATGCGAGCAAAACTACCGCCTTTATCATTTTAGCTACATTTAAAAAAAACAGTTGCGAAGTCGTTATTCGCCCAAATGACCTATTACCCTATAACTTGTTTTCAGTATTAAAGAAGATGGCTGCTTAAAGTAGATTGAAAGACAAGCAGGGAGCGCCTCAAGGCATCAATGCGCAGTCTGCTTTACTTTCAGCCTGTTTTAAGTTGCCATCTGCTAAGATATTGGGAATGTTTCTTATGGTGCATATTTATGACTGTAAAAATGGACTTATTTTCTTCAGTGGAGCAATACATTTGGCGTAAATAGGAGCATTTATGACGTAATGGATTAAAGAAAACGAAACGCAAACGCAAGATAATAAAACATATAAATTGACATATTCTTGATTGATTTGATGATTCATTAAATAAATAAAGGGAAAAGAGTTTGAAGACTGCGTCTGATCTGACTCCAAACTATTTGCAACGAAAATAAATGTTATAGTTCTACACGAAAGAATGACGTCTATTCCTTTGTAACAGTCTTAACCCTTTCCCCCATAGAAGCGACTTTTAGCGTATTCAATTTATTCCTCCGCTGAAGAAAATAGTTCCAGTTTATACCCTCATGAACAATTACTATTACAAATATTTTATATAGCCTAGTAGATTTTAGCTTAAAGCAGGCTGAAAGTAAAGCAGAATGTGCCTTAAGGCACATTCTGCTTTACTTTCAACCTGCTTTAAGTGGTCACCTGTTTTCACAACTAGAAACAGTCTATTGGGTAAAGGGTTAAATCGTTTCACACAATGAAGCGCTTTTCCCCACTTTATATGTAACCTATATTAACAGTTTCTCCAATAGAAGCGTCTCTTTGCACGTTTACATATTATTCGTTTTAATGCACTTCAACGTCTCTTATATGATGATGTCCTGATTTATAGCCATATAGAATGAAAGCATAAACTATTATTCCTGAACTACTAGTAGTTTCACTGGTTGCTGTGCACACAGTTAAGCCTAACCTCTAGAAGCCGAATGACCGACAATGCGATTAGATCATGAGAGAAGTGAGAACATTTCATTTTATTCCTCTACCGTTTATATGTGACTGTTCAGAATCCGCGTAAATTTAGGGGCTAATGGCTTTCGCTATATTCCCATAAATGACCCGGCTTCCTTACTGACAGATGCTTAAAGCAGACCTTTGTGCTAGGCCAAGCAGCGGCATAGAACTAAACTTACCAAAAGTTAGGCACAGCTTCATGTCATGCTTTTCTTTGTTATATGGGCGGTCAAACTTCATCTCAACCTCAAAAAAGTCACCTCTACGTACCACAAGCGAGGCTGGCCTCTTGGTTTTCTCGTCCGGGCTTGTTATTTCGTATTTATCCGTCCTACAATGGATAAGATTTTGTGTTCTCCTATTTCTTGTTTTGAACAAAGCTCACCCCAAACGACAGGTTGAAAGTAATGCAACTTTAGGAAATTTCTGCTAAACTCTCGGCCTTATTTATATAAAAAAAAATGCTAGGATATAGAAAAGGTTTCATGACTGTATAATGTTATAGTTTTTCCTTCAGGGAAGGAATAAATTAAAGGCTAATTGGGCGCCTCAGAGAGAGGGGAGCAGATACGGAGAACCCGGGCGAGATACCCTACTCTTATTATCGACAGAGTTCGACAGCGTTCTCTGGTTCTTTTTATGCCCAGTGTAAAACACTGATACATCGGACCTCGTATAAAGTCTCATCCAAAAGACTTGGTCCGGCGGGGGACTCACGACCCCTAGCATCGTAATCGACCACGTCTGCCGATTGACGGCTTTAGAAAAATTATTTTCAGAGCTGTTTCTCTTTTTTTTTTTCATCGAAGTCACGTATAGTTGTTACAGTGGAGAAAACGTTATTCTTTCCCAATAAACGCGTTTACGCTAAAACTATTATTTGCAGTGCAAACAGTTTGGAGCCAGATTAGACGCCGGGTAACCCGGCGTCTGATCAGGCTCCAAACTGTTTGCCACCAAGATAAACATGAATTATCAGAATTGTCCGAAAGTTGTTCTTTTCTACGTTTTAGTGCTTTGCGTTTGCGTACGTTTGCGTTTAAACGGGAAAGAATAACAGATTCTCCACTGTATTACTCGCGACCAAGTTTACAATTTTATTTTTTCTGAAGCCGTCGATCACAAAGCAAAAATAAACAACATTATGAGCTGATCGTACAGAACTTTTTCATTCACTCTTACAGTTGACAACTTACAGAGCTAGAGCTAGAGCTGGCCATGCAATATTAGTTATGCCGTGCTTAATGTACCTAATGTAATATATACAGTGCCATTTAATGGTACTGTGTATTCCATTTTAGGTACAATAAGCACGGCATAACGAATGTATCTAACCAACTACCTTTGATTTGAAGCATTTAAGTTTTAATCTATACTTTATATTAACTATATGAATTACTCTTCATTACGCTTTATGAATTACCTCCCTTGAATAGTAAAAAAAAAAAGAGAAAAAGTTTTTTTTATTACTCAAAGGCTTTTAGATTTTTTTCTTTTATTTTCTATCGTTATAAAACTTACTTATGTTAAGATTTAAGGCCGATAAAGCATGAACTATATGTATGCATTTTTAAAAAACATAAATGATTATTATAACTTGGAGAAAACCATATGGCGTCAAGCAAGGGAATTAATTATTTTAAAGACCTAATATGAATATGAGGCAACTTCATATGGATTTTACTCACCCCATATTATTGGTTATGCCGTGCTTTTTGTATAGTTCGACAATATTGACCTGACGTTGAACTCTATGCATGAATAAATTATAGAGAGATGACGCAGTATAAATCAATAATCGATAGCGAATCGTACAGTTTCGGGTTGTTTCGGCTGATTACATGAATCTTGTTACAGTTGTGATCCTCAGTGGATTAACACTCCGCATTAAGCAAGTTCAAAAAGTTAGTGTTGATAAACTATTATTCCCGAGTCTCCTAGTATAATCGTATCTATTAAAACGCACCATGTTGCGCTTTTGAGTGGGTTTGAATTCAAATAAGATCATCGATGTCCTCACCGGCGACTCTTGGCAATATATACATAATTTACAACCCTCTGCAATAGGTGTAGCGTTAGAGCTAGGGATTTGTAACATCGAGGTTCCGTGTTCGAATCCCGATAGAGGGGAAAATACTTTTATTTTATAAAATGTTATTTTATAGACAAAACAAACTCTATGACATAATTTTTAAAAAAAAATAGATGTTGTATGAATACTTAAATGAAACAGTATAAATTATAAAAGGTGAAAAAATATATGAGTATTGCATGGGATTCGAACCACTGACTGTACTGAAAAATAATGTATAGTCGTCTTCCTTACCACTTGCGCTAAATACCTGTCGATATTTGTTGAACCGGGCAATGCTATTTTTTCTCGGTACCGATGTGGTTACAATGTGCGTTTTCGTATAAATGATAACGAAGTGTTCCGAAGCTATATTTAGAAATGTAACAAAATGTGAAATTATGCTTATAGAGGTCACCAACGTCAGGTCAATATTGTCGGACAATACCTAATATGGAATATACAGTGCCATTAAAAATAAATATCGGACGAGGCGAAGCGTTACACGGCGTCTGATCAGAATCCAAACTGTTTAACACTTATTACGAAATGTCTTAGCCAAATTACAGTGTATATTAATTTTCAATTTGAGAAATAAAATTAGATTACACTTATTAAAAGCAGATGACGTCATCTGATGACGTCATGGCAAATATGGGGTTGATGGGAAGGAATAATGTATTCCTTAATTTAATGTACCTGTGTAGGATTGTATTCGTATCAATTTGGAGGTCAATCGACTTCACATTCAGGTCTTTCGCAAGTTCTTCCTTCGGCGCTTCTGGTTTATCCTCAGTTACGCTAGTTTGTCCACCTGACCTGCTCCCGGGGCCATATACGTAGTAGGAGTAAACCCAATCCCAGTATTCCTCTAATTCCTCTAAATAATCATCATAGTCATACGGGTCGTAAGGGTCATCATACGATGGCGTATCGAAGCTCTTGCAGTATTGTTTGTACATCTCTAAACAACCTGTAGTCATATGATAAAAGGTTTGATTGTTTTACTAATTCATACCTGACATTTTTGATGAACAATTACAATTTCCTATTAAGTCTAGACTGTATTTGACTATTCAGTACTGATTTTAAATACCATATTGCAAAATGACAAAGAGTTTTAATCCTGATCAGAGGGTTCTATGGTCTTTAAATGAATATCTTTATATTCCGTTTCCCACAGGAACCACATATATCCATGTGAAACCATCTGAAGTCATGTGAGAAAGGATAAGCTAAACAACTTTAAATACTGTCTCCCGCTGAAACAACTTATAGTCACGTACGAAAAAGTCAAACAAATATATTTTTATTATTAGTTCCAACTGGAACTGCATGTAGTCACTTGTGAAAAAGTCAAATACATATCTCTAACTATTTTTTTCAGCTGAAACTACTCTAAATATAGTTTCCCGCTGGAACCACATGTGGTCACATGAGAAAAATGTATATCTCTAAGTGTTGGTTCCTGCTGGAATCAAATGTATTCACGTGAGAAAAGTCCAAATCTCTAATGTACGAGTATGTTATACATTTGTTTCCTGGGTACGTGAGGTTTTATTCCCGTTTGAGGAAAATCATGCTACACAAGCCGTTAGGCGAGGATTGCATGCATTTTCCAGCCGAGAATAAATGCTCACGACTCAATCAATGCAGAATACTCGCAATCCTGGTTGTTAGATCTAGTAAGGTGCAGAGAGTGTTATGCATATGTATAATGCTGCTTTGGTTACACTGAAACACTTTCTGAGTAATGTTGAGCCAAGAAATTAAACTCGGATATCTGTGTAGATATTTAATTCCGTGGTTGGGGCAAGTTAGTTTTTCAGCCATGGGTCGAAGCTTTCACGTTCTCATTTCCTTGTTTACGGTTTAAAGGGACTCGCAACCGGATGGTGTACTTGTCAAAATAAAATAAAATACTCAAATAAAGGCAAATTTGTGGCATTATTTGGCTTCTGACATTAAAAAAATATGATCAGTCCAAAAAAAGTCTCAAGAATCGTCACCGAATCTTAGATTTTTAGATATTTTCCATCGTTTTTCTATACCGACTAGTAGACGGTATAGTTGTTGTTGTTGCTTCTCTACACGGGCTTAGGCATAAACACGAGCCGAATTACGAAGTTGTATGCACTTTCGATAGCTACACATTGAAATACGTTAAATCGATCCGAGATAAACGGATAGTTCCGTGGTCCATTGGTCTAAGCGGTTTCCCCTATTTTGCCTTCTGTCCGCCAATGCCGGGGCCCCGGGTTCGAATCCCACCAGAGACCAATATTTTTTTTTATTGAAATACATTTTTTTAAAAAGAATTTCTTATCCTAAACTGATTCTTTACCATTTATATAAGCGTTTGACACATATTTACAAATTACTTAATGCACCATCTGGTTGCGAGTCGCTTTAAGACCCAGTTTTTTATTCTTGTATGTTTTCGTGACCGACACTTTATATTTCACATGTGTAAACGATTAAATAGACAGCGCCGGATTACAATAACTAATTTTAAAAAGACTGTTTTATTTGTAAACCGAAAGTTAAACATTTTTAATTCATTCCCAAGAACATACTTGTTTCATTTCAAACGTTGCATATTAGGAAAAATCGAACACGTTTAGTCGAATCGAGTAATAGGCATTCTTGTTTTTGACGCATTTTGACACATTCTATTCAGACTTTAATCTATACCAAATAGACATGCGATATCGTATAATAACTGTATTGATACTACAGCCCAACACATTCAATTAAACTTAATTCTATACCCAATAGAGCTATGATATCGTATAACAACTGTATTAATAACGACTCCAGTCTAATACACTTTATTAGACTTAATTCTATACCCAATAGAGCTATGATATCGTATAATAACTGTATTGATAATGACTACAGTCTAATGCATTCTATAAACTTTAATTTATACCAAGTAGAGCTACGATACACTTACACACTTTCGCTATACGCGCTAGTAATATTTCAACACAGCGGAAGTCGGTGCGAGCGCCTGCGCTTTGCCACACTATCATTTATTCAAATGTGGTCACTTGATAGCGGCGGAAAAAAATCAAAAACTACTCCACCATTAGACTCCATATATCTTGTTTTTTTACTTAGTTTAGTTTAGTTTAAACATATTTTTCAATTATATACATGATTTTTGTTTTTTTACTCTTTAAATCGTTCTAACTGATAATAGATCTGATATCGTGATATTTTGTGTACCGTTTCGTGTTGGCAATGCGATGTACTCGCTTTGACAGACGGACGCAGTGTATAGTGTGTACTTTCGGTTTCAAAAATGTACTTGTTTACCATGAAAACTCCTATGTTTACCATAGTAAACGTATATGTACAGCAAAGAAATTACATAAACTTTTAAAGAAAATTGTCTGTTTCTTTGTAAAAAAAAATCGAGTTCATGAGTACTAAACGATGTAAATACTCTGGTATTCATGTCTATATGAAAGGGGAGTAATTTGGTCCAATTTGAGACAGATTAGTAGCAGTTGTCTTTCGTGTCTTGCAAAAATTGGCCGATTGAAATATAACAATGGACTGTGTTAGTGCGATATAGCAGCCAGATGCGAATATGTTACTCGTTGTTTCTTCTTGATCCAAAATTATTTGTGACTTTTCGTCATAGGTTATAAAATTGCTGAATAGAGTCTGAGATCGAGCAAAAACTCAAATCTGACTAATCAAGTGCTTAAAACCAATTTCAGACTCAACGCAAAAGGTCCGAGTAGTATACATGCCTCCTAACGAGTGGGAGTGAACAACAGTTTTACCGTCATCTCATCACTAAACCCAATGATGTGAATACTCAAAGAGACTATTCTAATAAGTAGTGACACAATAGGGTTTGGTACAGACATGAAGATTTTGGTTTTTGAAATACTCCCCTAAAAGAATTACCAGATAAATTAAATGAACTGGCGCAGAAGAATTCTACCAGGCGTACTACAAGTTAGAATGACTGTTTGTGAAATCAGATAGAAAGCAATTTACCTCAGTTACTTCAAAAGAAATAATTACTTAATCGCCAAACATCAAATATACACTAGATGGTATCTAGACGATTTGA
Source organism: Gari tellinella (assembly GCA_922989275.2). NCBI lineage: Eukaryota > Metazoa > Mollusca > Bivalvia > Cardiida > Psammobiidae > Gari > Gari tellinella. Next base: position 29,731,988 of record OV277862.1, read on the forward strand.
GATAGTATGTAAGTTCAGGATTACTTAATCTAACAGTTTAAACCCTGTTGCTACATTTGCAAACAGCTTGAATCTAGATCAGACGCCGCGTAACGCGGCGTCTGATCTGGATTCAAGCTGTTTGTCTCTCGTTATTACATTTATTCTATCAAAATCTCCAGTTATATGTAAATATGAGAAAAAACAGCAGACGACAATTTTAATCATACGATATTGCAGCAGTTAAAACGTTAAACATAGTTGTTACGTTTAGGAAACTGCGGAAAGGGTCGTTGTAAGGAGGGAGTCGTTGTTTGGAGGGCCGTTATTGAGAGGGAACACTATACTAGTGTTGCCAATGAAAATAGTTTTCAGTCAGATGAGACGCTTGGTAAGTCGGCATCTGATCAGACTCCAAACTGTTTGTCACTCGAAAAAATGATAAATCGTCAAACTTTTCAAAAATACAGTGTTTCCTCTCTACAACGACCCTCCCAACAACGATTCCCTCCTTAAAACGACCATTGCCGCAATTCCCTAAACGGAACAATTTTGTCTAACGCTTTTACTGCTGCAATATCGTCTGCTTAAAAATATCGTCTGCTGTTTTTACTCAAAGTTAAATATAACTGGATGTTTTGATAGAATATATATAATGACGAGTAAAAACAGTTTGAAAACAGATTCAAGCTGTTTGCAAATATAAGCCAAGACTTAAATTTCCCCTCCCTATATCCCTCAGAACAACACACACACTCTGCGTCTCCCATTTTGGGAGTCGTTGTAGAGAGAAAAAACTGTATGTCATTTTATTGTATTTCGGAATAACGGCTTTTCAAATATATAAATAGCAAAGATAATTAGTGAAATTTGCTAAGATTTTAACCCATTCACTGCCAAATCTTTCAATATTTACCCTATTCACCGTTTCATTGTCGTCTGCTTCAATTTTGTTCTCTGCAATGTCGTTTCAAAGTTTAAAAATAAGGCAGTATGACTGAAGTAATTTCAAAACGAGTGTCAAACAGTTTGGGTCTTTATCAGACGCCGCGTTACGCGGCGTCTGATCAGGACCCAAACATTTTACAAACACGCATTTAAGCGTCATTGAGAGCGAAAGGGTTAAATCCTGATAAGATAACGAGTAAACTCTGCGTCTACACGGTCATAATAGTTTGATAATCAAATCAATAGTTCTACTGCATTAGATAAAACAACAAAATAAACGTATGTATCTCGGTATGAAGACACTCTAGGGTGACAACTTGTGGGGATGTGGCAATATTATAACAGTATAAGGGCTATCCAAGGTGTTTTCAATACTCACAAGTGTTGTAATATGATATCTATGAAAGGTTATGTCAGATAATACATTGTGTGTATTTTCGGAACCTTAAGCAAATTATGAAATTATCGTCTGCAAACATTGCTCAGAGTTGGTTTATCTGTTTTCTTTCAGTGTGTGATCCAGAAGAAACACCGATTCACTCGGCGTCTTATCTGGATCCGAACTGTTTGCTAAAAATAGCACGATTTCGCCCGTACAATATGAATAGCGTGCAGAATTTGACCCTTTCACTGTTAAAAAATCATACAATAAAATCAATTTGTCGTCTGCTAGTTGTTTTGTTTGGGGTTTTTTTTGGGGGGGGGTGTGTTTTTTTTAAATGTATAGACTTTAGTGATTTTAACTTCTGAAACATCGATATTTGAGTGCCAAACAAGGCTTAGAAGCTGAGTTGCTCGATATCATTCTGGATCCAAACTATTTTCAAATGGCAGTGTAGTCAAAGTCAGTGAATGGTGTAAGCAATCACAGTTATACATACTCGTACAATAAAACGGAAAATCTCAAGTCAGGATTTGCTTTGTGTCCTTTGAGCTTAATATTTGAATGTCTGTATCAAGTGCGGCTACTTTCTTATTTTCAAAAATATGCACAGACAAGAAACCTCAGTTAGACTAACAAAATGCTTTGTACATGTATTGTCATACTTTCCTTTACAGAAAAAATCATGAGATGGTTCTTTGAGAAATTGGTATTAGATCTACATAATTATATTAGATACTTGGGAATTATTTTAGGGAACTTCTTTCAACTACACCACGCAGTATTATATTTAGGCGGCTCGGTGTATGCACTGTGGAGAATGCATTATTCATAATATCATATAAACGCGTCTAAAAATATACCAGAAAAAGAATTAAGCTTTTATATGATTATAAAATTGCTCTTATGATTATTAAATTGCTCTAATCTAATATTTCTAACTTAACAGGTCTTTTTAGAAGATACAGTGTAAAAAACGTTACTCTTTCCGAACAAATGCTATAATTTCCGTTACCAACATTTTGAACCGGATCAGACGCCGGGTAACCTGGTGTCTGATTAGACTCCGAACCGCTTGTCACTCAAATTTAAATATAACGTCAACATTATAATGTACTCTGTAAGCATGTTCAAATGCATTTTGCATTGGATATAACATTATCGTCTTTGATATATGGCTGAATACATGCATATAGCAAATATGTGAATCGTATTTAGACTTTACTACAGTGGAACGCAAACGAAACTCAAAAACGCAAAGTACTTAATCGTAGAAAAGCACAACTTTTGGACAATTCTGGCGAATTATGTTTATCTTAGTGGCAAACAGTTTGGAGCCTGATCAGACGCCGGGTAACCCGCCGTCTGATCAGGCTCCAAACTGTTTGCAATGGAAATAATAGTTTTAGAGTAAACGCGTTTATTGGGAAGGAATAACGTTTTCTCCACTGTACCTTTGAAAACGGCTTGCATGACTCGAAATATTAGATATCAATATTCTGAATATGCTGAAACAGATTTGTTCATTACCAACAGTTTGGAACAAAATCAGACACCAAGTAAAGCAGCGTCTGATCAGGCTTCAAACTGTTTGCTAGTCAGATAACAAATGTAATGTGTACACTTTACTACACAGCGCGTTGCATTTAATTCCGTTTTTACCCTTTCCCCCATAGAAGCGCCTTTTAGCGTATTAAGTTTATTCCTTCACTGAAGAAAATAGTTCCAATTTATACAGTTATAAATATGTATCATACGAAATATTTTCTATATTCTAGCAGATGATAGCTTAAAACAGACTGAAAGTATAGCAGAATGTGCCTTAAGGCACATTCTGCTTTACTTTCAACCTGGTTTAAGTGGTCACTTATATTCAATACTAGAGACATGCTATGTGGGAAAGGGTTAACGGGGAAAATAACGTCTACCCCACACGTAATGCAGAAAAAAACCATGTGTATATGTGTATGATTGTTCAGCATTGTTCCTATTTTTTATCGACCCATTTGGGCCCAGTGGATTATTCCATCATGCTTATATACTGCATTGGTATATTGTTTATCGAAGAGGTGCCTGGTCTAAATATTCATTTTCGTTTTGTTTTATAATTGAAATTCCTATCAGCAAACAGTGTAGACTGATCAGACGCCGCATTATGTGGCGTCTGATTAGAGTCAACAATGTTTGCCTATTACTCCATATATGGGATCGTGGGCACACATGGGTTAAACAGTCTTGTAAGATATAGGGATCCAAATGCGTCTGTACTAAGTAGTTGATTAACACAAGTATGTATGTTTATCCTCTACATCCATGTGTAACCCTTTACCCCATAGCCTTTTTTGGTTTTGAAAATAGGTGACTACTTAAAGCAGGTTGAAAGTAAACCAGAATGCGCCCTAAGGCGCATTCTGCTTTACTTTCAGCCCGCTTTAAGCTACCACCTGCTTGAATTAAGAAAATATTCCTTCTGATACATATTTATGACTGTATAGATTGGAATTATTTTCTTCGGCGTAGGATTAAAGGGAATGCGCTAAAAGGCGCTACTATAAGGTAAAGGGTTAACTCGCTCACCCTGAAGCTTCAAATGAAATTGTCAAGTCTCCAATTAAATCTAGTCCAATTAAGGGTTGTTTATTTTCAAAATTACAAACTGTGTAGAACCTGAACAGAGGGCTCCTTTAGGAACCATAGGGTCGGGGTATTCACTGTTTGCATAGGACAAGTGTATTCTTCACAGGTACACTGTTTGTAAATGACGAGTATATTCGTCGCTAGGGTTGAATATTTTAACAACCCAAAAAAAGCAATATGTGAAATAACCTGATTATGAATAATTTTTTAACATTAAAAATTTTAGTCTCTACTAATATACATGCATAATACATGTATGTTGAGTTTAGTTACCGCTATATTAATTAGCATAAACTGTTTGTACTGTAAACAAAACATACCTTATCAAGCACAGTGACCTATGTTGTAGACTCAATCCTCCGTGACCAGTAATATGTGTGTCAATTCCACCGACCCTTCCGGTTCACTGTAAAGTAGGCTCAACCTGATAATGGACAGACGTTAGCTCCTGTTTACATTGGTTACCAGTAGCAATGAGTCGCTTCTATTGGCTGAATAGAGTTCATGGTTCATTGGAAAAATACAATCAAACACGAGTAAAGCAGCTGCGCTTTCAAAACGAGGTCTCTGATGACACTTTAATGCTTAATGCATGACAAAGTAAAGCAGAAAGCACCTGGATAAACCTTTTGCTTTACCTTTACCATGCATTAAGGTACTGCATGTGTTAATAACCTGATATTTCAGGTTTTTTGAGAGGACAATTAACACATATTTGACTTATAATTACGTAACCGCGCATGTATTTGAAACTTCTTTGATCCAGATCAGACATGGAAGTACCCTTCCAATGATCTTAACACCGTTGACAAACTAGCTGCAAACTGATTTATATAATATGTAATTACGTAGTAAATGTCACAATTTCAGCAAACTAGTTTTAAGACTACCTGATAATATCGGTTTCCTAAAGTACATTGTATACCTGGGGCCCGTTTTACTAAACAACTTACGCAAATTATTTGCGTAAGTCAAAAATTTAAATTTTAATTTATATTTTTTATTATCATTTGCTACAAACAGCAAATAGCCAGATCAGAGGACGCGCTTTTAGCGCGTCCTCTGATCTGGCTATTTGCTGTTTGCAAACGTTTATGATCGAAAAATAAGAGTTAAACAATTTTGACTTACGCAAAATGTTTGCGTAAGTAGTTTAGTAAAACGGGCCCCAGGTCTATAGCATATTTTTATAATACCAGTTTGTAGTCGACTCTATCGCCACTGAGACTTCAAATGAACAGTTTCATATAAGGTCAAGTCCATTCTTCCATATTGAGGGTTAATTTTAATAATAAATTTCAAAATGACAAACAGTGCCGAGCATGATCAGAGGGCTCCTTTTGGTGCCCTCTGATCAGATTCAACACAGTTTGCAAAGGGCTAGAGTAATCTTCAAAGGTGCTCTATTTTACTACAATTCGTGATGAAGTACAATAGCAATTAATAGGAAACATAACAATGACACATATATACATGTTGAACGCTCGGTGTCTGATCAGGATCGAAACTGTCTTCAAATGCAAGCCAGGCCGAGCTTTAAAAAGAGAAGTGAAATATATAGATATTTACAAACGTTTTGCAGACTAAATGTACACACTGTGATGAGCTCAGTAAAGAAAACGATGGCCCTCGATGGCCATCGATTGCGAGTTGGCAACCGGTCTGAAATACAGTGGAAAAACGTAATTCTTTCGTTCAAACGCAAACGTATTGCAATGAAATAAAGAAAATGACAACCTTTCGACAATTCCGACTACCAGTTTTAATTCGAGTTGCAAACAGTTTGGAGCCTGATCAGACGCCGGGTTACCCGGCGTCTGATCTGGCTCCAAACTGTTTGCAATGAAAATAATAGTTTAAGCGTAACCAGGGTTATTTGGAAAGAATATGTTTTCTCTACTGTACTCTGCACGCTGTTCACGGGGCACAAACTGCTAAACTAAACAGCAAACAGCGGTAATTGAACACGCTATTGATATAAAGTTACCGACGTGCACTATACCCGCTAACCCAAGCATGGTCATGACCCGGACTAAAATGTAGGCCTTTTTGTAATGGTAGACGATTTAAAAATAGATTCACCAATTAAAGCAATAATATTGCTCTCAAATTACCAAAATCGAATATCTTTGTAACTTGAAATTTAAAGCACGTTTGTTATCAAAACATATAATATGGATTGATACGTGATGACTTTTGTGGCATTATTTGCTTACAAACCCGTAAAATCTGCGGAAACAAGTCGAGTTTTAAATCGGTATGGTATACAATCGACCCCAGCGAATTTTGCGGAGATGTTCCGCGTGAACTCGGTAAACTATTTTTGTAGCTATTTAGCAAAGCATAATGTACACACGTGTCGATGACGTCATTGCTACATAACATCTGTATAGGCCGATTATTTCACCTGGCAGGACGGAGCTAACTTTCGGCAAAGATAAACTAATTTGCATTTGATTTTGGGGGTGATATGTTATAGGTCCGTATTGAATAGTTATTTTCCGATATTTTGAACATGAAGAAACACATGGGTGTGCATCCATATCCACGTGAAAAGGGTTTGTATAGTGCTGCCTCTCTACAAAAACACCCAAAGAGAGACACATATTGCGTGTGTTGTTCGGAGGGAGTTGTTATAGGGAGAGAAAATTAATACTTGGTTTACATTTTCAAACAGCTTGAATCCAGATCAAACGCCGCGTAACGCGGCGTCTGATCTGGATTCAAGCTGTTTGTCATTCTTCATTATATTCCTTCTGTCAAAATGGCCACTAATATGTAATGTTGAGAAAAACACGGCAGACGACAACGGTAAATTCCGATAATATAAGAGCGTGCTGCCGCCCCTAAAGTTGAAATGCAAAGGTCCGCATCGAAACTCCGCCCTGCCAGGTCAATAAAATCGACCTATAGCATAGCAAAATGCACTCACGTGTCGATGACGTCATTACTACAGTATATTTGTACTTGCCCACCAAACATTCATTTGACTACAAAAAAAAGATGTTCCTATATGTTACAGTGTCTGCACGACAGCAGTACGTAATGCAGCAAGATTCTGAACGAGCGTTCCGTATTACTATTGTCTTGAATTAATATAAAATCCAGCAAAGTCAAAGATTTACTTTAAAGTTTAAATTGCAAGTCGAAACTCCATGCTTCAAACTCGTAATTATCCGTATTTGTTGAGTTGAATTTCGATAACTCGCTCTCGTTTCAGTCGAACATACATTGTACCTGTATTTCAAAGTTACAATGTGATATAGTTACGTTTTAACTTTGAAATACGGAAAACTTCGACTTAACACTTATTTTGCTGAATTGTCTTGTCCTTCAAATATATCGTCTGTTTCAAAAAAATCAAAATTGCTTCTATGTTGGTTTTTTTAACCTGACGGAAAGTTGACCATGGGTGACAAACAGTTAGAACCCGCAACCCACTGATAACAAAAAATGTTAAAACCGCACAGTAACACCTCTTACCATGCATAATGTTGTGGCTGCTATAGAGGGTAGACTTGTAGATAATCAGTACTGCACTATTGACAAAACCTTGTGGTTGGTTCTGATACCTCGGCGCTCATATATGTACAGCGTTCCCTCTCTACAACGACATCCAATAGGAGACTAGGATTATGTGTGTTGTTCGGAGGGAGCAGTTATAGGGATGAAAATTGACTAACATTTGCAAACAGCTTGAATCCAGATCAGACGCCGCGTTACGCGGCGTCTACTCTGGATTCAAGCTGTTTGTCACTCCTCATTAAGTTGTTTTTTCTGTCAAAATGTCCATTATGTTACTTTTGAGAAAAGCAGCAGACGACAATTTTAAGCAGACGATATTGCAACTTTGAAACGTTAGACACAATTGTCCTGTTTGGAGAACTGCGACAAGGGTCGTTGTAAGGAGGGGTCGTTGATGGGAGGGCCGTTGTAGAGAAGGAACGCTGTATGTACGTTGTATTGGTTAACAGCGACAATGTGTCAGTTGGCAAGTCAATACTACTGGGCCCGAAATTAAAATAATTTGAGGGGGGGGGGGGGGGGGCTCCGTGATCAAAGCTCTTTTTTTTTCATTTTTAAAGCATGAATAAAGGTTTACATTTTTTTAACAAATACACAACACTATTGAAAAGTTTGGTCAACAAACTTTTATATAATTTAAGCTTTGGTTGCGAGGTTAGTTCCAAACTTTCTAGTCACATGGACAGTTTAAATCTGACGTAGAGTGAAAAATTATCAAAGCAACCGTAAAACTTTTATTATGCTGCCCAATAGTAAAATTTGCCTGCGCAAGACTCTTCAACTTTCATAACTTTGCTACTGCGAAATGTACACTTCTCGTATTCAGATGTGACCCCTAACGTTTCATATATTTTTATTCTTTGCCTCACGTTGACCTTGGATTCTTTAGTAACGAACTGGTGTACCTAATAAATTGTTATCATTCAACTACAAGTTAACTTTGTTGTCTTTCGCCGACGCTCGTTATATCAAGCGACTACAAGCGGAATATGTTGTCTTTCGCCGACCCTTGTCATATAAAGCCACTACAAGCGGAATATGTTGTCTTTCGCCGACCCTTGTCATATAAAGCCACTACAAGCGGGCTATGTTGTCTTTCGCCGATGCTTGCTATGTTATAGTGTAATAGTTTAACATGTTTTAATTGTAAATTTAACAGCATTTACAAACAACTTCGATCTAGACCGGACGTTGTGTGATGTTGCATCAATACCCCTGTCATCATTTGGTTTTGTATTTTGACTCCGTTCACTATTCGATGTCGTAGAATGACCATCGGTAAATTTTCGATATCGTAGTTTGCCTCCCCGGTCATTATTTGGTATCGTAGAATGATTCCTCGGTAATTATTCCACATCGTAGAATGACTTTCCCGGTCATTATTCGATGTCGTAGAATGACTTTCCCGGTCATTATTCGATGTCGTAGAATGACTTTCCCGGTCATTATTCGATGTCGTAGAATGACTTTCTCGGTCATTGTTCGATGTTGTAAGATGATCCCCGGTCATTATTTGGTGTCATGGAATGAATCCCTCGATCATATTTCGATGTCGTATAATGACTCTCCCTGTCATTGTTCGATGTTGTAGAATAATCCCCGGTCATTATTTGATGTCAAAAAATGAATCCCTCGGTCATTAATATTCGATGTCGTTTAACGACTCTCTCGGACATTGTTCGATGTTGTAAAATGACTCCCGGTCATTATTTGATGTCACAGAATGAATCCCTCGAGTATTACTCGATGTCGTATAATGACCCTCTCGGTCATTTTCGATGTTGTAGAATGATCCCCCGTCATTATTTGATGTCATAGAATGAATCCCTCGATCATTACTCTATGTCGTATAATGACCATCTCGGTCATTTTCGATGTTGTAGAATGATCCCCCGTCATTATTTTATGTCATAGAATGAATCCCTCGATCATTACTCTATGTCGTATAATGACCCTCTCGGTCATTTTCGATGTTTAAGAGTGATCACCCGTCATTATTTTATGTCATAGAATGAATCCCTCGGTCATTAAAATTCGATGTCGTAGAATGACTCTCTCGGTCATTGTTCGATGTTGTAAGATGATCCCCGGTCATTATTTGGTGTCATGGAATGAATCCCTCGATCATATTTCGATGTCGTATAATGACTCTCCCTGTCATTGTTCGATGTTGTAGAATAATCCCCGGGCATTATTTGATGTCAAAAAATGAATCCCTCGGTCATTAATATTCGATGTCGTATAACGACTCTCTCGGACATTGTTCGATGTTGTAAAATGACTCCCGGTCATTATTTGATGTCACAGAATGAATCCCTCGAGTATTACTCGATGTCGTTTAATGACCCTCTCGGTCATTTTCGATGTTGTAGAATGATCCCCCGTCATTATTTGATGTCATAGAATGAATCCCTCGATCATTACTCTATGTCGTATAATGACCATCTCGGTCATTTTCGATGTTGTAGAATGATCCCCCGTCATTATTTTATGTCATAGAATGAATCCCTCGATCATTACTCTATGTCGTATAATGACCCTCTCGGTCATTTTCGATGTTTTAGAGTGACCACCCGTCATTATTTTATGTCATAGAATGAATCCCTCGGTCATTAAAATTCGATGTCGTAGAATGACTCTCTCGGTCATTGTTCGATGTTGTAAAATGACATCCGGTCATTATTTGATGTCATACTCGTTGTAAAATAACACCTGATCATTACTCGTTGTCGTTTAATGACCCTCTCGGTCATTTTCGATGTTGTAGAATGATCCCCCGTCATTATCTGATGTCTTTAAATGAATCCCCGGTCATTATTTTATGTCATAGAATGAATCCCTCGGTCATTATTCGATGTCGTAGGATGTCTCTCCGGTCATTATTTGATGTCGTAGAATGAATCCCTCGATCATTATTCGATGTCGTTCAATGACTCTCTGGTAATGTTTTGATGCACAGTGCTCCTTCCCTACAATGGCCCTCCCAACAACGATTATCTCCTTACAACAACGCTCACCACTCTCTCCCTAACAAGACAATTATGCCCAATCTTTTTTCGGCTGCTTTAAAATGTCGTCTGCTGGTTTTCTCAAAGTTACATATTGGATATTTTGACAGAAAAAAACTTAATGACGAATGACAAAAAGCTTGAATCAAGACCAGACGCCGCGTTACGCGGTGTCTGATCTGGATTCAATCTATTTGCAAATGTAAGCCGATTTCCCTCCACTTTACGACTCCCTCTGACCAACACATACAATCTATTTCTCCCACTGGCTATCGTTGTAGAAAGGGAACACTCTAGAATGATCTTACCCGCCGGGCCCTTTTAAATGTCCTCGAAGGACTTTTCTACCAGAATGAAGAATGATGCTCCGGGCAGTATTGGTTGTCAAGTAATGCCCGACAAGTAATGACAAACGCGATCTCGACTTGCAAATGAGCTTAAGAAGCTATTTGCGTGTAACAAATCATCTCGAATATTGTAGTTCATAGAACAATAAGGAAAAGCATTATATTGTTGCCTGCTTTTTGTGCATTTTTCTGGCAAATTTATAAATACTTTCTTTGTATCAGACACAATTGTATTTCATCTTGAAATACATTTTGGCAAGCGTACTGTTAGAAACGAATCGAAAAGACATACGGTACTTTATTGTATGTACTGTTTTTCAAACTTTTATGAGTTTTCGAAAAAATAAGAATTTTACTTGATGTTGGGCACTATTAAGTGTTAACTTTATCTATATCTAGTACAATTAAAAATGTAGAATCGAGTAAGTATATTGCATCTTATCTATCCAACAGAATCTGTATCTCTATGGGTTTGCCGTAAAACCACATCTGGCTTGACACGACGGCGGAGGATTGACAGAGTTGGACTGCATTAGGGCGTCTTTTTACAAACTCTTCTATCGATCGAAGTCGTTAACGATTGTGTACAACTCGTGTCTGACCCACCCACTTTGTCTGCCCAGGTCCGCAAGGCTTTTTCTTTGAGGGCGAAAATAACTATTTCCTGTTTTTGACTGATTTTGAATCCGTTTAATTTTAGATATCACACAAACTGATGACGTCACATTGTGTGCATGACCTTTACACAATCTTCCGCAAACCAACCAGATGATTTATTCTGTAAACAAACTACTTATTTCACTAGCCATCACGATAAGAAATCGGCACGGTTGTTAACGAATTTTGATATGGGAAATAATATCATACATCTGACAGCTTAGTTGTAGTATATAGAAAATGCACACATACAAGAAATTGCGCGTTTTTAACATAAATTTGGGTAGCATTATATGTCTTCAAACTTGTCTTTTCATAGGGTTTGGTTGAGCTATAAGAAAACAAGAACAGTCAATTATGTCTATAATTACCACTGAATAAAATGCTTATGGATTTTAAGAAAGACTGGTGGCAACTTAAAGCAAGGCGAAAGTAAAACAGAAAGCACCTGAAGTAGCTTTCTGTTTTACTTCAACCTTGCCTTAAAAACAGCCTTTAATAATTTAAACACTAAATAGTCAACGTAATGTAGTGGTCGTAGATTTTTACTGTATATGAAAAACCCACAATATATGGAGCGACCCATTAAATTTCTGAAGTTGGCTTGCGTCAAGAATACCAACTCTACAATTTCTCACTAGTTCTGTTAATTTGACATCAATTTGATTACAGTCAGTTTTACGTTTTACTCACTGGTCGTTATATGATTTATATTGCATGCGTTACATGTATTTGATCAAGGAAAACAATGACAATATATCCTTTGATTATATAGACTTTATTTACCACAATATTATATAAAAGTATTGGTCCTAGTAAGATGATGAGTTACTAGTTGTATGATTTGGATTTTTTCAAAGCCTCTAAAGTTACACTATTTAACCCTTTTAACCCTACATCCCTCTGTAGATATTACTGATTACATATGCAAAAAGTGTAGACCCTGTTCAGAGGGCTCCTATAGGAGCCCTCTGATCAGGGTCTGCACTTTGTTATATTTCTATTCGTTTTTGTTGTCATTTCAAAAATGCAACAGCAGACTGATTCAAAATGCATGTACTAGAAGAGTCCAAAAAGATAATAAAACCCCACAAGAGATATTTAGGGATGAAAAGGTTAAAGGGGTTAATATCATTATATAATGTAAATCAGTATATATAATGTAAATCATTAGAAAATCTACAACAATCATCACTAAGCAATAATGTAAACGTAAAGCAAAATTTGAGTTTTAAAAAAGAAAATATCTAATAGGATACACTTCGAAATCACAATTTCTGCTGTATAGAAAATGGTAGTTTAAATAATGTCAAATCGAACCTGTGTTAAGTGACCAATTATCTGAAGGCGAAAAAATTCTTTTTTAATTCAGGTCTTCTATAAACAGCAAACTCCTGTGTATTCTCTTTTCCAGTGTGACGTCATACCCCCCTTTATTTACACTTAGCGAGCACGCGCACTCGGGGACAACAAACTCGATATCTACATAAGTTTGAGCAGCAGGGCGTTTAATCTCATTCTTTTTTTACTCAATTATCATCTGAATAGGTCCTATGAATACTACGAAGGTCTTACATAAGTTGCAAAAGCGTGATTTTACCAAAAATTAGATTTATTTTTTTCTCCGAATAATACCGTCGCCATCCGAATGAAGGACCGAGAGTATGCGTATGACATTAAATACCCGGATGACTGGAAAAGAGAATGGTCCTTCATTCATTGGTTGCTTAACACATGACGGGCAGTAGTATAATGTACAATATTTACATTGACCCTGTAAAGTCTTTATGTAATCCTATTAAAAAATATGCAGTAATCTGCCGATGAACCTACACTTTGAGTCTGGATTTAGCCAGTTCGGATTTCGCCCGTGCTATTCGTGGACTTCTTCAAATAGACTACATCGGGCACTTAACACTAAGCTCCCATTGGTCGACGGTCATATGACACTAGCGGAGTGATACAGACCCATAGGTCGTTGCCATCGCGTTGCTATGTGTGTAAATGGGTTAAGAAAACAACCGCGACCTGTAAATTTAGAATGTGCTTTGGCAATAGATATTCAAGTTGCACTGTTATTTGTTTGCCCTGTAAGTCTTTTCCATTCACAGAGAGAAAGTTTACTGGAAAAAATCCTGAATTTTAATACAGTTAGAGTACATGTAGTTGGGACTACTTTCTCACCATATTTAGAAACTGGAATGGCTATTACATCGACATTACATCTATCAAACCTCTTTGACCGGTATATGATAAATTCTTATACAGAAAAACAAATCTGGCCAATAAACACATTAAATTGACCAGACAGAAAATATAAATATAAATATAAGGAATAAACAACATCTCTTTGCCGCTCATGACGGTATGACTACATTAGCTTCGGGGAGTAAATTTAACGAAAACGCCCTTCGGGCGTTTACGCAATTTACCCCCTGCGAAGCTAATGTAGTGATACCGTCATGAACGTCAAAAATATGTTGTTTATTCCTATAATGAAGAAGGAAAGGTTAACCCCTTCACTCTCAATGACGTCATAAATAGTTTTGATCCTGATCAAATAGTTTTGATCCTGATCAGACGCCGCATCACGCGGCGTCTGATCAGAATCAAAACTGTGTGCCACTTGGTTTGAAATTACGTCAGTTATACTGCCTTAAATCTAACTTTGAAATGATATTGCACACAACAATATTGAAGCAGACTACAATATTGCGGTGAAGGGGTAAAACCTCACGATAAATTTGATCATGAAATGGTCAAATCCCTTCCCTCATAATGATACATCTTCCATCCTTTTACACAGTCCTTGTACAAATGCTTTTTAACCCTATCCCCCATAGGTGTGCCTTATTAAAGCTCATTTGATTTATTCCTCCACTGAAGAAAATAATTCCATCTCATACATTCATGGGCATGTACCAAAGTAAGTATTTTCTTTATCTAAGATGCTCGTATAAAGCAGACTGGCAACAAAGTAGAATACTGTAGCTTAACGCAGGCTGAGAGTAAAGCAGAATGTGCCTTAAGAGACATTCTGATTTACTTCAATCTGAATAACGTGATCACCTGTCTTTAAACCTAGAAACAGGCTATGGGGTAAAGGGTTAAGTCAACTTAAGTGCCAGTTGGTTTTTAAATATCAAATCTCCGTCACTATTTGACCACTGGACAGAAGTTTCTCTGTACAACATTGAGGTAGTAAATTAAAAGCAATTGTTATAGGCATTGCAATTGTCAAGAAAAGTTTAGGAAAATTGCTAAAATAGTACAGAAAAACCTATCTATTACGACCTCTAAATTTGTGGTTAATGGATTATATAAAAGACAGGTGACAACTTTAAGCAAAGTAAAAGTAAAACAAAAATCTCCTACAGGAGCTTTCTCTTTTTACCTTCACGTTTCTTTAAGCAATCACCTGGTTTCAGCACAAATGATTAAAATAATTTATCAACCGTAATAGAGGGATGTTAATGTACTTACAAAATAGCAACATATTTCGATTGAATACCAACACAATTATCAAAAACAGGAAAATAACTCGTATGGCACTTATACAACATATATGATATACCTAGTGGTCTTTAGACAGGTAGAAAATTTCATAACAAGTGAGTACAGTTACATCTCTCTATTACGACCACTAATTATTTTCGTTTATTATTGGGTGTTTATGACGGGTGACTGCTTAAAACATGGTGACAGTGAAACAGAAAGCTCCTTGCTTTAAACTGTTACCTTATTCAGTGCAGTCACTTAGCCGCCTTTTTAACGGTCGTAATAGAGGGGTTTTACTGTATGTATATAAGTTTGTATAACTATGCATTAACCCACTTAATTAAAACCTACTATAATGACCACTAAATGTGTGCTTGCTATGCCATACCTAAACTCACTGGCCCCTTAACTTCAAATGAACAATTCTAGTTTCAAATAAAGTGTAGTCCGGCGGGGGATCGAACTCACGACCCCTGGTACCGTAGTCCAAGGTGTTAACCATTGGGCCACTACCGCCTCTGTTCATGTACCCATATGCAAAGATTCACCTTTTATCCTTCAAAATTTACCAACAATCCAACTAAGCTAATTATATAGAAAGTGTTATACACAGTTTCAGAGAATTCGAATAGTTTCACACAGTACTGTCGAGATGTTATTCTTTCCCAATAAACGCGTTTATGTAAAAATAAGTATTTCTATTGCAACAATTTGGTGCCAGATCAGAATGACAGGCGTCTAACAGGTTCCAAACCATTGCCGTTCATGTTAAAAAGAATTGCAAGAATTTGTTTTGAAAAGTAATTTTCTATGTTTTATTACATTTGCGTTTTATTTGCGTTTAACTCATTGAGCCTTAGTGACGCATATATGCGTTCTTTACCAAAAGAGTACCTCTGAAGGGTACATTTGTCTAATGCAAACAGTGAAGTCCCTGATTAGAGGGCTCCTGCAGGAGCCCTCTTATCAGGGACTTCACTGTTTGTCATTTTGCCATATATTATACAAAACAACCCTATATAGTCTAAAATGGACCAGCCTTTGTTGTAAACTGGATTTGTCCATTGGAAGTTTCAGGGGATAATGAGTTACACGGGAACAATAACATCTCCACTGTAACAATATGTTCAGTTCTGCTGTCATGCACATCACTAGGCTGAAAACACTGCAGTGATGGCATCGCTCATATCATACAACTGGTCGGCATCCAACTCAAAAGTAATTGAGTGTGCAGGCTTTTTCAGAATCTTCTTCACGTCGAATTTGATTTTGTATGCCATCTCGCCTTTGGCTGGAACGTCACTGTGGAACCAGAAAACAATGGCTGTTATTCTGATATCTTTTAAAATTACATAAGAGTAGTTAATACATTCCTCCGTAGAACGCCTTAACCCTTTCCCCCAATAGAAGCGACTTTTAGCGTATTTAATTTATTCCTCCGCTGAAGAAAATAGTTCTAGTTTATACCCTCATGAACATTTACCATAACAAATATTTTTATATAGCCTAGCAGATGTTAGTTTAAATCAGGCTGAAAGTAAAGCAGAATGTGCCTTAGGGCACATTCTGCTTTACTTTCAACCTGATTTAAGTGATCACCTGTCTTTAATGTTATAAATAGGTTATTGGGTAAAGGGTTAACCCTTTACTCCAAAGCCTGATTCTAGTATTGAAGATAGGTGACCACTTAAAGCAGGTTGAATGTTTATGCTGTACAATGCAGGCGGCTGCTTAAAACAAAATGAAAGTATAACAGAAAGCCCCTAAAGAAGCTGTTTGCTTTATTTTCATCATGCTTTAAGCAATGTCCTATCTCAAACACTGCCGGGTAGAGGTGATTTTTAACTTTTGGTTACGGGGGAAACGTAAAAGCAAGATGATAATGAAGCACTGGGTTTCTATAGAAGCTTTCTATTTTACTTTAATATTATTTTAAGCAGTCATTGAGATGCTTTTGAAGCTATTGGTGTAAGTGTTAGAATTTCCTAAAGTGGTTAAACATAATGCAAACTAAAAAAACAAAATACTCAATAGATACGCATTTTTTCGATTTCAATTATTCTTTAAAAATAGTTCATATTCAATATTGCAATATCCGGGTATAAATTGGTATAAAACACTATTAAAGACATCATAGCTGAATCTACTTACGACACTTTCTCTGTGACAATCTTTTTGAAGGCCGTGCTTTCACCCATCAGGTGACAGTTGGTTAGTGGTATGCTCAGAGGATTTTTTACCTTAACCGAGTACTCAATAGTTGTTCCAAACTTGTTCCTTTTTGGACCCTGAAGAAAGAAGTATATGAATTTTAAACAGTAAGTCGGTAGCTTTATTTATGGCAGTCCCTGATCAGCCAAATATGGGAAATTAGAAGGAACTTTCTTTTTTACGTTCACTTTGCTTTAAGCAGTCACCTGCTTTGAACACCTGGGGCCCGTTTCATAAAACTTCTTACGACAAATGTTATCGTAAGTCAGATTATAAAAGTCAAAATTATTATTTATTTCTCCATCTAATCCTGTCTTGTGACATCTCTTTGGAATCGTCTTTCCAAGACGATTCCAAAGAGGTGTCACAAGACAGGATTAGATAGAGAAATAAAAAATTAAATGAATTTTAAAATTTTGACTTACGACAATATTTGTCGTCAGAAGTTTTATGAACGGGCACCTGCTGATTAACACAATTTAGTGGTAGATATACAGAGGTTTTACTTACTGTTTATATAAAAACCAAACATCAGGGGGCCGTTTCATAAAACTTCGTACGAAAAATGTTGTCTTTAGTCAGATTATAAAAGTATCAATTATTATTTTTCCATCTAATCCTGTCCTTTGACATCTCTTTGGAATCGTCTTGAAAAGACGATTCCAAATAGATGTCACAAGACAGGATTTGATAGAGAAATCAGAAATTAAATGTATTTTAAAGTTTTGACATCCGACCGTTTTTGTCTTACTACGTTTTATGAAAAGGAGCACTGTTTCATTTACGTATTCAGTCGAACCTCCATAAGTTGAGTCGCTTAAATCGAACCTACATGTTTATGAAAGTTAAAATGTGGCTTTGCCATTTTTTACATTTGATACTTACCAGGGTTTGGTCGACTTAAACGAATTCGACATATCGAATTTCAACAACCGAAATACGGGCATTAATACTAATTATTACTCAGCAAGGGTTCAACTGATTTTACTAAACGACATTTCGATAAGTTGCCATGTAAAACAAACCAAACATCTTGATATTCTAGTTTTCCATACCATTTTATGTTTTTCTATTAGTGTATCAACAGAAGTATTGTTCGATTTTTTCTGACCTGTCGGAGTTATTTTTAGAACAGAATAACTCATAATGGTAAATAGATAACAGGGTAACATCGGATCTATATAGTCGTACACTTTCCAACTTGAGATAAGCATGATCCTCGTGCAGCACGAGACAGCTGCGCTAATTTTACTGATATGTTATTCATTCTAAATAAACGTGTTTATGCTAAAAACTATTATGTCCATTGCAAACAGGTTGGAGCCAGATCAGACGCCGGGTAACCCGGCGTCTGATCATGCTCCAACCTGTTTGTCACCCAGATTAAAAATATAAAATTAATTTTCTATAGTTTTGTGCATTGTTTTGCGTTTATTCGGGAAATAATATTGTCTTCTCTACTGTACATTACGCACAAAAAATACACCTTTCCGTATCCCTGGCTGACTGTACGGAAATCAACGAGTACGGTGACCATCCCTTTTAAAATTTTAGAATGTTCCAATCTAAAAATAACTCTGACAGGTCAAAAGAAAACACTAATACAAATGTTATACAGGATATAAAATGTTATGATATTTGAGATCATTTCTAGAATCACTTCTTCATACAAATATATGTTACATGCTATGATCCGCAAAAAAACATTTCCTTGAATCGTAAAAACCCACTGGACAAGTTCCAGAAAGTCCGAGAAACGTTATATTTATACAATTCCTGGTCTGAGAACTGAATTTTTTTTTCGTTTAATGTTGAAAAAGTTAAAATCACAACTGATATTTCAATGACAACAAGATTTTTAACTTTTCAAAAATAATGATTGCATTGGTTAAACCTTTCAATATGTCAAGTCATCAACATCAACCGCCAGAAAAAGAAAAATAGAAATAAAACACTATCTCTATAACGTTCTACTCGAATCAGTCTCTTCAGCTAGATACTTAGGTCAGTTGAATAACTAAAAACTCTCATGAAATACGCACATTAACAGCAAATCAGACTCTTTGATTTCTGAGACTGAAAATCAAGATCCACTCAAGCCAATGAAATAATGTGCCTACATAACATGAGTACGCCCTCAAATGGAATAGTACTCCTCAGTCGAGCCCCGAACACTCAGACCAACAATTGACCAGATTAACCCTTTGAACCCTAGTCCCGCATATTGGCGTCCTTTGCAAACAGTGTACATGTGAATGGTACACTTGTCCTATGCAAACAGTGAAGACCCAGATCAGAGGGCTCCTAGGAGCCCTCTGATCAGGGTCTTCACTGTTTGTCATAAGGCCAAACATTGACAAAAACAACCCTAAAAGTCAGAAATGGACTAGACTTAAATGGAAACTGGAATTGTCCATTTAAAGTTTCAGGGAGGAAAGGGTTAAAGCAGATCAACGAAGAGCAGCTCGCTTGGCCTCAAACGACTTTAGGCAAAGATATGTCCCAGACCCTAAATTGAGAGCGACTTGAACTGAGACACATCGACGTCAGGCTGGGAATGCTATACAGATTCACCAACAATCATGTAGCAATACCATTAGGCAAAATAAAAAGTACCTGTGTTTCGGGTAACCCGACCGACCCTAGTTTTTTCCCCCGACCCTAAACTTTTTTTCTCTTTTCGCAAAATGTGTTGGCAAATGTCGGTCATGTTTGCGACAATCCTTTTTTGAGGAGCGTGTTATAGAATATATTCTCAGTTAAATTGTTTACAAAGCTAATTAATAGACGTTTAAGTGTTTTAAAATTGATTTTTAAATAAGATTTAGCAAATATCGAAGAGAAATTTGCTCTAAATCTGACATAAAGTAGCTTCCTTGAAGATGTGATGTGGTATGCTAGTTAGTTAACCATTAACACATTCAACATGAAGCCGGCACAATATCAATGACACATTTAACCCTTAGCCCGCCAAATAAATTGTCGTCTGCTATATTTCTCGTCTGCTTCAAGTTTCAAAGTGCTTCAAAGTTGCTCAAAATTGCTGAAAATGTTGTCCGAATGTCAAACATCTTGGATCCGGATGAGACGCCGAGTTACTCGGCGTCTCATCCGGATCCAACCTGTTTGCATATGGAGCTATAGTCGTGAGTGGCAGGCTAAGGGTTAACATACATACAACACATTTCAAAACACCATTCATTCCATCTGTCATATGTGTCACTACATTATCCTTGTGGTATATAGATATTATAAACAATCATACCGGTAAAGATATTTAAGATAATTTTGGTAAAGGGACCTATCAATAAAATAAAAAATTTGACTGGATATTTATAAGGTGTGTCATGTATGGCCCAGGGCTTTGCACAATAGAATACATTAATGCATATCCATGTAAAAAATACTTCATCAGAAAGTTATATGTACTATTGTTTGTTTTTAAGAAAAATCCCCAATATTTTGGGGCATGTAATAGGAAGCACAGGTATTCTTTTAGTTGGCCTTAGAACAATACCTGACTCTAACAAACAGATCTTCCAGACAAGCTTGTCATTTTCTTAAAGAAAGTTCAAAGCCACCACCAACTACATGTACTACAAATGTTCCTTCTTCCCCCGTATAGAACTTTCCTGAAATCAGGTCTCTTAATTCAAACCTTCCCTGTCAATACCTGAAGAGTTAAATTATGCACTCAGCGTTATTGAACACAACACGCGCTAGACCCCCGAAATGTTTTTAAAACAAAGTTATAAAATGTATGGAAATATGTGGTTTTCAACTGGCAGTGAGAAAGAGCATGTAGTTATATGTTTACTACCTTTCAGAAACCTCAGATTTTGATCCCTTGTCAGAACAGGAGTCTTGATCAGACTCCACGCTGTTGGTATAGGAGAAGTGTACTCGTCACATGTACATTTTGGATGTACACTCAGTGCAAAAAGAAACGCACACTTTTATTACAATATTATCTGTATGTAGAAGGAACGTATTTGTGAAATATCAATGTTGAAAATGGGAGGTTTATCATTGAATTGGTATCATCACAACCTGTACAAATCGGTGCGGTGTTTTCAACAGGCACTAGTTAACTCTTTCGCTGCCAAATTAATCGTGCGATTTTTATCCCACCACCGTTTCATTGTCGTCTGCTTCAATTTTGTTGTTTGCAAGATCGTTTCAAAGTAAAATTCAATGTAGAATGACTTAAATGAAATCGATAAGAGTGTCAAACAGTTTGGATCCTGATCAGACGCCGCGTTACGCGGCGTCTGATCAGAATCAAAACTGTTTGCAAACGCTTTTTGGCGTCATTAGGAGGGAAATGGTGAAAAGGCAGCACAATGTTTTTTGAGTATTTTTTTCTGAACTTGTTGCAGAATTAAATAAATCTTGAGATATGGTCTTTCTTTTCTAGTTTTCCTCAAAAAAATGTATCCTAATCTGCGCCTGAGCACGATGTGCGTTTCTTTTTGCACTGAGTGTATATACTCGTCGCGAGGATTGAATGGATTGAATATGACATTTGTGTTAACACAGTGTACCCTAGAGACGAGTGTTTTTGTCATCAGTGTACCTATGCAAACAGTGTAGAGGAGCTTTCTGATCAGGTTTTGTACTGTTTGTGTTTTTTGCAATATTTTCCAGAAAATGAAACTATTTATTTGTGACAGTTTTTAACAATCTAACATAACTGCTGCCTGAAAAGAAGTTTGATTTGCAGTAGTAAAGCTGTCTTTTTCGTGGAGCAGTTTTTCCTATGCAAACAGTGTAGAGGAGCTCTCAGGTCAGGTTTTGTACTGTTTGTTTTTTTGCAATATTTTCCAGAAAATGAAACTGTCCATTTAAAGCTTCAATAGCGAATACATTACTCACCTCAATATTCAGACCAGGCATTTCAAACTCAAACTGACGAGTTTTTATTGTATGTTGCTCTTCTTCGGTGTCAGTTCCTTCAACCTCAATATAGGCATCTACTTGCAGGTTGTTCTTCTCCATCAGATGCTGAAAGTAATCGTCTTCGGTCAATTTGACTTCCCAAGTCTCCTCTGAAATATACAATATAGGCATGCAATTTCAACACTTTACTCTTTAAACGCTTAGTTATATTGCCGTCTGCAATCAATTGTCATGTGCAACAATTCCGAGTATATTCTGTTTTTATTCTGAAAATTAGAAGAACTTATTTTCAAAAAGCACATGAGTGTCATAAAAAAAATACTGGTGAGACAAACGGAATATTACTACACTTTGCATATCTTATGCACCGGATCACTCGAGTTGTGTGTGTAAAGGCTATATCCAACGAGACCGGAGGTCGAGTTGGATATAGCCTTTACACACACAACGAGAGTGATCCGGTACATAAGATATGCAAAGTATAGTAATGTTCCTTTTATTATATACCTCTTATAATAAAAATAAAATGATAAACGATAGAAATGTTTCGAGCGTTACTATAAATAAACGGGATTTCCCATACGTCACACTTCGGGGAATGGCGCGTGAAAGTAAATACTCGCTATTACGACCACTAAAACGAATGCTAATTGATTAAATAATAGAGATGTGACAGCTTAAAGCAAGGTGACAGTGAAACAGAAAGCTCCTAAAGGAGCTTTCTGTTTCACTGTCACCTTGCTTTAAGCGGTCACCTACCGTAAACACCCTAATACTTAACATAATTTAGTGGTCGTAATATAGAGGTTTTACTGTAGTTCCGAACTTCCGACTACACAGTAAACGTTATTTTCCCATTACACAAGGTACATGGGTAATACGGCATTTTCAATCCGTCAAGGTGTATTTGTTAGATAAAATACAGAAATATTTCGGGCAGAACATTGGTAGGTATATAATAAATCAACTTACTGGGCGTTTTGTATGGATCCCAACTGTTTGCAACGGTAATCAGTTTTGCCACAAGTGTGGAAATAGTTAATTTTCCAAGACACTCCATGGTGTAACAATTCATAGGAATTGTATACTCCCATTAATTAACAAAGCGTTACAGAGTTTGTATGAGGAATTAAGTCATCTCTGAACAACGATTCAAACTTTGTAAGCCGAGGTAGGCCTATTGAATATTTGTACCGTGACAAAATTCTTTTGAACGCCCGCGGAGGCAAGTATGAGCACGACAATTAAAGCTGCTTTTTGTCTTACGTCGTCGGGTTCCGGTTCTGGCAATGAATATTTGAATTTTACAATGGGAAGTGCCAAGGGAGATGTTGATTTTGATTTTTTATGATTTTACGTCGCGCAAGAGGACAAAATACAGAAATGCGCTATGCCAGTTCCATCCTACTGAATGGACATACAGAGCCCATGATCCTACCAAACGACTTAGTACTAGACAGACCTACCATTGATGGTTATAAAAATAATTGTAATTGGTTAATAAAAGACGTTCAATTGTTCCTAGGCAAATTGTGTTTTCGCGATAGTGAAAGATACGCAACATGCTCATGTGTATTATGCAGTGAGTCATTGGTCGCATGCACCAGTGATACTTTAACAGGCATTGAATGTAATGAAGTATTTTCATGTGATATCAAGGATCTTAACTTACATCCAAGTTCAATTTCTATAGATAGCGACAGTGAGGCTAGAGGTTGTAATTTGTCCACAGAAGCTAATAACGATAGTAAAGTAATTGGAATTACTCAATACGTAGGAAGTATTTATTGGAAAGAAAAAGTGCATTGCTCCAAAATCAGCTTCATGCTTTAATCACACACTACTTTTCACCGAGTATTCGGCTGTCATATGTCGTAAAACTTTTCTCAACAGACAAACGTGCAAATGTCTTATTTTGTTTGCTTTGGTGTAAACTCGCTCTGTTTAGTTTGTGTATGATATTGTAGGTTGACAGTTAGTAATTATTAAAAAAAAATGTGTGTTGGTGTACATGTGTTTTGGAGCGTGTGCGTATACCTTTTGTATGGAGCATATTTCGTTTACCATATCAGCCAGAGATACATATTTTGATGTGTTAGTACATCTTGCGATGGCAAGAGTGTCGTGAACAATTGACATATCACTGTTACCTTGATCTTGAGTTTTGACTTCAATTATTGATAAGTGTTGTTAAGAATATATTTCAAATACAACATCAGCTAGGGTTACCAAAATTGGTAGGAGAGTACGAGTACATCTTTGGAATTGCGAGATGTAGCATACCAAATTCAGGTCTTTGTGACCTTGATCGTGACTTTTTACCTCAATTAAGACAAATATTGTCCACATCAGCTAGGAATATACAGTTTGGAGCGTGTGTGTGACATCTTAGGATGGCAAAGTGTGGCATACTATGTTGAGAGACTGTGACCTTGACTTTTGACCTCATTGATAGAAAAAGCTTTTCCATGGCACAATTTATAACCACATCAGCTCGTGACACCATATTAAGTGTGTGAGAACATTTTGGGGGCGGCGGACCATGACCTTGATTGTTGGTCTCAATTATAGCAAATGCAGATATACAAAATCAGATTTGGACCAACATTGATGTGTGAGTGTATCTTTTAATAGTAGAGTGTGGCATTACTATTCACTTCAGTGTGCTCATGACCTTCACCTCTGACCATTATATTAGTAAAAACCTATATCTCTTACGACCTTGATATGTCAGACGACAGTCACGCTGTCACTTTTGTCAGTACAATTGCATCATTTGAATTTCAACAGCATGTCAGTGAAGCCATCCATAGAGCGGGACACACTCTTGATGTTGTTATTACAAGAAATAATGAAGATTGAAGTCACAGGCCCTGATCTATTTGACAGTAGTGGCAAAATATCTCGAGACCATTTCTCCGTGGCATTCAGAGCAAAGGCAGACAAACTCCAATCCATCACAGCACTGTTTTGTTCGACATAAAAGTCGTATCATTTAATAGTCAAGCCATCATGCCCATGTAATACATAGGAACTTCATGATGCTAAACATTAAAAGCATTTGTTGGAACGAAACAAGAAACTATACAAACTCACAATTGATCATCAGCTGTTTCGAGAGCAGTGTGTAGAAACAAACAATTTTTAGTGCAGTCCAATTTTGTACAGACAGTCTTGCTATTACTCAAAATCACTAAGAATCTTTTTGGCGCAAAGAGCGAAATCACATTACAAACCATTTGTCCTCAAAACAACTGGCGCGTAATTTCAATTTCATCATCAAAGAAGTAGACAAAATACAAACAGGCATTGTCTAGAAGATTTTAAATCTACTTCTGCAGATGAAGTTGGTATGATCATCAATGCAACACCATGTAAGTCCCGTGAACACGACTCAATACCTACATGGCTCTTAAAGTCATGTATTGGCGAGTTCCTACCGCCGTTGACAAAATTTGTGAAATCTTCGCTGGAAAATGCCTACACTCAGTGCAAAAAGAAACGCACACTTTTGTCATCACAATATTATTTGTCAGTAGTTCTGCCTAGGGTTATCAATGTTGAAAAAGGGAGATTTATTATTGCATTTGTAGCATCACAACATACACAAATCGGTTCGGTGTTTAAAACAGCTGAAGTTTGCTCTATCGCTGTCAAATTGATCGTGAGATATTAACCTTTCACCGTTTCATTGTTGTCTGCTTCTATTCCGTTGTTTACCAGATCGTTTCAAAGTAAGATTCAATTTGTAATCGACTTAAAGCATATCGATACGAGTGTCAAACAGTTTGGATCCTGATCAGACGCCGCGTTACGCGGCGTCTGATCAGGATCCAAACTGTTTGCTCATGCGCTTTTTGGTGTCATTAGGAGTGAAAGGGTTAAAAGGCGGCACAGTGTTTTTGAGTATTTATTTCTGAACTTGTTACAGAATTAAATGAATCTTGAGATATAGTCTAAATATTCTAATTTTCTTCAATAAAAGTATCTTAATCTGCGCCTGAGCACGATGTGCGTTTCTTTTTGTGCTGAGTGTATATTCCAAAAGATGAAAGTAAGACCTGTTTTGATACCAGGATACAAATATGGTTAAGTACTACAAACTGGTTTCAATACTGCCACTTCTCTCCAAAGTATTAGAACATGTAGTAGACAATTACATTCAGTCCCACTTGACCACAAATAATCTACATGAACAGTATCAGTCAGCATATCGTAAGCACCGCTCTACAGAAACTGCTCTTCTCAAAGTTCAAAATGACACCCTGCAATATTAGATATAAATCCAACCATAATTCTGGTAAGGCTTGACCTACAAGTTGCATTCGACAAGATTGACTATGAAACATTACTCAATCGTCTTGAAAAACTTCAAAATCATTGAAGCCCAGTGGATGACTACGTACCTGAGTGACCGTTACCAAACAGAAGCTTTACACCGACAAAAATGAGTCCAAACTTTTTCACACACAAAATATTAACGTACCTGAAGACTTTCAAGTTAATATAGGAAACTCTAAAATCAACCCATCATTGTGTGTGAAGAATCTTGCTAGGTTTGATTCCAAAATGGATATGGCACAGCATACTAATATTAACTCTGAAACTCTCTACAATCAGACATCAGATATGCAAGCTCAATTACAGCCTTCACTCTTCTTAAGAATAGTTCGTCCGTTGCTATGTGATATAATTCTTGGACAGTTTATTTATAAATTAAGGGCGAACAAGTCCTACGCAAGCGCCGATATTGCCCGGAAGACCACGTCTCCGTTAAGCGAGCTCCTTCAACACATTACACTAAATTACAATATGAAACAAACAATGTATACCTTGTTTCGGAGATAGAGGAATATTGGTGAATTCCTTAGTGAAGAAGCGTGTTCCCAATGTGCCGGTGTACAACTTTGGATAAACTTTGATCACGGCTTTCCTAATCACTCTGGACACTTCGCTCTTATTACGTGCTCTCAGTTTTATCTCCAAATCAGAACCAATCATAACGTTGTTGTTGACGGAAAGCTTGAATCTTACGTCCTAAAAAAGAATATTTTTATAGCATCGTGTTCTGTATGATAAATCTATACAACTACAGGGTGTCCCCAAAATACGGAACCCGGGTTCCAATATGCAGTATATCAAATTTCTATCAATATCTATTAATAAAATATATAGACAGAGACGATATTTTGACATATATTGTCTAAATTTTGTTTAAAAATATTTGTCGTTTTTTAAGATATTAGCATTTTAATTAAAGCAATCGAAAACCCGTGATTAACGTCTATAATCATGTTTCGCTTTCAAAACTGAATCAAGCATCACACCAACATTCATTTTGTTTATATAATGTAATTTCATTTTGTTTTATCTGTTATTTAACATGTTTTACTATTTTAAATGAATCAACCAATGTAACATATAAATGTCATTTTTATCACAGCGTCTCTGCAGGACACGAGTATTTCAAAATAATTTTGCAATGTTCAAATGTCCTAATTTTAAACAAAAATGAAATATGGTTCCAAAATGAATATAAAACTGTACATATTAATTGGTAATTAAATGAACAGCGCATACTGATGATTGACAAGAATAATCTGATGACGTGTAATATTTATTAAACATGTGTAGCGTTTCGTACTGACAAGCATGCTCAAATACACTCAAAGGACAGACAATCTGTAATTATTTTTTAAACACATACACACACAAAGACGACTTAGTATAATCAATGTGCCTGTGCAGCATGTATGCGTGTTGGTGTCTAGGACACTACATCTACAGGTAAATGATAAAACGGTTGCACGGATGGTTCAGACTATGCGCTAACAGTGCAAAAAGCTATCGTGTGTAATCACAAAAACCAATATCATGTTAGAACGGATTTTAGGGTTCTTCATTAAAATACTTATAACTTTAAAACCAACCTATATATTTACATGCAATTTGGCAGAAAAGTGAGAAAAAAATATGTATCTACAAAAACTATTTATTTACGTTCTAAAGTATTTGTTTGCTTTAGTAAAAACATACTTTTGAACTAGTGTTCCGTGTTTTGGGACACTCTGTAAATAACAATAATTGTTGTTGTCAAGGTACAAACGAATGTAATTGTACAGGCGTATCGGGCCGTTTTTCACAGACGTGCTTAATCCTTTCACTGCCATTTTTTTTCTTGACAGTTTCACCCCTTCACCGTTTCATTGTCGTCTGCTTCAATTTTGTTGTCTGCAATGTCATTCCAAGGTTAAAAATAAGGCATTATGACTGAAGAAATTTCAAAAAGAGTGTGAAACCGTTTTTATCCTGATCAGACGCCGCGTCACGCGGCGTCTGATCAGGATCCAAACTGTTTGCAAATGCCCTTTTAATCATCATTGAGAGTGAAAGGGCTAATAGAAACAGCCGAGCGTACAAAGGCGCTCATAAGATCGTCTGTTTT
Source organism: Gari tellinella (assembly GCA_922989275.2). Classification (NCBI taxonomy): domain Eukaryota; kingdom Metazoa; phylum Mollusca; class Bivalvia; order Cardiida; family Psammobiidae; genus Gari; species Gari tellinella. The sequence continues at coordinate 29,760,524 of OV277862.1, forward strand.
CCGTGAAAAACGTCTTGAGCTGAATACACTAACCTGTATAGCACCGCAAGCTGGTAATATGTGTTTATCAAGTAGAAAAATACCTGTTTGTACCGATAAGCATCGTGGGCACCAGAACGCAGTAAATGTGCCTTTTCAACAGCATGGAGTACAGCGTCACGCTCTGCTTGACTTCCTGTTTAAGTAGATAAATAAAACAGTTTAACCCTTTACCTGATTCCTAGTACTTCAGATAGGTGACTACTTAAAGCAGGTTGAAAGTAAAGCAGAATGCGCCTTAGGGCGCATTTTGCTTTACTTTCAGCCTGCTTTAAGCTATCACGTGCTATAATAAAGAAAATATTACCTATAATACATATTCATTACTGATTAAATTGAAACTATTTTCTTCAGCGGATGAATAAATCATATCCGCTAAAAGGCGCTTCTATTGGGGAAAGGGTTAAGTCAACCCTGTTCTCACTTTCTGAACACTAATGGTACCTCTGCAAATAGTTTGGATCCGGATGAGATGCCGCATAACCATTTTTCCAATTGAGTTTGCAGTCGTTGCTGACAACAATATTACTTAACAGTTAAAGAGTTAACCAATCATTAAAAACACAAAGTAGTGCAGACCCATGGTCAAGATCATCGAGCGGAAACCTAGCGGAAACCTAGCGCTCGCTGTCCGCTCGCTATCGTTCAACAAGCAAAGCTTGCGCCCGCAGAGTGTACCGTAACACAACTAGCAACTTTTACGTACTGATACCTTCCGCTCGCCTAGCAATCGCTCAGCAAGTTCGTTCAAGAGCGAGCGACCGTCCGCTCGGCAAGCGGAAACTTAGTTGAACAAGCCTCTGGTATACGTATTGAAAAGTCAAGCTAACGGAACACCAAAGGCAGATTGCATATACTGGTGCATCATGTTGAATTTGGGTAGGCTTAGATAAGTTGAATGTTCGTCTGCTTCACAAATACAGTGAAACCCCTCTAAACCGGACCCCCTATATACCGGAATTCTCTCTAAACCGGATGAAAACGTTTGTCCCGTTTCCAACCCTTCTTTATTCTTACACATTACACTATAAATATGTTTTTTACACCTTTGGTGTATTCCTTCACTGAAGAAAATACATTCATGAATATGTAGCATCAGAACGATTTTCTATATTCTAGCAGTTGATAGCTTAAAGCAGGTTTGACCCTATGGGCACAGGACTTCAACAAACTTTGAAATCGACCACAGTAATTCAATGAGTCAATGAGTATTAAGTGAAGACCAAATCGGACGAACTTCAACTCATTTACCGATAGGGATGTGTATAGGCGTTATCAACTAACAGTGTACTTGTGAAGAGTGCGCTTGTCGTACACAAACATTGAAGAACCCGATCAGAAAGCTGATTCAGGCAGAATATTCAATACTGATTGGCAATACATCGGAAGAACAATAGGTAGATTTACAACAACGAAAACTGGTAAATGATTATTAGACTCTGCTACATATCTTAGGTTTATGCAACATTTTTTTTTTATTTTAAAACAATTTCTATGATTTGTTCGCGAAACACTCTCCCCCCCCCCCCCCCCCCCCCCCCCAAACCGCTCAAATATATGACTATCTGACCTTTAGTAGGTCAATACTTGACATTTTGACCACTATGACTTTGATTTCTGACTTGACATATCTGAAATCTACATATTCATATTCCTCTTAATATGGGCAATATGTACTGCAAATAATCTCTGTCACCTTACGGTCACCAACTATTTGATCTGTTTCACCTCTGCGACATTTACCTATCACCCAACATATCTGACATATACATATTTATATAACTCTCAGTAAGAGCAACATATCTACAAAATATGAAATCCCGATCAGCCGAGTAACAAAGGGCATGGTCATTAATAAATTTAACCTTTTATCCTCTGTGACATTGACCTTTGAATCGACGTGTCTAAAATACACATATTTAAATTACGGTTACTTAGAGCAATTTGTATACCAAATATAAAGCCCCTGTCACTTGAGGGTCTAAGGTTACCGCCACTTCAAATATTTGACCGTTTAACGTAAAATATCAGGTATGTCATATGTAGCTCCATGTAACAAACTGAGGATACCTTCAGGATACTTGTAATGGTTAGTCACGTCTTCCCTACATTCTTTTCCAATGTCCCTGTATCTGTGTATCACTGGGTCATAGTCTTCAGGTGGGTATGGCTTTCCATCAGGCTTTTTCGTACTAAGCATTTGCCCAACTCTTTTGTTGAAAAAGAAGATAAAAAATATCAAATTTAAGCAAATGTCTTTAACCAATTATTCCATAAATACGCCTTTAACTAGTTTCATTTATTCACCAAAAGAAAATACTTCCATTCTATACAGCCATTAATTTGCACTATAAGAAATATAATGTATGTTTTCTAAACCCTAGCAGCTGATAGCTTAAAGCAGCCGTTATATGAAGCAGAATGTACTTTAAGGTGCATTTCTGCTTAACCTTCAACATGCTTTAGGTGGCATCTGTCTTCAAGACTAGAACCAGGTTATGGAATCTTGATCATAAAACACGGAAGGCAGTTTCTTTATCTTTGCAGATGGTAACTTAAAGCAAATTGAATGTAACGCGGATGCTCCTTAAGAAGCATTCTTCATTACTTTGAACTTACTTTAAATGTTCAACTGTATTAAGGTAGATATAGACTTACCAATTTAACAACCCTGTAACAAACGTATTTTCTGTAATAGAGACCTTGGGCCCGTTTTACTAAACAACTCACGCAACATTTTTGCGTAAGTCAAAATTTTAAATTTTAATTTATCTTTTTTTTATCACTTGCTACAAACAGCAAATAGTCAGATCAGAGGACGCGCTTTTAGCTTGTCCTCTGATCTGGCTATTTTCTGTTTGCAAACGTCAATGATCGAAAAATAAGAGTTAAACGATTTTGACTTACGCAAAACTTTTGCGTAAGTTGTTTAGTAAAACGGGCCGTTTTGCTTTAACAGAAGCCCACCTCCTTATTTTTGTCAAATTTTCTTATTACTATATTTGTGAGGTAACGGAAATGTAAAATACCGGATGCTGAATGAGTTTCAAAACGTTTCACCTTTATCCAATAGCCTTTTTCAAATATTCAAACGCATTCTGCTTTACTTTCATCCTGCTTTAAGCTAACTTTCAAAATAAAAATAGAGTCCCCCCCCCCCCCCCCACCCTCTTTTTTTTTAAAAAAAAAAAGTCTGACCCACTTGGGCCTCTATTAAGGAAAATACGATATGGTACTTTCGTAGTCTTTAGTACGTGTCACAGGTACTTGACACATACAACTATATCTATTAAAACCCCAAACCTCCCCCCCCCCTTTAAAAAAGGGGGGGGTATAGATCTAGATGTATGTGTCAAGTAGTGACGTGAATGTGCATCATTTTATCAACAGTGTGTTAGGGAAAAGGACAATTGTCCAAAGTTAACAATGTAGACCACGATCAGAGGGCTCCTATAGACACTCTTTGCGCATGGTCTGTATTTTATTATTATTTTGCAATATAATTGTATTGATAAACAAGAACCGGCCGTTTCAATATACAACGCTCCCTCTTTACAACGACATCCAATTGGGAAACAAAAAGTGTGTGCGTTGATCGGAGGGAATTGTAATAGGGAGGGAAATTGACGTAACGCGGCGTCTGATCTAGATTCAAGCTGTTTGTCACTCATCCTTAAGTTTTTTTCTGTCAAAATTGCCAATGTGTAACTTTGAGAAAACCAGCAGACGATAATTTTAAGCAGACGACATTGAAGCCGTGAATAGGTTGGACAAAAAACAACATTTTGTGACGTCACGTCATCATAATTTTTGTGGCGTCGCGCGTAAACAATTAATTGTGTGTGTGTTTTCTGTAAAAACGTCATTAAAATGAATATAATAAATAGAATAATCAATTCCTTTGAATAGATATGAAAAATATATCACGAGAATGGGTTGTGATCTTGCGGAATCGTTTTTAACCAGATCACAACCAATTCTCGTGATATATTTTTCATATCAATCCAAAGAAACTGATTATTCTCTATACAATGGCACTTACTCTCTCTCCTCAATCTTCATTACAGTCAGAACGTCATCATGTACTTGCCAGTATATCTTATCAGCATTCACCTCAGCGAAAACGAAGTCAGCATCATAATCCTTATTGATATCACCACTCTTGACTGCTGCAATCGGGCATGGTCCACAAGCATACACGCCTTGGAAGTAATCTGTAAAGTTTAAAATGTGCATGTCAAGCTGTAATTCATAACAATTGGACCACATTTTGTTTAGTTTAAATGACTCACAGCGAAAATACATCTGATTTTCGCCCCGAGTCATAAAACAAAATTGGTCATTCGGAGCATAAAAATACAGCGCTCCACGACATCCAATGAGAGACAAAGATTGTGTGCGTTGTTCGGAGGGAGTTGTTATAGAGAGAAAAGCAGTTTTACATATGCAAACACAGGTACTTGACACATACTTTATTATCTATTAACACCCCCCCCCCCCCCTTAAAAAAAAAAAAATTTTTTTTTTTTTACTATACTTCTATTATAGATACAAGGTAAACAGCGCAATTCGACACCTAGTCTTTACTATCCACTTAAACTGATGCTAAAATAGACTCGATCGCCGATATTCTCTTGTGGTATCCTCGGGAAAGGATTAATTTATCAATATCTACTTTTTATTTCATCAAATTCCGTCAAATAACGCCACAGTACGTGAATTATAACGAAAATTTTCATCAAAAAGTTTTATGTCGTTCTCTTGGTACAGAATTTATTGCCCAAAATAAGGGGTAATCTAGTCGGTTTGCACATTTAACGGCCTTTACGGCTGAAACTTTCACCTAATTTCATTAGAGCAAACGCGTTTGTGTCGGAACATGACCCTCTTCACTATCAGCTATATGAAATATACATGTAATTTGGCATGAAATTGACAAGTGAAAGACTCATTTCATTGTGAATGCCATTTTGAATACCGGAATGAATTGAATGAACGGAGCGATCTCATTGGTCAAAATTAAACAGGTAAAGTTTCTTTTAATTTTGCATTCTATGTAAATTATATAAAACTGATAATATTTCATTTAAAGATGATTTATAATATTTGGTGAAAGTTCCAGTGGCATAGGCCGTTTATTGTGGACAAATAACAGATCACCCCTACATGTACATTCGTTGCTATGTACCATGAAAACGACAGAAAACTTTTTGATGCTTATTTTCGTTATAATTCACATACTGTGGCGTTATTTGACGGAATTTGATGAAATAAAAAGTAGATATTGACAAATTAATCCTTTCCCGAGGATACCACAAGAGAATATCGGCGATCGAGTCTATTTTAGCATCAGCTTAAGTCGATAGTAAAGACTAGGTGTTGAATTGCGCTGTTTACCTTGTATCTATAATAGTAGTAAAAAAAAAAAATTTTTTTTTTTTTTTTTTTTAAAAAGGGGGGGGGGGGTTAATAGATAATAAAGTATGTGTCAAGTACCTGTGTATGCAAACAACTTGAATCTAGATCAGACGCCGCGTTACGCGGCGTTTGATCTGGATTTAATCTTTTTGTCACTCGTCATTATATTTATTCTATCAAAATGTTCACTCATGTACATTTGAGAAAAACAGTAGACAACAAATTTAAGTAGACGACATTGCAGCCATGAAAAGGTTGAATATAATTGTCTTGTTTGGGGAACAGATGCAAGCGTCGTTGTAAGGAGGGAATTGTTGATGGGAGGGCCGTTGTAGAGAGGGACCACTGTATGTTCAATTGGACTCCACTATATTGATCTAATATAGGTCACAGTTACATATTCATGAGTCGTCAGTAGCGGTCCTATATGAAAATAGGTCAAAGATTTAACTACACGGCCCTAAATTTATCCCAACGGCCCTATATGTAACTAACCGTCGAATTGACTTAAATCTAACTTTAACGTCCCTATTTATAAATACGATCCTATATGTAACTGCGGATTACCTAAATGTAACTAGGACGCAAGGCTGTTATTTCTCCGGATTTTTCCTAAAACTTTGGATTTTTCTAGTACATGGTAACTTAAAGCAGGCTAAAAGTAAAGCAGAATGCGCTTTAAGGCGTATCTGCTTTACTTCCAGCCTGCTTTTAAGCAGCCACGTGTCAACAAAACTAGAAACAGGCTATGGGGTAAATGTTTCTATTTGTAAAATCGCACTTGAAAAATGCAAATTTGGAAATCTTAGGATTTTTCGTGTAAGCTTATGGCAGCCCTGAGGATGAATGACAACAACAACTTTAATCAAAGGTGGAGAAACCATTTGTAAAGAATCATTATTCCCATCATCATCATGATCAACAACATAACCCTAATCATTACCATAACATTAGCCCTATGTTTATGTACGATTTGTTTTTAAGTTTAATATTTATGAAATGATACTGGATACTGTTAACCCATTACCCCATAGCCTGTTTATAGTTTTGAAAATAGGTGACTACTTAAAGCAGGTTTAAAGAAAAGCAGAATGCGCCATATGGCGCATTCTGCTTTACTTTCAGCCTGCTTTAAGCTTTTACCAGCTAGAATAAGGAAAGTGTTAAATATGACACATATTCATTACGGTTTATATTGGAACTATTTTCTTCAGCGGATGAATAAAATGCATGTGCTAAAAGTCGCTTCTATAAGGGAAAGGGTTAAAAAATGATGAAGTGAACTGAAAACGTAAACAAGAGCCGTGCCATGAAAAGAATGCATTGCAACATTGTATAGACCAAGCGCCGTTGTAATCCAAGGCTATGTATCTTAGTTTGGTCTCAACTGCCAAATATCGTGTATAATGCAGCTACGTTAAATACTTTAACCAAAATGACTCGTAATATGCTGTCTCTCTCTAAACCCCCCCCCCCCCCCACACACACACACACACACACCTACACACCCCACACACACACACATTCACACATGTGTCAAACAGTGTAAATCAATACAGTGGAGAATCTGTTATTCTTTCCCAATAAACGCGTTTACGCTAAAACTATTATTTGCAGTGCAAACAGTTTGGAGCCAGATCAGACGCCGGGTAACCCGGCGTCTGACCAGGCTCCAAACAGTTTGCCACCAAGATAAAGATGAATTATCAGAATTGTCAAAAAGTTGTATTTTTCTACGTTTTAGTTCTTTGCGTTTGCGTACGTTTGCGTTTAAACGGGAAAGAATAACAGATTCTCCACTGTACCAGCCACCGCGTCCTTGATCTACACTGTTTTCAATGCAATAAGGCAGGTTTTCTCATGGCAGTGTTGAAATAGTTTTGATTTTTATATTTTTTACATAGTTTAGTCTTTATTTCGGGCTCTAACTCAACAGATTAAAGTTTTTTGGTTGATGGTTTTTTTTTAGGTTTCTATATTAAGATACCTTATACCTGACATAAATACTTCACTCAAAAAGCCTTTAAGTCAGTAAAATTTTGGAAATGTCACGGTCACAGTCATAAAGTGTTCAATTATTCTAAATTTAACCTTGGTCATAATTTCTATAAAAAAAATAGTGTTTTGTAGATTTAAAATACTAAGAATAAGTGAGTGGATAAAATATTAATTTCCTTCATTATTATGGCTTAATAAATGCAGTTTTTATGAACAGAACAGGATTTACTCCGAGAAAGATTTACTTTCAGAATTTCAATACCCAACCATTAATTGTTATATGTTCCCCCATTTTAACCAGAAACTGTGATAATAAGTTTGTTATTAATGTACTTGCTAATAACGATGATACCCCAACTAGTCAATCCAAATGGGTGTCAATATACAAAATTAGTTTTATAAATTGGAAGAATATATTTAGCTATGTATTTAAATGTACTAAAGATACTTATTTAAATGGTTACAAACTAGAATTATACATAGAATATTACCTACGAGTACATTATTATTTAAAATGAAAATCAAAGATACTAATTTATGCACTTTCTGTCATAATCATGAAGAAACTAGTGTTCATTTCTTTTTATGAATGTTGTAAAGTGAAACCAATAAAAACATACATTTCAGATAGGTTAGTAAAATATAACCCACACCTCAAAATAAATAGTTTATATGTACTTTTGGGAACCGACTTCAAACTTGACATTTGGTTTTAGAATAAAACGATATATATTTTTATGCAAAACAAAAAAATCGTTCCGTCAATAACCGGATTAAATAACTCATTGAAACTAGCATGGGCTATTAAACAAGCAAGTAATAATACAGAAAATATAGTTTCTTCATGGACAATTGTACGATATATTGTATTAAACTACATTTAGACATAGAACTTACTGTAATATAAATAACCTAGCAAAACGCATGTTTCTTGCTGTATTTTAAATACCACTTTCAAATTTTTTCCATAAAAATGTATTTTTTCATATTTACATTCAATAGACAAACTGTATGTTAGAATATTTTTTTTATGATATATATTTCAATAGTTCATTGATTCTTCATGAAAATTACATTGTATTGTATTTTCTACTCGTACTACATGATGTTGGAATGTAAAAATATGTATGGAAGTAAAATATGTGAATAAAATTATTGGGGTGGGGGGGGGGGAAATTTCTAAACTGCATGTGATTAGGCATTTCATAGTAGGCATATGTATCAAACTCAAACAAAAATGGTGAAGGTCAGTTATCAAATATGCCGAATTACTAGGCTGGAACTACATTTCATTGAGGCATCATATTTGGCATGTGTAATCATCTCAAGAGGGCCTTGAGCTCATTACATCTCGGATTGTGTCATAAAAATGAAAGGTCATTCAGATGCAAAATAGTCTGTATCTCACCATGGCCATAACTTTTTATAGAGATTTTTATACTGGTACAAATCCTTTCAAAATATTATTACGACATTATCAATATTGGTCTTCAAATGCCAATGTAGTTACTATGATGTAAACAACGCCAAATATAACATTTTATGATAAACCAACGGTCAACTCTTAAAGATCAAGATTTAATGCTGGTACTATTCCTTTAGAAATATGATTACTAGTTGTGTTGCCAGCATGGAAACATGGTTTACTTTGACATTTTGATAAATTAAGGATGAATTACTCTGAACAAAAAGAGCAAATTCAACCCAAAAACGTTAGGTTCTTCCTCTAAAATTACCAATCATGTATCATTAACATGTAAGGAACTGTTCGAGATATCGTAAGTCTACTCTCCAGCACAGGGGCTAGGTATTGCATATGTCATTCGCCGCGGCTATTTATAGTTCACTCAGAGAGGTCAGTGTGTAGGATGTAACACATGACAAACCCTGCCCTATTGCATTGGAAAATTGTACAGATCAAGCACCGTTGTCATCCCAGGCTCTGTATCTGGGTTTGATTTAAACAACCCAAAACCGTTTATAATACTGCTAAATACAATACTTAAGATGATTGTGGGTGCCAAACAGAGTATATCAAGGCCAGCCGCCGCGTCAAAGGCGCGGTGGCTGGCCTTGATCTACATTGTTTGCAATGCAATAAGGTAGGGTTTGTCATGGCACATATCATGTGTTACTGATACTGTACATGGATTTATCAGACTGTACCTTTTTCAGCGGTTGTTTCTTGTGGAGTTGCATCTATCGCCTGCCAACCGTCGTAGCGCCTCGGCTTTAGATCTGCACGTGCAAGCCACACCTCATTCCACACGTGAAAATTCCTGGAAAACATCAGACAACTAATTATGTCGGGTTCTTCGAAAGGTGAAATGATTCTTCTCAAATTGCTATTTAAGTAACATTACATTAAAGCCAAGTTCGTTTTCAAAAATTCCTACAAGAATTTACCTTCACTGTTTGCCACTTGTTTTGAAATTACGTCAGTTTTACTGCCTTTAATCTAACTTTCAAACAATATTGTAGACAACAATATTGAACACAACGACAATATGGCGGTAAAGGGGTAAAAACTCGCGATAAATTTGATCATGAAAGGGTATAGTAAAATTGGTTTCACCATCAAATATCTCGAGCTTTCTTGTGGCGTTCAAAATATACATTATTTATATAAAAAAAAAAAAATCAATGGAAGCCAAAAGGGAGTTAACTACGTCAAAACCAAGATACCATAACCGTTTGATCACTTCCCTTGACATAGGTCATAACAAACCCATACTTACCAGACTGAGTCACTAGACCCTGCATATGATACTTTGTCGCCATCCTTATTACGAAACTCGTCAATGGTGCAGGATCGTTCTGTATCATGGGCTGATTCGAAGTTCGTGACAGATCTGGCGGGTATCCCAAGAGCTCTGCATACTGAAATAATATTTAACCCCTTTCTCGTACTGTCTTACCCCAGGTATCATATCTATTTCAAGATGAGATTAATTTGGCCTTCACGTAAAGAAGAAATATGCGCTATTGTTTACATGATGACGTTGCGCTCATTACATATTATGTCGTCTAAACATTTGAAATAACAAACAATATTATCGTGACGTAAATAATAAGTGTCCTTTTTATTGTTTTGCTGACTGCATGAACGTACAGTAAAACCTCTCTAATACGACCACTAAAGCAAAGGCTAATTGGTTGTATAAAAGACAGATGACTGCTTAAAGCAAGATGACAGTAAAACAGAAAGCTCCTACAGGAGCTTTCTGTTTTACTTTCACCTTGCTTTAAGCAGTTACCTGTCGTAAACGTCTAATAATTAATGCAATTTAGTGGTCGTATTAGAGAGGTTTTACTGTATATACTTGAAGATGACTAAAGGCCGATAGAGCCCTTTATAAAAGAGCAATTTTATAAATTTTGTTCTATCTTAATTCCCATTTTGGATTATTTTTATCTATTTATCATTTTATACAGTCAACCAAATGTATCTACTAACAGTCTACCTACTATCTCTACTTAGAGTATACCTACTATCTCTACTTACAGTCTACCTATTATCTCTACTTACAGTCTACCTACTATCTCTAATTAGAATCTACCAGATGTCTCTACTTAAAACCGAGATTCAGCTCAAACTCTTATGGACATTTGGGCTTTGACATATGATAGAAGCTTAAAGCAGGATGTAAATAAAGCGGAAAGCGCCTTAATGCGCATCTTGCTTTACTTTCAATCTGTGTTAAGTGGTAACCTATCGTCAATACTAAAATCAGGCTATGAATTATAAAGGATTAAGACAGAGATTTCAGAATTCACCTGTGTATAGAGTCCTTTTAACTGAATGGTGCCGTTTGACACGTCTACTTCATTACAAATATATATGAAGCTTTGTGCTAGAACAGTTGATTTAAAAAAAATTAACTAAGCTTTAATGAAACAAGTTATTGGCCAGATATTGTAAATAACTCCCATGTATAACGTTATGACCGGGTTGGACTTCTGAACTCCATTTATCACGACGCGGTTTGCGCAGTCTAACTTTATTGAGTCGGCTATCTCAGACGCCAGGAAACACATATTATATTTAAAATGCGCATTACGTTATAAACGTCAAAAAAAAGCGTGACATTTTCCTCCACACAGATAATCCTCGATTTAAAAAGTACCTGTTATTCGTTTGACTTAAAATTCACAGTACTTAAACTAGAGAAAAACCCAATTATGACATTTTCTTTTTAAATCAATAATTCACGACTGTCATGCATTTTAACCACTGTTAATATTTGCATTACGAATAAAACCGTTTAATTTTAAAAAGCGTGACATTTTCCTCCACACACGTTTTCAGTAATTTTATAAAAATAAAAAAAAGTTAATATGCAAAATAAACATGCTTAAGTCTGCGGCAATAAAAGAAAACCCCAATTTTATGGTTTAAATATCAAGCTTCCAAGTTAGATAAATGCTTAAAAAGCTTACCATCGTCCCGTTGATGTTAGAAAAACGCCGTTTTTCTTACGTCTTACAAATTGTAACAGTAGATAAAAGGCCCCATTTCTACGTCGTCTTTAAAAATAACGCTTTCTCCGCCCGGAACGTTAAATGATGTCACATTTAGATCGTCGTGCATTCTTTTCCCGGTCAAAATCGTAAACGGTTATTTTGTAATCGACTTGAGACAACAGAACACGCGACGTTTTTTCTGTATAGTTCAACAGTTTCTTCCTCGTAAGTCGCTACTTATCGAGTACATGAAAAAAGTGATTATACCAATAGCATACGCCTATTTAAAATGAACATTTTGATATATGATATTATGCATTTATCTTTTAAATTGATTCAAAGGTAGCTGGCATGCTCCACCCGGCAATCGCTTTTGACGTTGTGCCACCTTAGCTTGCGCGACGTCTCTACGTACAGTCTCCACTTACAGTATATATTACCTCTCTACCTACAGTCTACCAAATGTCTCCGTTTACTGTCTACCAAATGTCTAAACTTACAGTCTACATTATGTCTTCACTTACAGTCTACCTAATGTCTCTTCTTACAGTGTTGCTTATGTCCGTACTTATATACTACCTAATATCTAAACTTACAGTCCACTTAATAGCTCTACGTACAGTCTCCACTTATAGTTTACCTTATCCCTCCACCTCAAGTCCACCAAATATTTCTAATTTCAGTCTACCTAATATCTCTACTTACAGTCAACCAAAACATGTCTCTACTTTCAGTCTACCTAATGTCTTTACGAACAGTCTACAAAATGTCTCTACTTACAGTCTACCTAATATCTCTACTTACAGTCTACTAAATGTCTCTACTTTCAGTCTACCAATTGTCTCTACCTACAATCTACCAAATGTCTCTACTTTCAGTCTACAAAATGTCTCTACTTACAATCTACCAAATGTCTCTAAATTAAGTCTACCTAATGTCTCCACTTACAATCTACCAAATGTCTCTACTTACAGTCTACCAAATGTCTCCATTTACAATCTACCTAAAGTCTCTACCTACAATCTACCAAATGTTTCTACCTACAGTCTACCTAATGTCTCTACTAAGAATCTACCAAATGTCTCTACTTACTGTCTACCACATGTCTCTACTTACAATCTACCATATGTCTCTACCTACAGTCTATGAAAAGTATCTACTTAAATCTACCAAATGTCTCTACTTACAGTCTACCAAATGTCTCCACTTACAATTTACCTAATGGCTATACCTACAGTCTACCCTAATGTCTCTACTTACAATCTACCAAATGTCTCTACCTACAGTCTACCAAATGTCTCTACCTTTAGTCTACCTGATGTCTCTACCTACAATCTACCAAATGTCTCTACTTACAGTCTACGAAATGTCTCCACTTACAATCTACCTAATGTCTCTACTTTAAGTCTACCTTATGTCTCCACTTACAATCTACCAAATGTCTCTACTTACAGTCTACCAAATGTCTCCACTTACAATCGACCTAATGTCTCCACTTACAATCTACCAAATGTCTCTACTTACAGTCTACAAAATGTCTCTACCTACAGTCTACCTAATGTCTCTACTTAGAATCTACTAAATGTCTCTACCTACAATCTACAAAATGTCTCTACCTACAGTCTACCTAATGGCTCTACCTACAGTCTACCCTAATGTCTCTACTGTCAGTCTACCTAATGTCTCTACCTACATTCTATCTAATGTCTCTACCTACAGTCTACCTAATGTCTCTACTTACAATCTACCAAATGTCTCTACCTACAATCAACCAAATGTCTCTACCTACAGTCTACCAAATGTCTCTACCTTAAGTCTACCTAATTTCTCCACTTACAATCTACCTATAGGCTCTTCATACAGTCTACCTAATGTCTCTTCTTACAGTCTACGAAATGTCTCCACTTACAATCTACCAAATGTCTCTACTTACAGTCTACCAAATGTCTCCACTTACAATCTATCTAATGTATCCACTTACAATCTACAAAATGTCTCTACCTACAGTCTACCTAATGTCTCTACCTACAGTCTACCAAATGTCTCCACTTACAATCTACCTAATGTCTCCACTTACAATCTACCAAATGTCTCTACTTACAATCTACAAAATGTCTCTACCTACAGTCTACCTAATGTTTCTATACCTACAGTCTACCCTAATGTCTCTACTGACAGTCTACCAAATGTCTCTACATACAATCTACCAAATGTCTCTACCTACAATCTACTAAATGTCTCTACCTACAGTCTACCTTATGTCTCTACTGACAGTCTACCAAATGTCTCTACTTACAATCTACCAAATGTCTCTACTTACAGTCTACCAAATGTCTCTACCTTAAGTCTACCTTATTTCTCAACTTACAATCTACCTATAGGCTCTACCTGCAGTCTACCTAATGTCTCTTCTTACATTCTACGAAATGTCTCCACTTACAATCTACCTATCTCTACCTACAGTCTACCTAATGTCTCTACTTAGAATCTACCAAATGTCTCTACCTACAATCTACAAAATGTCTCTACCTACAGTCTACCTAATGTCTCTACCTACAGTTTAGCCTAATGTCTCTACTGACAGTCTACCTAATGTCTCTACATACAGTCTATCTAATGTCTCTACCTACAGTCTACCTAATGTCTCTACTTACAATATACCAAATGTCTCTACCTACAATCAACCAAATGTCTCTACCTACAGTCTACCAAATGTCTCTACCTTAAGTCTACCTAATTTCTCCACTTACAATCTACCTATAGGCTCTACCTACAGTCTACCTAGTGTCTCTTCTTACAGTCTACGAAATGTCTCCACTTACAATCTACCAAATGTCTCTACTTACAGTCTACCAAATGTCTCCACTTACAATCTATCTAATGTATCCACTTACAATCTACAAAATGTCTCTACCTACAGTCTACCTAATGTCTCTACCTACAGTCTACCAAATGTCTCCACTTACAATCTACCTAATGTATCCACTTACAATCTACCAAATGTCTCAACTTACAATCTACAAAATGTCTCTACCTACAGTCTACCTAATGTCTCTATACCTACAGTCTACCCTAATGTCTCTACTGACAGTCTACCAAATGTCTCTACATACAATCTACCAAATGTCTCTACCTACAATCTACTAAATGTCTCTACCTACAGTTTACCTTATGTCTCTACAGACAGTCTACCAAATGTCTCCACTTACAATCTACCAAATGTCTCTACTTACAGTCTACCAAATGTCTCCACTTACAATCAACCAAATGTCTCTACCTACAGTCTACCAAATGTCTCTACCTTAAGTCTACCTAATTTCTCAACTTACAATCTACCTATAGGCTCTACCTGCAGTCTACCTAATGTCTCTTCTTACATTCTACGAAATGTCTCCACTTACAATCTACAAAATGTCTCTACTTTAAGTCTACCTTATGTCTCCACTTACAATCTGCCCAATGTCTCTACTTACAGTCCACCAAATGTCTCCACTTACAATCTACCTAATGTCTCTACTTACAATCTACAAAATTTCTCTACCTACAATCTACCACATGTCTCTACCTACATTCTACCTTATGTCTCTACTTACAATCTACCTAATGTTTCTACTTACAATCTACCAAATGTCTCTATCTACAGTCTACCTTATGTCTCTACTTTCAGTCGACTTTATGTCTCTACTCACTCTCTATCTTACATCTCTACTTACAATCTACCTTATAGCTCTTTTTACAGTCAACCAAGTAATTTATGCTTACAGTCTACCAAATGTTTCTACTGATAGTCTTTCAAATGTCTCTACTTACAATCTACCAAATGTATCCGCTTACAGACTACCAAATGTGTCTACTTACAGTCTACCTAATGTCTCTCCTGAGATATATAGGATCATGAGTCGATGTTTAAGACAAGCTGATCTCAAACGAGTCTAGAATTGAAATGTTATTAAGCGAGCCTTGGCGAGCTTAATAACTTTTCTTTTCTAGACGAGTTTAAGATCAACTTGCCTTAAACATCGACGAGTGACAGATTCTTTTTCTCACATTACCAACGATTTACGCTATTTTTTAAGCAATATGCATTTTTGGAACCCCGGTGACGTCAAAACGCCGTTATAAATAGTGACGTTATAGTGACGTCATCAAAGTGATCTTACACATGTTGGAGATAAGGATATTCTTCATCGTTGTTCGCTATAGAAAACAGGGGTAGTTATGTGAGAAATGTCTATACTTATAGTCTATCAAACGTCTCTACTTACCGTCTACCAAATATCTGCATCTGAAGTCTACCAAATGTTTCTACAGTGTTCCCTCCACACAAGGCCCTCCCAACAACTATTCCCTCCTTACAAATACCCTTGTCGCAGTTCCCTAAACAGGTGAATTATGTCTAGCTATTTTACTGCTGCAATATCGTCTGCTTTAATTTTTTCTCAAAGTTACATAATGGACATTTGGACAGAAAAAAGGCTTATTGACTAGGAACAAACAGCTTGAATCCAGATCAGACGCCGCGTAACGACTCCCTCCGAACAACGCTCCCATTTTTGGTCTCCCATTTGGATGGAGAGGGAGCGTTGTACTTGCAGTTTACATTATGTCTCCAACTACATTCTACCAAATATCCCCTCTTGCACTTTACCTAATGGCTTTTTACAGTCTATCAAACATCTATATTTACAGTCAACCAAATGGCTCTACAGGCAGTCTGCCAAAGTCTTTTATTTTAGATTCTACCAAATGAATCTCCTGACAGTCTACCAAATGTCTCTACTTACAATCTACAAAATGTTTCTGCTTACAATCTTCCAAATGGCTCTATTAAATATATCTCTACTTAATATGTATGCCTACAGTCTACTTACATTCTACCAAATGTCTCTACTTATGATATGTCAAATGTCTATACTGACACTTTACATTGAATCACAACATACAGCCAACTTAACAACTCTATTACATGCAACCTAAATTTCTCTACTTACGGTCTACCTAATGTGTCTAATTACAGTCTACCAAATGCCTATACTTACAGTTAACATAATGCCTGTCAAATGTCTCTATTAACAGTATACCAAATGTCTTTTTATATTCTATCAAATGTCTAAACTAACAATCTTCCTAGTGTCTATACTTTCAGTCTACATAATGTCTATACTTAAATTATAGTCAACTAATGTCTATACTCACAGTCAACCTAATGTCTGTACCTACAGTCTACCAAATGTCTCTACCTATAGTCTTACTAATGTATCGACCTTAAGTATACCTAAGGTCTCTACTTACACTCTACCTTACATCTCTACTTACAATCTACCTAATAGCTCTTTTTACAGTCAACAAAGTGATTTATATTAACAGCCTACCAAATGTTTCTACAGATAGTCTATCAAATGTCTCTATTTACAGTATACCAAATGCCTTCTTATATTCTACCAAATGTCTAAACTAACAGTCTACCAAATGTCTATACTTACAGTCTACCAAATGTCTATACTTACAGTCTACCAAATTTCTATACTTACAGTCTACCAAATTTCTATACTTACAGTATAACTTATGTCTCTCCCTACAGCCTGCCAAATGTCTGTGTTTACAGGAAACCAAATATCTCCTTACAGTCTACCTAATGTCTATACTTACAGTCTACCACGTGTCTTTACCAACAGTCTACCTAATGTCTCTACTTACATTCTATCAATTTTTCTTTCTTACATTCTACTTTATGTTTTCACTTGCACTTATCTTATGTTTCTGCCGACATTCTTCCTATTATTTCTAATAACAGTCTACACAATGTCTCTACTAAAAGTCTACTTAATGTTTCTAACAACAGTCTATCAAATGTCTCTACTTATAGTGTACCAAATATCTCTACTAGCAGTCTACCAAGTGTCTCTACTTACATTTTTTCAAATGTCTCTACTTACAGTCTACCAAATGTCGCTACTTACAGTCCACCTGTCTTTACTTACAGTATACTTACGGTCTACCTAATGTATCCATTTACAGTCTACCCTATTACGTCTTTTTTTACAGTTTACCTAATATTTTTACCGACAGTCTACCTATTATTCCTACTTACAGTATACCTAATATCTCTACTTAAGTTATGTCTAAAGTCTGTACTTTCAGTATACCAAATGCCTCTTCTAAAGTGTCTCTACTTTCAGCTTATTATATGTGCCTTCATTCATTCTTCAAAAGGTATTTACTATTTACTTACCATAATGTAGTTAATATCCTCAATGCATTTTATTTTGAGTTGCATTTATATATGCATTAGCTTTAAACTATGTGTTAAAATATCGAAAATAATTCAAACAGTTTGGAATCTGATCAGACGCTGTCTTACACGGTGTCTGAACAGGATCCAAACAGTTTGACACTCATTATGTCAACAGACCTAAAATTTACACTTGAGAAACAAAAGCTGACAACAATGACACTGTAACAGTGAAGGGCTTAACTCTTTCCTCCCTGAAACTTCAAATGGACAATCCCAGTTTCCATTTTAGTCAAGTTCATTTGTGACTTTTAAGGGTTGTTTTTGTTAATGTTTGGCATTATGACAAACAGTGAAGACCCTGATCAGAGGGCTCCTTTCGGAGCCCTCTGATCTGGGTATTCACTGTTTGCATAGGCCAAGTG
This sequence comes from Gari tellinella, assembly GCA_922989275.2. Taxonomy (NCBI): domain Eukaryota; kingdom Metazoa; phylum Mollusca; class Bivalvia; order Cardiida; family Psammobiidae; genus Gari; species Gari tellinella. The sequence continues at coordinate 29,779,100 of OV277862.1, forward strand.
TACTAGTCACATGTACACTGTTTGAAAATGACGGCTATATGCGGGACTAGGGTTCAAAGGGTTAATATGTATTACTAACCAGTTGTTGTGACAGTCGAGAAGACCCAACATTGTGCATATTTCACAGCTTCTTTCGTCTCCATATATTGAGTCAATATCTTGACACTGCCATTCCATTCCCATGGTTTCACACCACCTTCATATTCACCACTCCAGTTCCCATGTAGCACACCATCATTACTGTTATTGACCTTTAATAGATTATGCAGTAAACCTCTTTATTATATACATATCGATGATTTATAGAGATTTCTCAGTTAGATAAATTTGATATCGTCACTGTTGATATCATCACTACATGTAGTGACGATATCACTTTTTGTGACGTCACGTCATAATTAGTTTAGTGACGTCGCGGTAATCCGTGTTTTGTGTTTTTTCTGTAAAAACGTCATTAAGATATATATAATAAATAGAATAATCAATTCCTTTGAATAGATATGAAAAATATATCACGAGAATGGGTTGTTATCTGGTTAAAAGACGAGTCCGCAGGACTCGTTTTTTAACCAGATAACAACCCATTCTCGTGATATATTTTTCATATCAATCCAAAGAAATTGATTATCCTCTATCTATTAACTCATTGTGCCCTAGTGACGCATAGATGCGTCCTCTACCAAAAGTGTGCATGTGAAGAGTACACTTGTCTATAGCAAACAGTGAAGTTCCTGATTAGAGGGCTCCTGTAGGAGCCCTCTAATCAGGGACTTCACTGTTTGTCATTTTGTAATATATTATAAAAAACAACCCTAAATATTCTTAAATGGATCAGACTTTATTGTAAAATGGAATTGTCCAATGGATGTCTCAGGGGATAATGAGTTAAACCCACTAAACTGTGTAAAGTATGACATGTTTTAAGCAGTTGGATGCTTAAAGCAATGTGAAAATAAAACAGAAAGTTCCAAAAGGATAATTCTGTGATACTTTCACCTTGCTGTAAGCTGTGACCAGTCTTTCATATTATCAATAAGCCTTCTTATTGGTGACCGGCGGACGTGGTCCAGTGATAATGCGCTCGACAACAATACCAGGAGTCGTGAACTGGACCTCCTGCCGGACCAAGTCCTTCGGTTGAGGCTTCATAAACCGAGGTCCGATGTATAAGTGATTTACACTGGGCATCGAAAAGAACGGAGACAGTATCAAATGGAACTATTTTCTTCTGTGGAGAAATTAATTAAATGTGTAAAATGGTATATCTATCGAGTAAAGGGGTAAATATTCAGGGCTAATGACTAAAAGGATAAAAATTATACGGAAAAGTCCAAACCATAATTATGTTGTGACCACTGATCATAATCGTATCTTATACTATGAGAGAACTCACTCAGAAGATAATAAGAGTATGGTCTCGTTGTTTTCTTAAAGGAACTGTCTAACACGAGTCTGTACTATTTCATGGGAAAGCGTTCTTATTTTATTAGCTAATGCAATGTTATGTATTTCAGATAAAAGATGTTAATAGTAGGCGGATCTTTAACCTGTTTTATCTGATATCCTTCGATACCAATTGATGATGTCGGATAAAGCAGTGTTCCAGTTAAAGCAAGTTTTAGATATACAGTCGAACTTTTATATTTCATAATCGCTTAAGTGGAATATACCCGTATTTCAAAGTTAAAATGTGGCTTTGCCACATTTTAACTTTGAAATACGGGTATGTTCCACTTTAGCGAGCTTGAGATATACAAATTCATCAAAAGAAACACGGATTAGCTCAACTTAAACGAAAGTTCGACTGATTGCCATCCGACATTTTGTTTCGAAAACATCATTGCCGGATAACGCAGGTTTCTAGATTAACCAAGTGTCGGATAAGCCAGGTTATTACTGTATATGACAATTCAGTGGGTATAAGGACGGAATATACGTATTTCATGTCAAAATTGTACTGTTACTTGCAAAAAATTTGAATTTAATCCTTTTAATGGTCCCATAAGGTACATTTGCACAGCGCGCGGTGCCTGGTCAAGATCCAAACTGTTCGACACTCGTTTACAAATTTCTGCAGTCATACTGCCTCAAATATAACTTTGGAACGACATTGCAGACGACAATATGGCGGTGAGTGGGGTAAAACCCTGAAGAGAAGTTGGCGACGAAAGAGTTATATAATGTATTTGTACAGCACCTGATCCTAATCTAAACTCTTTTACAAAATGCAAACCGTCTATGAGATAATGTACAGAACAGAACAGAACAGATGTTTTATTTGACTTAAGCATACAAGCTCATCATCATAACATATATACATAATAACATAAAACTGATGGTACTAAATTTATGAGATACAAGGCATGTTTAACAGAAATATCAACATGGACCATGTATCCCGAGAGTGCTCATCATTAGCAATGTACTGAATGTAATACAGGGTCCATGCTTATAAAGCGTTTAAGTTAAGTCTGAAATCGTTCTCAAGCATTTGATTGGTCAGATTTGAGCCTATGCTCAAATCTGACCAATCAAATGCTTGAGAACGCACTCAGACTCAACCTAAACGCTTTATAAGCGCCGGGCCATGTGTCTATTTAGAAACTCACCATCAGTGATACTCCTCTGACAACCTGTACTGGGTCGGCTAGTTTCTCCGGATATGCGTTATAGATTTTATCTATGAGGTACAAAGCAGCCTCCAAAATTCCCAATTGAAACTGAAATGTTATTGTAAACTCGTTAATCCGTGATGCTCCAAATTACTACAGTGTGTAAAAAGGACTAGTAATTTTACTTTTTAACCCATTTGCGCCCACGATCCCATATATGGGATATAGGCAAACAGTGTAGACTCTGATCAGACGCCGCATCATGCGGCGTCTGATCAGAGTCTACCTTGTTTGCTGATAGGAATTTCAATATAAAACAAAATGAAAATTTTGACCAGGAATCCCTTTGATAAAAAATGGACTAATCCAATATATGAACATGGAAGAATCCACTGGGCACAATTGGGTTAATTTTTAGGTTTGGGTTTTCCAATATATTGCAAAACGACCAATAGTGTAGATTCTTATCAGAGTGATCCTTTACCCATTTCCTTTACCCATTTACCCATAGATTATTCCTACTTTTGACGGATGATAACTTAAAGCATTCTGCTTTACTTTCATTCTGCAGACTTTACGTGGTAAAAAGTATTTCAGTGACCCCTCTCTACAACAGCACCCAATGGGAGACACAGATTGTGTTAATTTGTTCGGAGGAAGTCGTAAATGGGATGGAAAATTAAGACTTGACATAACAGCTTGAATTCAGACCAGTCGCCGTCTGATCTGGATTTAAACTGTTTATCACTCGCCACTATTTATTCTATCAAAATGACCACTTATATCTAACTTTTAGAAAAAACAGCAGACGACAAGTTTAAAAAGACGATATTTTGCAGCAGAAAAGGCATTAGACATAATTGTATTGTTTGGGGAACAGCAGCAACAGGGTCTTTGTAAGGAGGGAGTCGTTGTTGATAGGGCCGTTATATGGAGGAAGCACTGTATATGCCTTTAGTTAAGCGACTGAGTTTCCAATTTCAAAATATACCGCTCACCTGTCCAAAGTTCCATGCTTTCCCATGGATAGAATTAGGGGCGGAGCCTTGGTATACCACACCACTTTCATTCAACACATACTCTTCCAGGAGTTTGTCAGTTGCCATGTAGCATGGATCATCTATAATGAATTGCATGTAAATCACAAGTAAACTTCTAGTTTATAGTAATGAAGACATTCATTCCCGTTTACCTAATATCAAATTGTATGATTTAGTTTTGAAGATAGGTGACCACTTAAAGCGACTCGCAACCAGATGGTGCATTAAAAATAGTAATTTGTAAATATGTGTCAAACGCTTATATAAATGGTAAAGAATTAGTTTAGGATAAGAAATTCTGTTTAAAAAAAATGTATTTCAATAAAAAAAATTATTGGTCTCTGGTGAGAATCGAACCCGGGGCCCGGCATTGGCGGACAGAAGGCAAAATAGGGGAAACCGCTTAGACCAATGGACCACGGAACTATCCGTTTATCTCGGATCGATTTAACGTATTTCAATGTGTTGCGATCGAAAGTGCATACAACGTCGTAATTCGGCTCGTGTTTATGTCTGAGCCCGTGTAGAGAAGCAACAACAACAACTATACCGTCTACTAGTCGGTATAGAAAAACGATGGAAAATATCTAAAAATCTAAGATTCGGTGACGATTCTTGAGACTTTTTTTGGACTGATCATATTTTTTTAATGTCAGAAGCCAAATAATGCCACAAATTTGCTTTTATTTGAGTATTTTATTTTATTTTGACAAGTACACCATCCGGTTGCGAGTCCCTTTAAGACAGATTGAAAATAAATCTGAATGCGTCTAAGAACGAATTCTGCTATACGTTCAGCCTGTATTAAGCTATTATCTGCTAAGAGAGAGAAAATAATTTTACGATTTACATTCATGGAATCATGGCTGTATATAACTTGGAACTATTTTCTTCAGTGGCGGAATAAATTAAGGGTGTAAAGAGGCATATTATTGGGTAATGGGTCAAACGAAGCAAAAGGACAATACAAGAGAATATACATGTAGAAAGTGACAACTGTTTTGCAAATGTTTACGACTCGATTTAGATAATTAGGAGTCTGATTAGACGTCGGGTACCCAGCGTATGATCTGGCTCCAAACTGTTTGTATGGGCATAATAAGGTTTATAGCGGTTACTAGATAAACCGAAATACACCGGAATACACCGAAATATACTTGAATATTCCTATAATGGATCATAAAACAGTTGGCAGATGGTGTATTTACACGCTAGCGATTCATGGTAAATTTGCCGATCATTTTCTATCGTTTATTTCGCTTAAACGCCGAAAAATTCAGTTCATTTCTTATATTTACATTATATTTGCTGTAATTTCTAACATTAAATGAACTTTTTATTAGTATTCATTTATGTTTAATCCATATAAGAGGTTGTTAACACGAATTACAGCCATAATTGCATTACTCAGGCAACGCAACAAAATGATTCGCAGAGAGCAGATCAATAAGTCCCGCCTCTTTCGTGCAAGATAAACACACGTCCCGCCCCTTATTAAAATGCGTCTATACGAAGTAAACGTCATTTTATTCAATGGAATTGAATGGAGCGAATGTAAATATTCGGAAGGGGATAACGTTTTTCTCGCTGTATACTCGTATAATTAATTTTACAATGTTTCTAGCTTCATTGTTTGAAATTTGAATGAATGAATGAACGAATAACTTTATTTAACGACGGTGTCTCATTAGTCAAAGGACTAATCTCCCATGAGGCCCTACATAGAAGTATTACATACATATATCTTCTATAGATCTATAAACAGAACAAGTTACAACAGGAAAAATATATACATATATATGGGTGATAATAAAAAGCATGACACATTTCTATTCATATGGAAGAAAGTGTACTTGAGCATACAATTCATTTTGAATGAAATAACGACACGTTTTGTTTCGGCAAAATATTGATCAATTGAGTACAGGTAATTAGCCAACTGATATGAACGCAGCAAACCACGCTTACAGCAGTCCAGCGCCGTTTACTGCATACATATGAGTCGGACAATTATCTCCCTTTATCACATTATATTCCAATTAATTTCGGATATTATATCACTTTATCTACAGTATGATCATCATCAAAATAATTTAAAAAAAATTGAGAAGGAGTTATCAATATAGTTATTTTAATATTTCCACTGACACGTGCGATTAAATTCGTCATTATGAACAGTTTATGCCCTGACCAGTGTTATTCCTGGGGCGAGACATTGTCATTTTTCACAAAAAATATTCTATTCTAATCTAATATTCCATCATATCAGCTATGCAAATATAGATCCAGATGTGTTCTATATGCTCTAATAAGAAAGTTATGTCCCACTCTAAAATGCAAATGTCTCCTCAAATTTTAAAATGTCTCCTATTTTTGGCTATTTTTACTATAAGTTTCACTATAGATGATACATTTGTCTCACATTCATGTCACACTGCTTTGCCAGGTTAGGAAAATCACTGCCTGATAAAACGGTGAACTACGTTTCATCGGTTACGGATCCAAACTACCTGTCATTGGTATCGGCGATATTTTCTAATTGCTCTAAATCAAGTGTTGATTTGAAAATATATGTTATGATAATAGGGATACACATTTCTCTTCCAGTAATTCGACAGTACTAAATCGGCCATGTAAATTTCAAACAGGTTTGAGCCAAAATACACACCGAGTACCTCTCCGTCTGATCTGGGGTCTGTTTCATAAAACTTCTAACGACAAACACGGTCGTAAGTCAAAACTGTAACAAACATTTAGTTTCTGATTTCTCTATCTAATCCTGACAATTCCAAGGAGATGTCACAAGACAGGATTAGATGGAGAGAAAAAAATGAGCCTTTTATAATCTGACTTATGACAACATTTGTCGTACGAAGTTGTATGAAACAGGCCGAAGGTTCCGAACTGTTTGCCATTTTAATTTCTAGAAAAAAAATATCCCGCTATTTTAATACAGTGTTCCCTCTCTACAACGGCCATCCCTACAACGACTCCCTCCTTACAACGACCCTTACGGCTGTTCCCCAAAAATGACAAAATGTTTAACACTTTTACTGCTGCAATATCGTCTGCTTCAAATTGTCGTCTGCTGTTTTTTCTCAAAATTACATTTTGATGGGTTAAATATAATGACAGGTGACAAACAGCTTGACTCCAGATCAGACGCCGCATAACGCGGCGTCTGATCTGGATTCAAGTTGTTTGCAGATGTAAGCCAATTTCCCTCTCTGTAACTATTCCCTCTGAACAACGCACACAATCTTTGTCTCCCATTGGGTGTCGTTGTAGAGAGGGAGCGCTGTACATTTATATAATTATACAGTATCAATGTAGCAGACGCTTACGTTAGTTTCTGCGAACTTAAAAGAAAGTACCCAAAATAAATACATGTAATAATAGTACATGAATGAATCCCTATGTTTTCCATGTGTAATGTGTCTCAACGAAATCGAAATGAAGCACATAGAAAAGAGGGATGCACACATAGTAACCAATGGAATTGTAAACCATTTCCCGCCATATGCGGTCATAGTTGACTTTACTAACAGGCGTCTGTTCTGGACTCAAACTGTCAGCGAAGGAATAATTGATATAGTTACAGATTCATTTGGCTTTTCACACAGTTTGAATCTTTATCAGACGTCGCGCCAGTCAATGCTTATAAATAAAAAAAACCTACCTTATATATATCTATTTAAATTGTTGATTTCATTGGTAGGTTCAATTAACAAAATTACCTTGAAAAGGGCATCTACGCCACTATATCGCTCACTTGGTACACCATGTAAAACTTGACCTATAGTTACCTAGATTTTGACTCGACCTAACCCATATTCAATCGTGGCCTAGATTCCATTGTTGCAAACATTTTGACTAAGTGTCATCAAGATCAATTGAGAAATGTAGCTTCTAGAGTGTTAACAATGTATTTTCATGTTTTGACCTAGTGACCTAATTTTTGATCCGACATAACCCATATTCTAACCTGACCTAGATATCAAAAAGGCAAATATTTTGACAAAGTTTCATTCAGATATATTGAGATTTGTAGCCTCTAGAGTGTTTACAATGTTTTTCTATGATTTGACCTAATGACCTTGTTTTTGTGTTTACAATGTTTTTCTATGATTTGACCTAATTACCTAGTTTTTGACAGGACATAACCCACATTCAAGCTTGAACTAGATATCAATAATCCAAACACTTTGGCCAAGTTGCATGAAGATCTAATGAGATGTGTAGCCCCTAGAGTCTGACCAGGTTTTTCCTATGGTTTGACCTAGTGGCCTAGTTTTATTACGGACATGACCAACATTCAAGCATGATCTAGAAATCAATTAGAAAAACATTTTGACATGAAGATCTAATGAGATATGTGGCCTCTATAGTCTTAACAAGGTTTTTCTATTATTTGAACTAGTTACCTAGTTTTTGACAGGACATGACCAACATTCAAGCTTGATCTAGAAATCAATTAGAAAAAACATATTTACCACGTTTCATGCAGATCAAATGAGATTTGTCGCATCTAGAATCTTAACAAGGTTTTTCTATGTGCTGATGACCTATTGACCTAGTTTTGACCGGGTATGATCAACATTCAAACTTGATCCAGAAATCCATGAGGAAAACATTTTGACTAAGATTCATGAAGTTCAAACGTGATTAGTAGTATTTAGAGTGTAAGCAAGGTTTTTCCATGTTCTGACCTAGTGATCTTGTTTTTGACCGGGCATAACCCACATTCAAACTTGACCTAGATTGTAACAAGACAAACATTGTCATTAAATTTCACGGAGATCGAATGAGATTTGTAGCCGCTAGAGTGTTAACGAACAGTTTTATACGGACGTACGGACAGACAAACGACGGACGACGGGCATCAAGCGATCCCAATAGCTCCTTGGCACTTCTAGCCAGGTGAGCTAAAACTCTAAACGGATAGCATTGTTGATCAATATTGGTATACGTAAACGGCAAGGTAGTGACATGTATATAAATTATAATAGATGAAATTAACGAAGTTTTTACATGTGTTGTCGGCATGTTGAATGTTATCTCCTACTCTAAAACAAATTGTATCTGTATCTATATCTGTATGTAATAGTTATAACTAGCAAATTCTCCCATATATTTTTCGAAAAATGAAATCAAAACGTTTAGGGTCGGAGGGGGAGGGGGGACACATGTCTTTTTTATTAAGCCTTATCAACAAACCTTTGCACCAAGCATTGAACAAAATGAAGATGAAGATGGTTTGGTCGTAGGTAAATACAGCCATCGTGTCATTTCCCGCTTCGTTCTTGCCCTTGCAGTATGTCTTTGCGGTCAACTCCCATTTACCAACAATGCAGTTAGCCGGAATGTGAATCTGTGAGTAAGAGAGACAATAATTATTACTTTTCTTGACAGACCAATAAAGTAACACCCTTCTTATACGATCCCTAAATGAGATGTTTGAAAGCTTGATGTTTAAAGCAAGTTGTTTCCTTAATATATTGAATGTAAGCATAAAGCGCCTTTAAGAGCTTTCTTTTATATTCATCGTGCTTTAAGCTATGACCTGTCTACAGTACAATACGTCTGTTTAGTGGTCATAGTAGTGTTTGAAAGATCTTCAGCTATCACTTGTCTAAACTGACCGATAACTAGTAAAGAAAAGGAGGACCGGATCACACACTTTTGTTGCTATTGGTGGTGGTGGTGGTATAAAGGTAAGATTGCATTAGGACAGGTCTTCGTGAAATAGACGGGGCGGAGCGTAACGCTTCGCCCCGTCTATTTCACAAAGACTTGGTCTTTGCAGTCTAACCGATTCAGACCGCCCATAAATCCAAATAAGGGATATTGTTTACCAAGCTACGTCACTATGTGACGTGAAATTGGTTGTTGCTATTCTGTACACGCGCCTGTCTCAGCTGTTTTAAGCTGCCAGCAACGATAATCTGCCAATCAAGTTTTCCTCACAAGAGTTTCATTTTGGCGGGAATAATCCAGTCTTCACGAAAAAGGAAGAACTGAATAACCGATTTTGATTGGCCAACGACATAGAATTTCACCGAAAGGCGGTTTTAGCTCTCAAAGCCATGTAATGATACACCATCCAATTCCTTGCAGCTCTTAGGTCCGTCTTACGCAACCTCGTACGATAAAACGGTCGTAGTCAAAATTTAAAAATACTTCTAATGTATTATATCTCAATCTAATTCTGTCTTGTGACATCCAATTGGAATCGTCTTGAAAATACAATTCCAAAGAGATGTCACAAGACAGGATTAGATAGAGAAATAAATAATAATTGAGAATTTTATAATCTGACTTATTTGTCGTACGACGTTCGGTAAGACGGGCCCCTTGTCATCAGGTATTCATTGCTGTGGGGACGTATCACACACTCTTTCACCACTAGTCCGTTATATGGTCAAGCCTATTCTGTAAAACCTTTTGACGAAAGCACATTGGAATACAGTGAAGCTCGCTTTGACGAAGTTCAAGGGACATTGCAAATTGTTTCGTCACATCCAAGTGATGTCTTATCCACACAATGAAATCTCGTAGTGGATAGTTTGCATATAACATTTTTTTTTATTTATCATATTTTCAGTACAAAATTGATTAGAAAGAAAGAAAGATAAAAAGGCATAGGAAATCTTTTTTTTTCTTTCTAATTTTACTACATATAAATAAATGATAATAGAATATGATTGGCTATGAGATAAGAAACTTACGAAAGCAGATAGTTCCACTTTAAGATTATTACTTTTTATTTTATTTTTTTTTTAACTTGAAAATTCAATATGATAACGTGAAAATTCAAGATAAAAGCTTAAAATTCAAAATAGGTGTCTTTAAATTTCAATATAGATGTGTAGTATTTTTAATATTAAAGGTATTAACTTGAAAATTCAAGATATCATCTTGAATTTCCAAGAAAGTATGTTTAATTTTCCAGATGGTGTGTTGAATTTTTAATATAATATGTTGAATTTTTAAGATAATAGCTTGAATTTTCAATATAATAGAGCTAGGATAAATCACGTCTGTTGATATGCCGAACATTTTAGATATTTGTTCCGGATAAAAGTTGAAACTTTTGATGCATGTTTGTTCAAGATGTGTTTGTGAAACACTATGCCCCCTGATTAGACCATGACCTGAAAATGACACTGACCTGTGTTTGACCTGACCAAATTATGTGACCTTGACCTTTGACAAATGTCTAAAAGTATACATATTCATATTCCTTTTATTTAGAGCAATATGTATACCAATTATGAAGTTCCTATCACTAGAGCGTTTCAAACATTTAAATTTTGATCTCTGTGACCTTGACTTTTGATCTGACCTGCCCAACACCTGCACATTTAAATACCTCTCCATCAAGACAACACAGGTGCAATGTATTGTCTGTGTGTTGGTTATAGATCAAAGGTAATTGCCAAGGATGAGGTGGCGAATAAATTTGACATTTTAATCTCTGTGAAAATGGCATTTTTCTCAACATGACTAAAAGAATACATATCATAGTGCTCTTAATAAGAATAATATATATACCAAATATGTAATCCTATCTCTAGAGAGTCGAAGGTTGTTGTTATTTCAAATCTTTGAAATATTCCGTGAAATTGACGTTTCGCCCGACCTGCCCAAAACTTACACATTTCTATACCTAACCATCAGTACAACACATGTGCCATGTTTTGGTGTGTATTGGTTATATATCAAAAGTTATTGCCAAGGTTACGGTTGCGGAAATATTTGACATTTTAACATCTGTGACATTGACTTTTGACTCAACATGTCTAAAAGTATACATTTGCAGATTTTTTTATTAGAACAATATGTAGACCATTATTATATGAAGTCCTTTTCTCTAGATAGTCGAAGTTTATTGCCATTTCAATTATTTGACCTTTCAACCTTTAGCACCTTGACCTTTGATTCGACTTGCAAAAAACTTGCATATTGCTATACCTCATCACCAGTACAACATATGAAGACTGAATGGGATTTTAGACCTTATTGAATATGCTTACCTTCACTTTGATAGAGTTTTCAGAATCATTCCTCGATATTAGGTCGGCGCCCCATTGTCTAGGTTTGAACTTCTTCTTTCCAGATTCATCCAGGTCAAACTCAAAAAGAGTCTTGTTCCTTGTGGCTTTGTCACCTTTCAAAATAGAGCAATATCGACGGTCGTGATTCTTTTCTATTAATCGCGTTGATAAGGGGAGTATTTCAAAAACTAAAATCTTTATTTTTGCATTAACCCTATGGTGTAACTACTCATTAGAATCGTCTCGAAGAGACGATTCTAATGAGTAGTAACACCATTGGATTGGTGCTAAAATAAGTGAGAAAATACTGGATTTGTTCAGTTAACTTCCTTTTATCTGGAGCCTAGTGCTACATCAATTATTTGCATTGCAAACAGTTTGGATCAGACTGCCACTCAAATTAAACTAAATTGTCGGAAAATGTCAAAAAAAGTTATATATTTTCTACATTTTACTGCAATGTGTCTGCATTTCGCTTGCGTTTAAACGAGAAAGAGTAACGTCTTCTCCATTGTGTTTAGCTACTTTTCAAAATAACACAGTGGCGAAGTCGTTATTCTTTCCCGAGTGACCCATTGCGCCATATCTTGTTTCCAATTTTGAAGACAAATGCCTCCTTTAAGCTGATTGAAAGTAAAGCAGACGTAAAAAGAGTAATTATGGAGTAATGGATTAAAGAAAACGAAACGCAATATAATAAAAATATAGATTGACATAGAGGATAATTGTTTGTTTCAGTGTAAGATGGGAATTTCTTTCATCAAGTGAAAAGCAAGGTTATATGTTCACGAGTGGCGAAAACCATATGTCGAACTTCTGTTGCTTGCACCATTTTTACAAACGGTAGACATAAAGGGGTAAAGAAGAGCACAGCCAATTTCATTATGAAAAAGGCAAATGCCAGAGGCGCATTCAAACAACACCAACTGAAAGGTTAATTGGTCCCACAAAAGAGACATATTTTCTTTACTAAACAGTAAAGCTTGTATTAGATCGCATGTACATTATATCCAAACTCAAATTATTTTTTGAAAACATTTACTTTATCATTGAAACGCTTAAATAAACATCAAACTTTTGCAAACTGTAAATTTTTAATGTTTGGTTATTAGTATTCGATGGATTTATTCTTTATTATTCTACTTTGTTCAAATTTATTGAATTTTAATGCGTTGCCATGTTCGTACTATTTACGTTTTGCAATGAGTATACGTTTTTCTTATTTACCCGGATTGACAAAAACAGTGTCGAGAAATGCTATTGTGATTATCATCAATAGGTAGAAAACTTGAATATAAGTCGACCTATCTATCAGTATCAGCTTCATTTCATGGTTTCTAATTATTAAGGATAAAATACAATGTCAATCCATAATGATTATGCAAATACTCTGGACCATCTATATGTTTTCTAGAATGCGAATCATATTATATATACAATTGTTTACTTCAATAATTGGACGAAATGTCGGAAGCTAGTGGATACTATTACTTTCGAAGATTTCGGGGTACGCCCGGTTGATGGTTAAAAAAACTATGGTTTTCGTTATTTTAAAGTAAGTAAGAAGGGGAAGGGGTAGCATAGGAGGGAGTGAAAAGAAAATAAACAGTGAAAAAGAAGTTCAAGCTGTTTCAAACACAGGCACTCGGGATCAAGTCATTGATTCAAAATTCCCTTTTGTCCCTTCGAATTCTCTGAAATGTCATATATGCTTTTCCGTTCACATTGTCAACACAAACCGTGTTGACTAGATTAGCACTCTATTTGAGAACAAACTGTTCATCCCTTTACGACATAGCCTGTTAGAGCCATTGCCTATTTTCAGGATTAAAGATAGATGCCAGCTTAAAGCAGATTTAAAGTAAAACAGAATGTGTATTTTGTTTTACTTTCAACCTACCTTAAACCATCATAGGCAATTCTAAAAATATGTATTTTTAAGTAGATTAGTCTCAACTCAGTCACGGTATAAATTGGATCTAAAGTCTTCATTGGAGGAATACATGAGATGCGTAAAATGCTTTTTTATGGGTATACGGGTTCAAGTATGGTTCCGTTTTGAGTTCCCTATTTCTCGAATCTATCATAACATTGTCGTTGGGTTTTCTTTGCTTCAATGCATTTCTTTATCATTGCTATTGTTCATCTTTATTGTCGTTTAAATGTACATAACAGTATTGTAAACAAGCAGACGACTATAATGTTAACTTATTAGAAGTGGATGGATGTTTCTACCGTTGGGAGAACTTTCTGCCATCAATCCTACCTAACAAGCTCACGAACATCCCCTTTCTGAATGTGGTAGTACATACAACACATGGAACTCAGATTAATCGGGGGGTCAATAAAATCGGTATTTCGGTGTCTGATATAGTAGGTACATTTTATTTAACCTGGTACTTCATAAAGTGAAGATCAGATTGTATGCTGAAGACAAATATTTTCGAAGTTGTAGGGCACGTGCTAAGTTGAAGTAACTGACTGTGGGCGTTACGATGCACTCGTCTACAAGGTGTGTGTGTGAATTATCTACTGTTTGATACCAACGGTTTACCTATATTCCGATTCGGATTCCGTTTCCGATTTAAGTAAGAAATGTCTATTAACCGTTTCCAGAAGCGCTTTTTGCGCATTTTATATACAACCCATATTCCCCACATACGTACAAATTCATACACACACGCTAGTTCAAGCGCATTTATATATAACCCATTTTAACTGTTTCCCCAGTTGTGTGCATTGATATATAACCACTATTAGCAATCTGAATAAGGGGAGATCCTTTTAAAGCACAGAAAACAAAGCAAATACTGAAAATTACAGACTCGGTTTAATTGAGTCTGTTCATGAGCAATACTGAAATATACAACAGTGCTCACACCCCCTAGCACCAGCTTAAGCGGACTTTAACTTTCAACTGTAAATGCGCTTAAATCAATGATTCCAAAGGACCAGAAAGTATAACAACACTGAGAATGAAGTACGGGGCGACTTTACCCCACTCGTCCCCTCAGTGAGTCGTCTTTTTGTACATTTGTTTATATGACCCATTTTAACCTTTACCTAATAGAAGCGTCTCTTTACACGTTTACATATTATTCATTTTATTGCACTTCAACGTCTCTTAGATGACGATGTCCTGATAAACAGCCATATAGAGTGAAAGCATTGAACTATTTTTCCTGAAGCACTGACCTACTAGAAGTTTCACTGGCGGCTATACACACAATTAAACCTAACCTCTAGAAGCCGAATGACCGACAATGCAATTAGATAATGAGAGAAGTACGAATCTTTCATTTTATTCCTCCACAATTTATATGTGACTGTTCAGAATCCAAGTTAATTTAGGGGCTAACGGCTATCGCTATATCCCAAAATAACCATGTTTCCTTATATAGATGCTTACATAATAGACGTTTGTGCTAGTCCAAGCAGCGACAAAGCATTAAACTTACCATACGAAAAGCATAGCTTCATGTCATGCTTTTCTTTGTCATATGGACGGTCAAACTTCATCTCAACCTCGAAATAGTCACCTCTGCGTAGAACAAGCGAGGCCGGCCTCTTGGGAGTGGATGTGTCGTCCGCATTAGTAATTTCAAACTTATCCGTCCTGCAATGGTTAAGATTTTGTGCTCTCCTATATTTTGTTTTGAAGACAGTGACCCCAAACAGCAGGTTGAAAGTATTGCGTCGTTAGGAAATTTCTGCTTTACCCTCAATCTGCTTTATATAAAACAGCTACAGTGGAGAAAGTGTTATTCTTTCCCAATAAACGCGTTTACGCTAAATATATTATTTCTCATGCAAACAGTTTGGAGCCAGATCAGACGCCGGTTAACCCGGCGTCTGATCAGGCTCCAAATTGTTTGCTTTCCAGATTAAAATCAACATTCAGAATTGTCAAGAAGTTATAATTTTCTTTTTATTGCAATGTATTTGCGTTTCGTTTGCGTTTAAACGGGAAAGAATAACATTTTCTCCACTGTACAATACACGTCAGCGCTATAATCAGCTCTCGACGTTCTTGGCGGAAACACCCGATCAGACTCGCACCAAGGCGCTCGTCAGATCGGCTGTTTCCGCCAAGAACGTCTCGAGCTGAATACATCGCCCTGTATCGCACCGTCAACTGGTAATGTGTATTTGAAGCAGACCTGAGTTCAATGTTATAAAGCTTTTTAGTTAAGTCTAAAGTCGTTCTCTAGCATTTGATTGGTCAAATTTGAGCCTAGGCTCAAATCTGACCAACCAAATGCTTTAGAACACACTCAGACTCAGCTCAAACGCTTTATACCCTTGGACCCAATTCAGCATGATAAGGAAACGCGTTAACCCCTTCACTGTCCGAATACGATGGTTATTTGCGAACAGTTTGGATACTGATCAGAATCCAAACTGTTTGACACTCATAACGATATTTCTTAGCCAAATTACAATGTGCATAGATTTTCGATTTGAGAAATAATAGCAGATGACACTTATTTAAAGTTGATGACGTCATTGCAATGAAGGGATTGATGGGGGGAGGGATACTGTATTATTAACCCTTAGCCCGCCAAATAAATTGTCGTCTGCTATATTTCTCGTCTGCTTCAAGTTTCAAAGTGCTTCAAAGTTGCTCAAAATTGCTGAAAATGTTGTCCGAGTGTCAAACAGCTTGGATCCGGATGAGACGCCGAGTTACTCGGCGTCTCATCCGGATCCAAGCTGTTTGCATATGAAGCAAGTCGTGAGTGGCAGGCTAAGGGTTAATGTACCTGTGAAGGATTGTATTCGAATCAATTTGGAGGTCAATCGACTTCACATTCAGGTCTTTCGCAAGTTCTTCCTCCGGCGCTTCTGGTTGCTCCTCAGTTACGCTGGTTTCACCACCTGACCGGCTCCCGGGACCATATACGTAGTAGGAGTAAAGCCAATCATAATATGCATATAATTCCTCTAAATAATCCTCATAATCATACGGGTCGTAAGGGTCATTATACGATGACGAATCGTAGCTGCTGCGATAGCCTCGGTACATCTCGAAACAACCTGTAGTCATGCGATAAAAAGGTTTATTATTTTTACTCATCTATCACCCATGAAACTCTCAAAGGACAATTCCAATTTAGTATTTATCTAAATATATATTGCGAAGTGACAAACAGTGTTGATCCTGATCTGAGTTCTCCCGAAAGGACCGTCTGGTCAATGCCTATGCTGTCTGCATAAGACAAGAACAACTATATACAGTGGAGAATCTGTTATTCTTTCAAGTTTAAACGCAAACGTACGCAAACGTACGCAAACGCAAAGCACTAAAACATAGAAAAGTACAACTTTTGGACAATTCTGATAATTCACGTTTATCTTGGTGGCAAACAGTTTGGAGCCTGATCAGACGCCGGGTTACCCGGCGTCTGATCTGGCTCCAAACTGTTTGCACTGCAAATAACAGTTTTAGCGTAAACGCGTTTATTGGGAAAGAATAACGTTTTCTCCACATTACGTATTCTTCATAAGCATTTTTAAAATGACGAGTATACTAGGATTTCTTTAAATACTGGTTCCCACAGGAACCACGTGTTTCCATATGGAATCACACGAAGTCATGTGAGAAAAAGTAAAATTAACACCCCTATTACTTCCAACAGGAACCACATGTAATCTCGTGAGAAAAAAAGGTCCAATAAGCAACTCCTAATATGGTCTCCCCTTGGAACCAAATGATGTCATGCCACAGCTCAATCCACATGAAAAAGTCCATTACATATCTCTAATTATTATATAGTACCTATATATTCATAAATACAAGCAAATACAGGTTCAACAATCTTTTTCTGTATCAGATCGTTTATATCACTTAAAACACAACTGTATATCAACATCAGATGGTGAATATGCTACACAATGTTGACGTCATTGACTTTTATAAGGAACACATGTTATACACGGTCTATTTATATAAAGAAGTCGTGCGCTATATATATATTCTAGAAACATGCAAAATGCGAATCAGGATGAATTCTGGAAATATGTAGGTAAAATTGGCATTGGTGCGGAACGGTCGAAACTGATTCCTGTGGACATCGAAAAAGCCGATGGCTCTTTAGGTACACGAACTGACGACCTTCTTGACAAGTGGAAGACGTCTTTTCAAACGTTATGACCCAAGCCCAGGAAATTATATCCCTGCAGCACCCACGACTAATACTGAATATGACTCACAGTCAAGAGAAAAATATTATACTAAATGAAGGGATATCAATAGAAGAGGTTGCTAAAGCAGTTAATTCTTTAAATTAAAATAAAACTATGGGAAATTATGAAATACCCGCTGAAGTAATAAGATCAGACACATGCATTCAGTATTTGCAGAAACGTTTGTGTATGGTCAAACGAGAAAGAATAAAGTATTCTGCACTGTACGCCTTTTCTAAAGTAGTATATAGTATTTTAAGGTTAGAGTGGTCGTTATACGTTATTTAGTGCGTGTTGACGATTCCCCGCCCATGTAATACTCTTGACTTTGATTTATAATGCATTAACTCAAACATATTTAACCATTTCAATGCAGAACTTCATCGTCTGCTTTAAAGGGACTCGCAACCGGATGGCGTACTTGTCAAAATAAAATAAAATACTCAAATAAAAGCAAATTTGTGGCATTAGTTGGCTTCTGACATTAAAAAAATAAGATCAGTCCAAAAAAAGTCTAAAGAATCGTCACCGAATCTTAGTTTTTTAGATATTTTCCATCGTTTTTCTATAGCGTCAGCTGACGGTATAGTTGTTGTTGTTGCTTCT
Organism: Gari tellinella; assembly: GCA_922989275.2. Lineage (NCBI taxonomy): Eukaryota > Metazoa > Mollusca > Bivalvia > Cardiida > Psammobiidae > Gari > Gari tellinella. The sequence goes on from OV277862.1 coordinate 29,797,601, forward strand.
CTACAAGGGCTCAGACATAAACCCGAGCCGAATAATGTTCTATTAATCGCTACTAGTGAAGTACATTAATTCGCTACCATATATATAGAGAGCGCGCGTAGCCGAGGGGATAAAGGTGCTTCCTCATTTTTCACTTTTGTCTCCGCATGGAGGGTCACGAGTTCGAATCCCACAAGAGCTTTTTTTTTTTTTTGAAATGCATTTTTTAACAGAATTTATTATCCTAAACTAAATCTTACCCATTTATATAAGCATTTGACATATATTTACAAATTACTATTTTTAATGCTTAATCCGGTTGCGAGCCTCTTTAAAACGGTGATACACTATTGTTCCTAAGTTTCAAAATTACTCTTTACCCATTTGCGCCCAGTGGATTTTTCCATGTTTTATATTGGATTAGTCCATTTTTTATCAAAAGGGGGCCTGGTCAAAATTTTCATTTCCATAATGCGGCGTCTGATCAGAGTCTACACTGTTTGCCTATGTTCCATATATGGGATCGTGGGCACAAATGGGTTAATGTTATCTATTTTGCAGACAATTATTTCAAAGCAGCCCATGTTGCAGCAGGATAAGGGTTAAGCAAACGATGTTTGGCACTAAGGAAGTTAACTAATAACTTTTTTAAAAAATATCTTCATTCAACGCATGGTAACTAAATACTATACACTTACGGAAATTTATAACCCCTTGCGCGTATCCAGGGAGGGGGCAGGGATTGGAAACGCCTATAGAAGATCCTGGGAGAATAAGGAAGCACTCAATTTATTTTGTATAGTGGAGAAGACTTTGCTTTTTACCGTTTAAACGAAACGCAAGCCAAGTGCATTCAATGGTAGAAAATGGAAATTTTGTTTAAAAAAAATTGTTTTTTATCTGAGTGGCAAATAGTTTATTTTCCTCCTAAACATAGATTCTAAGCAATTGAAACATCGAACGCTTGTCAAACAGTGTGGATCAAGATAAAACACAGAGTGACTCGACAGCATAGGTCGACATTTTTTAAGGTTTTGCCAATACTTATACAGTAATAGACATGTTCCAAAAGAACTTTTTTTCTATTTCCTAGCAGATGGTAGCTTAAAGCAGATTGAAAGTAAAGCAAATGCGCCTTAAGGCGCATTCTGCTTTACTTACAACCTGCTTTATTGATCATCAGTCGTCAAAATAAGAAACAGGCTATGGGGTAACAGGTTAAGGGCTATCTAGGGTGTTTTCAATATTTTTCAAGTGTTGAAATAGGATAGCTATGAAAGGTAGTGTCAGGTCAATACATTGTGTGTACTTTCGTAACCTTTAGTAACCTATAAAAATGTCGTCTGCTAAATCAAACATTTGCAATAATTCTCAGAGTTGGTTTATCTCTCTTTTCTTCCAGAACACAAAAAGAGTTTGTGATCCAGATGAGACGCTGATTCACTCGGCGTCCTATATGGATCCGAACTGCTTGCCAAAGTAACACAAATTCTCCCGTACAGTATGTATAGTGTGCAGAATTTGACCCTTTAACTGGCATAAAGTCGTAAAAATAAAATTAATTTGTTGTCTATTATTTTAGCGGACACACAACGTTGTTTCAACGTTGAAACAACGTTGATTCAAACATTACAACGTTGTTTAACGTTGCAACAACGGTGTGTGCACGCGAGGATACATGTATAATATATATTATAGATAACTAATTTTGACCGCTGAACCATCGATATGTGAGCGCCAAAGAAGGGTTTTCTTCTGATTAAATCTAAGTTAATCGGTATCCCATCTAGATCCAAACTATTTTCAAATCTAAGTGTAGTCAAATAGAGTTATTGAATGGTGGAAGCATAACATATACACTAGCACGCAAAATATTAAGACAGGATTTGCTTTGTGTCCTTTTAGCTTAACATTTGAATATCAGTATAAACATTATACATGTATAGCCAAGTGCTACTTCATTTCTATTTGCAAATAGTAGGGTTTTTTTTAAACCTCGCCGTTTGATCATGATATAAGCCGGTTAGCACTTGTATTGTTGTTTCTGTATTGCTGTTTTGTTTTATACATTCAATATAAATGCAGGGAAGCCTCTCTATTACGTTCACTAAATTACATTAAGTATTTCGTGTTTACGGCAAGTGGCTTCTTAAAGCAAGATGAAAGTAAAACAGGAAGCTCCTTCAGGAGCTTTCTGGTTTACTTTTACCTTGCTTTAAGCTGCCCCCTTCCTTTCATATAATTAATTAGTATTCTTTTCTGTGGTCGTAATATGGATGTTTTACTGCAAAGACAAGATACTTTAGTTAGAATAACAAATATGCGTTGTTAAAAAATGAAAAGGATAAAGCAAGAGAAAGTTCCTTGAGAAATTGCTACTACACATCATGACATGTAAACTTAATACTTGGGCACTACATGTATTTCGACTACACCGCCGCGTATATTAAGATGGAAATAAATTCTTTGGCTGAACATTAAGCTTAGTGAATGAGCTCGAAATGATAATCTCACATTCATTGAGACGTCATTTAAATTTGAATATACAGGTTCCTATCGACTCTTTTTTACTGAAAATGTAGACTCCTTTGTTGGATTATTGATTGGGAAAATTCTTCTTACAGAATATATTAATACTCAATCCCCGATTACTCCATAGCCTATTTCTACTTTTGGAGACAGATGACCACTAAAAGCAGATTGAAAGTAAAGCAGAATGCGCCTGAAGGCGCATTTTGCTTTACTTTCAGCCTGTTATAAGCAACCATCTGTTAGAATATAGAAATTATTTCTTATACTACACATTTAACTACATATATACAAATTGGAACTATTTTCCTCGGTGGAGGAATAAATTAAGGGCGTAAAAAGGTGATGTATGGGGGTAATGAGATAATGTCACATGCGCAGTATAATGGCATTGGTAAAAAGTGTAGAATGTTTGCTTTAAAAATATCTCTATATAAAGTGTACCTTTAAAAAGTAGCGATATATAGAGTGGCACTCTACTAACATCTTAAATTGTACCTTTATACGCTCGTATGTATATACTTCTTAATAAATATCAGTATGCAGTCTTTACTTGGGATGCATTTTCTTATTTCATTACCAAATGTAATAAATCAGATGAGAGATGTCTATGGTGGATCCAAACTGTTTGATACTCGTTTTCAAATTGCTTCTGTCCTACTGCCTTAAATTTGAAACAACATTGCAGACAACAAAATTGAAGCAGACAACAGTGAAACGGTGAATGGGGTAAAATTCTCAAGAAATATTTGGCAGTGAAAGGGTTAAGACATGATATACCAAAACGGTACCATAATGTCACTATACATGTGCACATTAAAATGTGTTGTAGTGGCAAAACTGGTGTGAACCAAATCGTCGCGATACTTCTTATAGATTTTATTTGATTTGGTTTAATGGATTTTACGTTGCTTTAATTACAGGTGGAGAAAGGCCCACTACTTATAATACGTATATATAAAGTACATGTTAAATAAACATAAAACTGGAAACCGGTGTATAAATGAAACGGGATTCAAACATATGCTTGATATAAAATCACTAGTTAAGAACGAGCCTTAAATCTTATGTATACATAAACTAAAACTATTTCGATATGTTCTTACAAGTTTGACTGAGCATATGGACATCAGTTTGCGACATATTCTTTTTAAAATCAACCCTAAATTGTCAAAAATAGACTAGATTTAATTGGAAATTGCAAGTGTTCATTTAACGTTTCAGGGTTTAGTAAGTTAAATACCGCCATGCTCCTTCAATGAACAATTACAATATGGTTGTACAGTTCAACCTCTCTATTACGACCGCTAATTTGCGTAAATCATTAGATGTCTCCTTTATGAGCTTTCTGTTTTACTGTCATCTTGCTTTAAGTTGTTACCTGTCATTTATACAATCAATTAAATTATTTTTAATGGTCGTAAGAGAGATGTTTCACTGTACATGGGAATGATGGTGTAAATCTACCGGTATTTGCTATTTTCAGCTATAGGGGAAAACAACATTACCAATACATCCACCCTTGAATCAATAACAATCCCCTCGTTAACAAATACCCTGGCTATACAGCGAACCCCCGGTATAACACGGCGTCTGATCAGAGTCTACACTGTTTGCCTTTATCCCATAATTATATGGGATCGTGGGCAAATGGGTTAACCCATTACTTCATAAATACGCCTTTTGATGCCTCCAATTTATTCCTCCACTGAATAAAATAGTTCCAATTAATAAAGTAATAAATATGTATCAGAAGAAATATGTTCAATATTCTAGCAGATGGTAGCTTAAAGCAGGCTAAAAGTAAAGCAGAGTGCGCATTATAGTGTATTCTGCTTTACTTTCAACCTGCTTTAAGTAGTTACCTATTGCCAATACTAGTAATAGGCTATTAGGTAATGGGTTAAACAGTCTTGTAAGTATAGAGATCCCAATTGTTTCTTCACTAAGGGGTTGATTAACATTAAGTCCGTCTGTTTATCTTCTACATTCATGTTTAACTCGCTCACCCTGAAGCTTCAAATGGAAATACCGATTCTCCAATTTAATGTAGTCCAATTTTGACAATGTAGGATTGTTTATTTGCAAACAAAAAAGTGCAGACCCTGATCAGAGGATTCCTGTAGGAGCCATCTGATGTGGGTATTCTCTGTTTGCGCATGACATGTGTACTCTTCACAGGTACATGTACGCTGTTTGTGAATGACGCGTATACTACGCTAGGGTTGAATATGTTACCAACAAAAATGCTATAGATGGATGAAATAACCTAATTAGGGTGGATGCTTTTGCATTTAGTCTTTAATAATATTCATGACTATATGTTGACTTTAGTCACAGCCATATTAGAATGAACTGTTTGTACTGTAAACAAAACATACCTTATCAAGCACAGTGATCTATTGTTGTATATTCAATCCTGATCCTCCGTGACCTATGTATGTCTCTTCCACCACACCACCGGTTCACTGTATAGTAGGCTAAGCCTTATCATAGACAGAAGTTATTTACACTGGTTACCAATAGCAATGAGTCGCTTCTATTGGCTGAATAGAGTTCATGGTCCATTGGAGAAAAAAAATATAGCAATCAAACGAGTGTAGAGCAGTTGCGCTTTATAGACGAGCTCTCTGGTGATATTTTAAATGCTTAACTCATTTAGCCCTAGATACGCATATATGCGTCCTTTACCAAATGTGTACCTGTAAAGAGTACACATGTTCTACGCAAACAGTGACATCCCTGATCAGAGGGCTCCTAGGAGCCCTCTGATCAGGGACTTCACTGTTTGTCATTTTGCAATATATTGCAAAAAAAACCATCCTAAAGAGTCTAAAATGGACCAGCCTTTATTGCAAACTGGAATTGTCCATTGGAAGTTTCGGGGGATAATGAGTTAATGCATGGCAAAATTAAAGCAGAAAGCTCCTAAATGAGCTTTCTGTTTCACTTTTATCATACATTAAGGTACTACATATGTTAAAAAGCCTGATATTTCACATTCTTTTCAGTGGATGATTAACACATATTTGATTACAGGTACTTGACACATTAAAAAAATACTTTAGATCTACCGTAGATAGAGTAAAACACTTTTTTTAATATGTCAAGTACCTGTGTATTTGACGGTATAATCATGCCACCGTACTGGTATTTGAAACTTCCTTGATCTTGATCAAACATGGAAGTACCCTTCCAGTGATCTTAATCCACGCCGTTGACAAACTAGATGCGATCTGATCTATATTCCGGTATATATATTCACGCAGTAACTGTCAAACTTTTAGCAAACGCGTTTTAAGACTACCTGACATTATCGGTTTCCTAAAGGATATTATATACCTTGTCTATAGCATAAATTTGTAAGATTTTTATATACCAGTATGTATTTGACTCATGTCCATTGATACTTTTAATGGATAAGTCTAGTTTCCAATAAGGTCAAGTCCATTCTTCCATATTTAGGTCTGGTTTTACCAATAAATAATTTCAAAATGACAAACAGAGTAGACCATAATCAGATGTCTCATTTAGAAGCACTCTGGTCAGTTCCTACACAGCTTACATAGGGCAAGCGTACTATTCATAGGTGCACTATATAAATGACGAGTACACTAGGGTTGAATTTAATATTTAAGCAGGGCTGCCATTTCTCCGAATTTTCCTAAATCTCAGGATTTTTTCCGAGTTCATGGTAGCATAAAGCAGGCTGAAAGTAAAGCAGAATGCGCCCTAAGGCGCATTCTGCTTTACTTACAGCCTGCTTTAAGTAGTCGCATGTCAACAAAACAAGAAAAAGGCTATGGGGTAAAGGTACGATTCGTAAATTCGCACTTGAAAAATGCAAATCTGGAAATCTTAGGATTTTTCATGTCAACTTATGGCAGCCCTGTTTAAGCATCGGCGTGCACTGTTCACAATATAGTATACATGTACCTTGTAAATATAAGGGTTAACAGAATGCGATAATGTAAACTACATGTACTGTTTCTTTCCTAAGCGGACAACTTTTTCCGATTTTTAAAAAAAATATGGGACTCATAAAAGTAACGGTCTAGTGTTTACTTTTTTCATTGCCACATTATCGTCTGCTTAACCCTTATTCGGCTGTATTATCGTCTGGTTTGAAATCTTTGTCTGCAAACTTTGTAGAATTAAGATTTATAAAAAATTTAATTGAAAAAACTTTAAAATGAATGTCAAACAGTTTAGACCCCGTGTAACGCGGCGTCTGACCTGGATCTAAATCAGTTTCAAATCAAAGTTATGACTGGCAGGCAAATGATTGAAGTTGCTGTTTGTTTTTATTTTACTACCATTCATGGTTAAAGTGCAATATCAATAAATGGACAATAAAACAGTTACATGTATACAACACGCGATGTCGGATCACTATCGAAACTGTTTGCAAATGCGGGTTAATTGAGTCAAGCGTTGCATTGAAAAAGTAAAAAAACAAACATATATATAGAGAGAGAGAGATATCTACAAACTTAACACGTTATATACACTGACAATAAAGATTTAACAACGGGCACTATTATACTCGTAAACCCAAGCATGACCATGACCTCTAAAAAATTGTATGGCTTTTTTTGTAATGATAGACTATTTAAAAATAGATTCACCAATAAAGTTTGAACCCTTCTTTTGGCAACGTTGTCCGTGATTGTGAACAGTGAATCCAGACTTGGTAACTCGGTGTCCTATCAGGATTGAAGCAGTCTGAAAATTTAGTGTTTAGGGTACTTCACAAATTAACCCTTTCCCTTATAGAAGCGACTTTTAGCACATGCATTTTATTCATCCGCTGAAGAAAATAGTTCCAATATAAACCGTAATGAATATGTGTCATATTTAATACTTTCCATATTCTAGCTGGTAAAAGCTTAAAGCAGGCTGAAAGTAAAGCAGAATGCGCCATATGGCGCATTCTGCTTTACTTTCAACCTGCTTTAAGTAGTCACCTATTTTCAAAACTATAAACAGGATATGGGGTAATGGGTTAAATGCATACAAGACAAACGACACTTTTAAAGCAGACTATAGACCTACCATTACAGGCTGCCTATCGGCCTTTCGGTGTACAATGTAATTCAATAGGCGTTTGTGTAATAATTAAGTCACTGTATAAATAAATGTCATTACAGTCAACAGAAAGAAATATATGGATTCGGCTTTGCATGTTCTTTGCAACTAAAAGCAAGATAAAGGTAAAATAGACAAAACATGGGGTTTCTGCCAAGCTGTCATTCTGCTTGAAATTGCCACCGTCAATGAGTATCCATTTGAGTACAAAATTCCTACATGTATATAGTAGGGAAATATAACGCTTGCTCTTACAGAGATTTGACTTTGCAAAACAGGGCACATAAAAAATGTGTATTGAAAATGAATACCCTTGTAATTTGTTAAAAACGCGTATAAAAGCATACATAATATACATGTACCAAGGTTAGATGGCTACGTGTAAAGCTTTCCTTGATTAGCATTTACACAAGCAGTTAGTATGGATCCAAATCAGACTCCAGCTAACTCAGTTTCTAATCAGACTGTTTGAAATTAACCTTTCTTCTACCGATTGCGACTTAACTGATATTCGAAAATACCGGTAGTGCTGATATGGATCCAAATTCCTTGACACCCTTAGTTTCTTAAATTAAAAAGGTATAAATCTTAATCGAACAATTTTTAAGTTGAATTAAAGAATTGAAAATTGTCTTTTTAAGTCATACTACCTAGTAGTAGACGATATGCTTGCGAGCAGGCGATAGCAATAGCATTACAGTAAATGTGTAAGACGGGTTATGACGTCACAATCGGGGCATTTATAAAAAATGAAATCTTTAAAAATAAAATCTAGAATCTACGCTATGGTGTCCCTATTCATTAGAATCGTCCCTTCGAAACGATTCTAGTGAGTAGCAAAACCATAGGAATTGGTCATGAAATAAGAACATGTTAGATTTGTTCAGCGTATTCCCTTTTATCAGGAGCCATTAATGACTGTGAATGGTGCATTATACGTGAAGGTGAATATCAAAGTAGAACTCATGTCAGGTTACAGCATGCAAGGTAAAATATCGATTACTTTTACCGCCAACTCAAGTTATTGATCATTTGAACTTAACGATGTGTAAGAGTATACTGGGTAGGAAGAAGCTCAAGTACTGTAAACTCCTCTCTACAGTGTTCCCTCTCTACAACAACAACCAAACGGATACAAAGATTGTGTGCGTTGTTTGGGGGAGTCGTTATAGGGAGGGAAATTGGCTTACATTTGCAAACAGCTTAAATCCAGATCAGGATTCAAGCTGTTTGTCACTCGTTATTTGTTTATTTTCTGTTAAAATGCCAATTATGTCACTTTGAGAAAAACAGCAGACGACACTCTTAAAGGCCTATATCTGGCTCAGCAGGATGTCAATTGGAGTGTATATTGTGGTAGGGTGTGATACACAATTGTTACATCATATTACCCAGAGGCACCCAGATGCATCATGGTCTTAGGTACTTATGGTCTTATTACAGGCAGATAAGGGATCTATAGCTGATCCATTTCAACACAGTGGTTGTTGCATAAGAAATCAGGAAGTACGGACAGTACTTCATTACATTTTTAGATACAGATCAGATGTGACATTATGCAGCATCTTCTTATATATGGATCCAAACTGTTGGCAAATAACAGTCAACTCACGGTCAACAGCATAAGGGTTTATTTCAGAGCTATCATAAGCCCCTAGATTGGTCAACATCTATCAATTAGTACCCTGCTGTGATAATTGGCATACCCTGATCTTATCTCCAAGTATCAAGCTGTGTTTGGGGGGGGGGGGGGGCTGCTATATAGTGACTTGATTTACCCCTTTAAGCAGACGATATTGCAGCAATAAAAGAGTTAGACATAATTGTCCTGTTTCGGAAAATGTGACAATGGTCGTTGTAAAGAAGGAGTCGTTGTTGGGAGGGTCGTTGTAGTGAGGGAACGCTCTATTTGCAACCAGTGAAAAAGACTGGTGCATAGCATTCAGTATAAAGTTATTGGCAGCTTCAGGCAGAATGGAAGTAAAGCAGAAAGCGCCTAGCTACCTGTAAGAGCTTTCTGCTGTTCTGCCATCTATATGGGAGAAAAAGAGTGTGTGTTGTTCGGAGGGAGTTGTTATAGGCCGGGAAATTTGCTTACATTTTGAAACAGCTTGAATCCAGATCAGACGGTCTGATCTAGATTCAAGCCTTGAAGCTGTTTGTCACTCGTCATCATGATGTTGGTTTTTTCTGTCAAAATGTCCAATTAGTGACTTTGAGAAAAACAGCAAACGACAATTTTAGCAGATGATATTGCAGACGTGAAAAGTTTGGACACAATTGTCTTGGTTGGGGAACAGCGGCTAGTGTCGTTGTGATGAAGGAATCGTTGTTCAGAGGAACGCTGTAGGTGGGGTACTGTGGTACACCGAAATACACTGAATTCTGCATGTGTTTCGTACTTTATTTATGTCACTTTCCTGAGAAACGGACTATCCATCTTTTCGGATAGTCTCCTATGTGGTCGTATATATCTTCCCCTCAATGTAAGAATGTTGTTTGCTTTTGTATTTCAATTTCATATTGGACATTTTACTAAAGAAGCATATACATGTATATAAGAATGACCAGACGCCACATTACTCGGCGTCCACTAAGCACCCAAACTGTTTGCAAATGATGAGTACTTTAGGTCCAAGGCAGTGACGGGGGTTAAGGTCGGCCAACTTTTAAGTTGGCAAATTCAATGTATTTTCAAGTAGATCTAAAACCTCTCTATTACGACCACTAAACCGATTGCTAATTAATTGTATAAAAGATAGGTGATAGTTTAAAAGCAAGGTGACTGTAAAACAGAAAGCTCCTGAAGGAGCTTTCTGGATTACTGTCACCTTGCTTTAAGCAGTCACCTGCTGTAACCACCTACGACTAAACACAATTTATTGGTCGTAAAAGAGGGTTTTTATTGTCGATCTATTGACAGTCGGTGGGTTGAGTACCTTTCTACACCCTATCAAATATACATTGACGGCTTTAGTGTTGGTTACGCCAAACCCTTGTTTACTAAAATGGGTGAAATTATTCATGCTTAACTTTCACAGACATTTTTATCTGTAATGAGAATTAAGATAAGTTTGATATTCTATGGCTTCTGTGGATATATTGTACATAGTCGTGTATCTATAGGCCTAACATGAGCGCGTTTTGTTTCGAAATAGTCGTATTTTAAATCTAGTATAGTAAAACCTCTCTATTATGGCCACTACATGAGACAAAATTTCCAAGTTTTAGGCAGGTGGCTGCTTAAAGCAATATGACAATAAAGTAGAAAGCTCCTACGTGTACATGAGCTTTCTGCCTTACTGTCATGCGTGCTATCATTAAGCCTACATTTCAGTATAGTCGTATTAGAGAGGTTTTACTGTATGTCCTAACTAAGCGAATTCAAGTTTACAAAATTTACTGTACAGCTATGGATAAGTTCGACTCAAGCGTGCTCGAGTTATTGATGTTCGACTGTGTCGGTCTCCACCTAATTTGGTTGCTTACAATTAGTCCGTTAAAGTTTGCAAATAGGCATCGGCACATGTGAGGCTCGTCTCTTATTTTTGGTGGTTTGATTGGGAAAAAAACCTTGAGATTGAATATGCCAGGGCCTCTCTAGACAGAGTAACTTTCATGTAGGGCTGTGCATCGGCAGTTATTTCCTTCATGATTCGTATCCTGATATTTCAATTGAGCGACGATATATACCATGATACGTATTGCCTGTGAGAATAAAAGGCGATGTGTATTGCAATATTTAAGTCGTGGTACATGTACAATACGTATCGTGATACAGACATTTAAATATAAACACAACAGTTGTGTGTTTACAACAACCCTGATTGCTTTAAATCAAATATTTATATATTAACAAATATATGTAATGTAAAAAATGTTGTGCTGCAAGAGGTATTTTCCCTTCAAAAAGGGCATCATGATAATCGTCATGTCAGTTACTTTGAAATAGATGTCTGCAAAGCATCGATCTAGAGTAATGTCTTTTGAGACATTTATGATCACTCAAAGGAAGGCACATACTTTTTATGCCCCCGGCATCGACAGGTGCGGGAGCATATAGTAATCGTCCTGTCCGTCAGTCCGTCCGAGCGCACGAAAGGTCCTTTGTTGGGTAGGGAGAACAATAGATTCCATTCATTCCGTGATTGCCCTATTGTTATTGTTGGGTATTTTAGTGTACTGTTGGGTACTTTTAAACAAAAAATATACCCAACAAATGTCCAACTGTGAGAACGTCCGTCCGTCAGTCCGTCCGTAACAAGGTTAAGTAGAATTTACCGTTTCGTCTAGCATCAACACCGCTTACCCAAATGCTTGGATACTTATACAGTTGTTACCTTGGACCATTCCCTATCCACCAGTGTCACCAAACTTTGATTTTGACCTTGACCTTGACCTAATTTGGACTTAGAATATTTTAAATAGGCTTTTTCTTGGTTAACTAGATTTTACCGTTTCGTCTAGCATCAACACATCTGACTACAATGCGTTGATACTTATACAGTTGTTGCCGTTGACCATTCCGTATCCACCAATATCACCAAACTTTGATTTTGACCTTGACCTTGACCTAATTTTAACTTAGAATATTTTAAATGGGCTCTTTTTTCGGTTAACTAGATTTTACCGTTTCGTCTAGCATCAACACTGTTTACTACAATGTTTTGATACAGTTATTGCCTTAGACCATTACCAACTCACCAATAATACCCAAGCTCAGTTTGACCTTGACCTAATTTGGACTTAGAAAAAAATCAGAATATATTGTCAAGGATGCCACCGGGGGCATAAGCGTTTATTGAACGCGCAGTCTTGTTTGTTCTTTTTTTTATATAGAAGATAATAATTTCAGGTGGTACTTTAAACGTTTATTCCATAAATACGCCTTTAGTATGCCTTTGATTTATTCCAACAATGAAGAAAATAGTTCCACTTTATACAATCTTGAAAATGAAACCATAATAAATAGTTTCTATATCCAAACAGGTAGTAACTTAATTGGTGTTATCCTTTTTCAAGAGCAAAGGGCGTTATAATTTGATTATTAGCATAACGATATCCTATAGAGAATTTCACTCAAACCTTTACTCCATAACCTGTTTCTAGTTTCGAAGACAGATTGTGCATTCAGACGCATTTGCTCTATTACTTTCAGTCTGCTTTAAGCTACCATTTTCAATTAGGTAGGAAATACTTCTTATGCAATAATGTTGCAGTGTATAAAGTTGATCTATTTTCTATGCACTGGGTGTTGTTGTAGAGAGGGAGTGCTGCATATTTTATATTTGTTCTGCTAAAAGCAGCCATCTTGATTAAAAGACAGCCATGAAACGGATTTGGCTGTAGATGTAACCAAACACAGAGTTATGCAGAAAAAGCCTCTGTTAGCTCGACTGCCCCAGAAACGCTTTACTTTTATCATACTGAGTTATCGTCTTCTTCATTTATACTTTTTTTCAAGGTAAGGGCTAATGGGCAACTCATGTTTTCTATTAAGTATATTCCGTTTTGACTATTCAGGGTTGTTTTCCGCAATAAATTGCAAAATGACAAACAATGTAGACCCTGATCAGAGGGTTTCTGTAAGGGCCCTCTAATGTGGGACTATGTACAGTGTTTATCTAGAACAAATGAACTATTTCACTGTTTGTAAAGGACGAGTATACTCGCCACTAGGGTTCAATGAGTTAAGGGTGTATGAAACCCATAAGCGAATTTTTAAAAGTATTAAACTTTTTTTCTATCATTGTTTTTTTTTGGAAGAGCTGTTAATGATGAATGAAAAAAAAATATGTATGGTGGTGTCCTTTATTTTTAGCTACAGCGATTTGAAAAAGGTATGTCAAATTTGGACTTTTTTTTCAAATTTTACCCGTACAAGCTTCAGTAAAATCCATTTCAAAACAAAACAAACATGGTAACTTGTGTTTTTATTATTTATTTCATGTCTATGGTGGTATTTTCACATATAGAAACCAAATTTAGACAAAGCAGGCACTAGGTTTAAACAATATGGATCCTCGAATATCAAAAATATGTTTTTTTATAGGGCATGATTTTATTAGATTTTTTATTTCATGAAAAAAAGTAAAAATTTGGTGCCTGTTTTTTCTTAAAATAGTTTTTGTATGAATAAATACTACCATAGATAGGAAATAAATAACACAAAACCAAATTATCATATTTGTTTTCATTTGAAATGGATTTTATTGAAGCGGGCTGTTTGAAAAGGACAAAATAAGAGAAAGTGGTGGGGTAAATTTTACATGGCCGTAGAGCCAACTGTTGTTCACCAAAATGTACACTTCTTCTATTTTTTCATTCATCTTAAATAGCTCTTTAATACAAAACCATCATAGAGTGTTTTCATATACTTTGAAAATTTCCCAAATTCATGACATCGGTACACCCTGAAGCAGTCACTACATGGAATATCAATTTGCAGAGTTATATAAGGATGACATATTAATGCAGGACAAAGGGGGGAGTAGAAAGCTTCTACGGGAACTGTCTGCATTACTTTTTGTCCTGCATTAAGTCGGAATCTAACGTTGAAGGCTTGCTTCTTCACTGAATGGTCACTTAACAGAGGTTATATACAGGATTCCCTCTCTACCACGACACCCAATGGGAGACACAGACTGTGCGCGTTGTTGGGATGGTGTTATTAAAGGGAGGGAAAATAGACTTGGCTTACATTTACAAACAGCTTGAATCCAGATGAGACGCTGTTTGTCACTCGTCATTATATTTGTCCTGTTAAAATGTCCACTTATATGTAACTTTGAGAGAGAAAACAGCAGACGACAATTTTAGGCAGACGATATTGCAGCAGTAAAAACGTAAGACTTAATTGTCTTGTTTAAGGGAACTGTGGAAAGGTCGTTGTAAAGAGGGAGTCGTTGTTGGGAGGTCCGTTGTAGGGAGGGCATGCTGAATTACAGTATACGATATGCATTCAAATAATATCAGGGGTCCGTTTTATGAAACGTCGTACGATAGAAACGGTCGTAAGTCAAAACTTTAAAATAATCTAATTTCTGATGTATCCGTCTAATCCTGTCTTGTGACATCTCTTTGGAATCGTCTGTCTTTTCAAGACGATTCCAAAGATATGTCACAAGACACACCTGATAAGATGTAGAAATAAATAATTATTGATAATTTTAGAATCTGAATTACGACATTTTTGTCGTACGAGGTTACATAAACGGGCCCCTGTACTTTTCTATATCTGTCGTACCCCCCCCCCCCCCAAATGACCTCTCCACAATTGCAAACAATGAGAGGTATGACTTGGTAACATTTCCAAACAACTGAGGACAAGGTCAAGGGTTCTGTGCCTAAATGTAGGTTAAATGGTTTACAATCATACTGCCACTAACTAACTAACTAAACCACTATGTAAGAAATGTCTAGATATTTTCAGCGTCCATGTCTACCTTGTTTGCCAGTTCTATATCAGTGACATTATGCATTGATTTGTTAAAACGCGTAGCAAAAGTCAAAAGCACTATACATGTACTTTAACCTATTTAAGCTTAGTGTCTGTGAAAGGAGAAATATGCAAACAGTGTAGAACCTGATGAGATGCCGCGTGACGCGGTGTCTCATCAGGATCTGCATTGTTCCTTATTGCATATAAAATGTTCTGCTGTATCGAAAAACATTGCAGTGTCCTTAGATCACCCTCGTGTATCTATAATAGAAGCTTCCATTAAGGACATAGGTAGAGTTCATTGCAATATTCAGGCATGAATGGGTGACGGACCCGCTATTATTCAATACGTGAAACGGCACGCTGTGTCATTTGTCAGCTTTTTCAATAATGGTTTTGTTTGCGAACAAAGTGTCATATTATATAGAGCGGCTATAAATAGTGTTAACCCGTATATGCATAAAGCATACACAATAAAAAAAAATATTAAAATTTACTATCACTTACACAAACAACTTGTTTTCCATGGTTACCCCTTTCCTTCCTGAAACTTAAAATGGACTATTCCAGTTTCCAATAAGGTCTAGTCCATTTATGACTATTTAGTGTTGGTTTCTGCAATATACTGCAAAACGACAAACAGCGCAAACCCCTGGTCAGATAATTCATTTAGGAGTCCTCTGATATGGGTCTTCACTGTTTGCATAAGACAAGTGTTTTCTTCATAGGAACACTGGCTGCCAAGGACGTGTATATGGTGGATTAGGGAAAGTGGCTGATTAATTAAAGGAGAAATGCAATTCTCTGCTCATCTCCCGTCGTCCTTCTTTAAGCCGCTACCTATGTTTAACACCACCAGCTAGTCTTCATTTGAGTTGAGTTAATAATAGAGATATCACCTGATCATTCTACGAGTACATTCATGAATTGCCTATCTTTTGTGAACATGGTTATTTCAAAAAAACTTAAATTGTTAGTTCTGCACCAAACAACATGATGTGACTACGCAGACTACATGTCATAAATGTGCGCTATTAGAAATAATTTCTATATCGTAGCAGATTGTGCATTAAGGAGCATTCTGCTTTACTTTCAGACTGAGTTGAGCAAAATTCTGTCTCTAATACCGACAACAAGCCATGGGGTTAATGTTTTAACACATTCAACCCTAGCGACGAGTATACTCGTCCTTTACAAACAGTGTACTTGTGATGATTACACCTGTCCCATGCACACAGTGTAGACCCTATTCAGATCAGGATCTACACTGTTTGTCATTTTGAAATATATTGTTAAAATCAACCCTAAACAGTCAATAATGGACTAGACATATTTTGAAATTGGAATTTTCCATTAAAAGTCTCAGGGATGAATGAGTTAAAGAGTGATCGCTTTGCACAAGTTTGTCAGTATTTTGGGCGATTCACTGAGCTGTTTCATCAGTATATGTCTTCTATCTCGTAGATCTCGACGTTTCTTTATTGAATGCTAGTTAGACACGGTGTCGGCAACATGTATAGGTGTTTATCGATTACATTTAACACATCAAACTATTGATAAAATGAACTTAACGCTGTGTATGGTGGTACAGAATGGTTAAAATATCTACTTCGACCCTTTCACTGCCTTGTGTAACCACAAGTATTGACAACAGGTAGGAGAAGACGTAAATGTTCACGTTTAACCCATTACCCCATAAATACGCCTTTTTACGTCTTTAAATTATTCCTCCACAGAAGAAAAGAGTTCTTATTTATACAGTCATGAATATGCACAATAAGAAATGGTATGTACATTCTATCAGATGGTAGCTTAAAGCAGGATGAAAGTAAATCAGAATGCGCCTTAAGGCGCATTCTGCTTTACTTTCAACCTGCTTTAAGTAGTCACCAGTCTTCAATACTAGAAATTGGATATAGGGTAATGGGTTAAACCAACCAAACGCAAACCTACAAAATGACAAAAACGTGTTTGTGAAACACAAATGTCCCCAGACAGCATCACGAATGTTTAGAATTTCTAAGTAGATCAAAGGTCAATGCTACAAGGGTTGCAGACAGGTAAAACAGCATGCATTTTGGGCATAACATATTAGTAAATGGATGCCTGATACCTATATCTACACGTACATGCCAGTTAAGGAAAATGGTTTGTTTGTAGGGAAGTAAACAAAGATTTACTTTGCCCCAGGGCACAGCAGAAAACGTGATGGAAAATATCTTTAAAAAAAAACAACTAAGATTCGGTGATTTTTCTTGATACAAGATACAAGATATTTTATTGTAAATAAAGGCCGATCGTAGTTTAATGATATAGCATAGCTAAAGATGGACTTTCAGGAGACTATTATGGCTATTTCAGGGCTGCCATTTCTCCGGATTCCTTCGAAATCTTCGGATTTTTCTAATTTCTCCGGACCTACGGATTTTTCGGAAATCTTCGGACTTCTGCTCTTACTTTTTAAATTTGGAATTGTATGTGTTCTTTACTCAGTAAACATTGATAAAGGTTTCAAACAGTTTAGATTCAGATCAGACGCCGCGTTATTGGATCTAAACTGTTTGCATACTTGTGTTAGTGTTATAGTGCCTGACAGGGAAATGGTTAATGATATGATTCCTATAATCGTGACAGGGAAAGGGTTAATATGATTCCTATAATCGCGCTTGAAATTTTGGAAATCTTAGGATTCTTATGAGCAATTTATGATAATCTTGCTATTTCAGTTTTATAACCCTCCCTTCCCCGCCATACTGTCGTCTGCTTCAAGATTGTTGTCTGCAACATCGATTCAAAGTTACATCTGAGGCAGTATGCCTGACGAAATTTCGAAACAAATGCCAAACAGTTAGGATCCCGATCATTTTGACTGACGAAATTTCGAAACAAATGTCAAATAGTTAGGATCCTGTTCAGACGCCGCTTTACGCGGCGTCTGGTCAGAATCCAAACTGTTTGACAAAGCGCCTTTTGGCGTCATTGACAGTGAGAGGGTTAATACCCAACCCCACCTGCAGGATCATTGACAAAGGTGAAGAAATTAGCAGCACAAGAGTTTTCCCTATTCTATGCACGAAAGAAATTAAAAGGGCAATAAATTGCAGCCCTAATTTAAAACCACATGATCATCTTGAAATAGATCGCAGCCCTAATTTAAAACCACATGATCATCTTCCCATGTAAGTAGTTAATATGTGCATTTTTGGAGCACATCCCTATCCTGCTAGTTGCACCTACATGTATTCTATAATTAGCAACTCACAAAACATGATGCCTGATCAAGTTCCAAACTCTTCGACCTTCATGTTAAGATTTCTTCTAATCTTTTACTCCATAGTTTGTTTCTAGTTTTGAAAACAAATAACCAATTAAAGCAGGTTGAAAGTAAAGCAGAATATGCCTTAAGGCACATTCTGCTTTACTTTCAGCCTGCTTAAAGCAATCACCTGCAAAGATTTAGAAAATGTTTCTTACGTTAGGCTACTAGTTCATGACTGTATAATTGGAACTATTTTCTTAAGTGGAGGAATAAATCCAATGTGCTGATAGGTACTTCTATGGGGCAAAGGTTGACTTTACAAGTATGTATTGTAATTTTTTAAAACGATTACAGACAACAACTTTGAAGCAGCAATAACTGTTGGCTAGGAACTAACCCATTACTCCATAAAAATATGCCTTTAATTATTTCTCCCATTGAAGAAAATAGTTCCACTTTATTCAGGCATAAATATGCACCATAAGAAATACGTTTTATATACTAGCAGATGGTAGCTGAAAGCTGGCTGAACGTAAAGCAGATTAGGGCACATTCTGCTTGTCTTCTTGGTGAATACAACCTCCAAACACGGATGAATACTCAATGCAGAACAAAAGTAAAGCAGACAGTTTCTAAAGGAGCTTTCTGCTTCACTTTTATTCTGAATTCAGATATATTACAACATTCGACTCTGGCAACTTGTCATTTGCAAACAGTGTATGTAAAGTGTATATGTGTCCTATGCAAACAGTATAGATCCAGATCAGAGGGCAGCTGGGCTCCCAGTGGAGCCCTCTGATCTGGGTCTTCACTCTTTGTCCAGAAAAATACAATCCTTTATAGTCATAAATGAACAAGGGGGTGGGGGTGTTAAAATACCAAGAATTCATGATGCAGTTACTTTGTTTTACTGCATGTATATATACATGTAGTCTCTTTTTACATATTAATTGAATCGGTAATAAAAAAAAATCTTGAACATAAATGTAACATTTCCTTTATACCAGTACATGTTCATTCGCGAATCTTCCAATAGTGTACTTGTTAATTCTTCCAATAATACATAGCTTTTCACAAATGTCAGAATTTCTTACGGACATTTCATTTGCATCGTTTTTACAATGACCTGCATTTTCTAATCAGATTTACCCTTTCCTCCATAGAAACCCATCTGAGCAACTCTATTTACTCCTCCACTCCAAATAAGTCCAATAAAAAATATTTTTATCAAATAAAGATGACAGCTTAGAGAATGACAAAGTAAAGCAGAAAGCTCACAGAGCTTTCTGCTCTACTTTCATCTAACGTTAAGCTGTAACCTGCCATAAACAAAGTATGTGATTTCCACTGGTGACTTTGGAGGAAAGCATAACCGGTAAATAAAACTCAAATCAGTACAGAATAAAACCTTACAAACACACTTTAACACATTCAACCCGAATGGCCAGTTTGCACATCATTTACAAACAGTGTACCTTTAAAGCATCCTATGCAAACAGTGTAGAACCTGCTCAGAGGGCTCCTGCAGATGCCCTCTGATCAGGGTTTGCACTATGTGTCATTGTGGAAAATCAACCCTAAAAAGTTGAAATGAGCTAGACTTAATCAGAAACTGGCAATGAAACTGGCTGCACTTGCCATACACTGATGTCAAATATCTGCCATGGGTTTTAGCAGTTAAGTAATCTTGCATAGCACACATAGGAACAAAACTGTGTCATAACCACTTATTAACCAATTATTCCATAAATACACCTTTTTAAGTCTTTGACTTATTCCTCCACTGATGAAAGTATGTCCACTTTAAATCAAATAATTATAAATATGAACCATAAGAAATATTTCTACATCCAAGCAGATGGTAGCTTAAAGCATACTGAGAATTAAGTAGATTGCACCTTAACTTTTAACCTCATCGCCAGTTTCTAGTTTTGAAGACAGGTGACCACTTAAAGTAGGTTGAAAGTAAAGCAGAATGTGCCTGAAGGCGCATTCTGCTTTATTTTCTGCCTGCTTTAAGCAAAATCTGCTAGAATATTGGAAATACTTCTTATGGTGTATTCATGATTGTACAAAGGGGAACCATTTTCCGCAGTAGATGAATAAATTGAGGTGTAAAAAGGTGTATTTATGGGATAAGGGGCTAAGCAAACTTGGATGCATTATCTCTTGTCCTCGAGTATTATGGTTCTGTATGGGAAGGCATCTAACTGTACAAACAGGTATCTGTACTCATACGTCTTGGACTCATTCTGGAATAGAACAAAACAACAGTGTCAAACTGCCATAGCATACACCTAGTTCAGTAAAAGAACAACGGGCTGTAACTCTGTAAATACCAAAACCTAATTGTGGTTTATTAACCCATAACTCTATAGATACAGATTTTAATGCCTTTAACGTCTCCCGCTACACAAGAAAAGTCAAAATAGTTCAACTTTATAAAATCATGAATAATGTCTTATGATATAATTCTATATCCTAGCAGATGGTAGCTTAAAGCAGGATGAAAGTAAAGCAGAATTCCCCTGAAGGCACATTCTGATTTACTTTCAATCTGTTTTAAGTGGCCACCTTTCTTCAAAATGAAGAAAAGGGCTACAGAGTAAAGGATCAACTTGTCTTAGCTATTGTGGTAAGCAACTTCCGATGATGTTGGAAGTATGTCTATTGAATTTAAATAGATATCAAGCACATATTTTTGCCTGTGAACAAAGGGATGCCACTTCATAAATTACCAACCACTAACTGTGGTTATCTAACTTCTCTGTGCTATTGTGGTAATGAACCTTCCTATGAAGTCTGAAGTAAATCTGTTGAAAACTACCAAAGATATCCAAGAAACTGTTTGTGCCTGTTGCGTTTTGACATGTAAATGTTTACAAAATACAAAGAAACAAAACATCAGTACTATTATTTTGTTGGGTTATGTATTGTATCTCAATGTTAAATTGATGTAGTATCAGAAAAAAAGGTATTAGTTTACAGAACAAGAGGGCCTGAAGGCCCTGATATCGCTCACCATTTGTAATGAAGCCTGATAGCTTTACCTTTGAATTTCACCCGTTTTATTCTAAATCCATTCAAGTTTGTCGACCTACTGTAGTATAGTAGAGTACATCAAAGGCAAATAACAATGGGCCTAAACAATACTGAAATTAAGCCTTTTTCTAGCATTTCAAAGTATACTGAAAAACATAAGTAACGCATAATGTGTTCAACTTATGTATCAGTTGTATTGGAGTACAACCAAGATTATCGATACACCGTGTGTTGATAAAATTGATCCACAATTGTCCAACAAAAACTTGTGCATATCCTGCGTAGTAATTGGATTCTACACCGACATATTTGAAAACCCTGACGTAAGCCATCTGACCTACTTCCGGTTAAACAAATTCAAAAGCACTCAACTGGTTGAAATGTGTAGTACGCTTACGTACTTTAAATCAGCATTGCAGATAATCACAACATTCAGCGTGATGCATAGGCTGAACGTTAATGACCGTGGCCGAGCTATTGGTCTTCTAATGCAAGGGTGTTCACAGAAAAGTGCCGCTTGACAACTGGGAGTCGTATAATCAACAAATTTTCGATTCCGTAATCGTTTGCTGGAGACAAATACCGTAAATGATCAACCGAAAGGTGGGCGCACCAAAGAAACAACGCAACGTAAGGACCCTCAGATACGCCTTGCGTTTTTAAGAATCCGGTTCCTAACGGCGTCAGAGACGGGCAATAACACACAAGGGCGTCACTGGGACAGGATACATTCCGTCACGGTCATCAGGCATCTCAAAGAATGCGGACTTTGGGTGTACATATCGTACGTTTGGTTTTCACTAACGCATCGACCTTGTGCTTTTCCGTGGACTGGTTGCAACATAACGCACTCCGCTTATTCTCTCGTTAACCTAGGCAACCTTACCGCCCGAATCTGTCGCCAATTGAGCACCTTTGTAACAATTTAGACCGCAATGTCTGACGTCGACGTAATGTCTTTAACAACGTCAATGACCTCGCAGCTTAACAGGGGGAATGGGCTGCTTTAAAAGAATCACCAGGTTGATTAATAGCACGCTAAGGAGAATACATGCGGCAATAAATGCAATACGTGATACTAAAGATGCTTTTTTCACTCTTCTTCATAGGGATGATGGGTTTAGAAATCGTAATTAAGCAATCAATAGAAAATGAATTAAAGCGTTTGTGTTGTTTGTTGATTGCAAACATAATGCATTAGTAATTTCGTATACCAAAATTTTGTTATAATTCCTATAGTACATTCCCATTCTACAATGAATCCCGTTATGCGTTACTTATGTTTTTCAGTATATATCAAGGGCAGGTAACTATTGCCACAACATTTCAACAATAATTGCACTCCTTCGAGAACGTATAGCTACATCCTTTGTGTACAAGTATAATCAAAATCCATTGAAAACTGTAGTTGCAAGAGTGTAAACGCTGTAAAATATGGCATTTTCAGCAATTCAAAGATAGATATATCTTGATCTATTTGTCAGATTCCAACCACTAACACCCTTTTTCGAACTCTATGGTCATATACAATCTGGGTAAGTTTGAGAGAGCTTGGACAAATATTGTGGCCTCTAGAGCGTAAACACTGTTAAATTTATCATTTTCAGCAATTCAAAGGTAGATAACTCTTGATCTATTGATGAGATTACAACCATAATTGAACTCATCTGAAGTTTTATGGTAATATACAATCTGAGTAAGTTTAAGAAAGATTGGATAAAATTTGTGGCCTCTAGAGTGTAAACATCGTTAAATATGGCATTTTCAGCAATTCAAAGGTAGATAACTCTCGACTTATGAGTCTGATTTCAACCATAATCAAACTCATCTGAACTCTTATAGTCATATACAATCTGAGCAAGTTTGAAATAGATGTAATAAAAATTGTGAACTCTAAAATGTAAACACTTAAATATGGCATTATCAGCAATTCAAAGGTAGATAACTCTTGATCTATTTGTCTGATTTCAATCAAAATCAAACTCATTTAAACTCTTATGGTCATATACAATCTGAGCAAGTTTTAAAAATATTGGATACATACTGTGGCCTCTAGAGTGTAAACACCGTTAAAAATGGCATTTTCAGCAATTCAAAGGTAGACAACTTTTGATTTTTTTATCAGATTTCAACCACAATCGAACTCTTCCGAATTCTTATGGTAATATACAATCTGGACAAGTTTTAGAAAGATTGGATAAATACTGTGGCCTCTAGAGTGTAAACACTGTTAAATATAGCATTTTCAGCAGTTCAAAGGTAGATAACTCATGACCTATTTGTCAGATTTCAACCGTAATCGAACTCATCCGAGCTCTTATGGCAAGATACCATCTGAGCAAGTTTGAGAAAGATTGGATAAATACTGTGGCCTCTAGAGTGTAAACACTAAAACTGTTGACGCCGGACGACGGAAGCCGGACATTCAAGAATTGCAAAAGCTCACCCTGAGCTAGCTCAGGTGAGCTAAAAACCATGGGTTTTTTGTGTACTAGTTCTTTAGCCCATTGCCCTACAAAAGCACCTTTGAAACTGTTTACCAGTTCTTCATATGAATGCCTTTTGCATGCTTCTACCAAATCCTGATATAGAGTCATAGGTAACACTTCCTGCTTCTTCTGCCAGGTGGCTGCTTAAAGCAGACTGGAAGTCCCAAGGGAGCTTCTGCTTTATTTCCAGTCTACTTCAACCCTTTACACCAGAGCCTGTTTCCAGTTACAATGTATAGAAATATTTGACCACTGAAAGCAGGTTGAAAGTAAAGCTGAGTGCTCCTAAAGGAGCCTTCTGCATTTCCTTCAACCTGATACTGAAATGCTTTCTGCGTTTTCTTTGCTTTGATATGTTATGCTTTTACATAGCTTTAACAATATTTGACTATTTCAGTCATGTCGTAGCATCCAACTAATTACAGGTGGAGGAAGACCTCAGGCTTGTAAAACCCTCTGATATAGGTCAACACTGCCTGCACAGGATGAGTACAGGTACACTGTTAATATAAGGTACCTGTAAACACCATTTGCATATCGCCAGGTCCATGTGTCTCAATATTTTATACCCTTACTTAGTGACTTCAACACTACAAAGTCTATTATATCTCAACATTTCATAACTCAAACATCTCCAACTTAACACTAATTAACACAAGTGATGAGTATACATGTAGTTTGTCCTTTACACACAGTACATGTTCAGTTGTCTTGTGCAAACAGCATAGATCCAGATCAGAGTGCTCCTTTCAGGGTCTGCAGTGTTTGCTGTTTTTAATATAATGCAGCAGACAACACTAAATAACTCTAAATGGGCTCTCCTAAATTGAAAACTGGAATTGTCAATTAAATGTTCAAGGGATGAATGAGTTAACCTACCTCTGCCATTTCCAGGTTCACCGTGGCCTTCCTATCAGGACTTTGCAAGTAGAACCTCATCCTCATGTGTTTCCTACCATCTGATGGATTCACAAATTCTTGATGGCTAAATAAGAAAATTGATGTATAGTAAAACCTCTCTATTACCTCCACTAAAAAGATGACTATCTGAATGTATACAAGGGCCACTATGGCCCTAAATCGCTCACCTGGTTCCCATGTAAAACTTGACCTATAGTGACCTAGATTACGACTGGACATGACCCACAATCAACCTCTAGAGTGTTGACAAGATTTTTCTATGATTTGACCTAGTGACCTAGTTTTTGACCAGACACAATACACATTTGATTTTGACCTAGATTTGATGTAGGCAAACATTCTGACAATATTTCATTTAGATCTAATGAGATTTGTAGCCTCTATAATGTGACCTAGTGACCTAGTTTTTGACCGGACATAACCCACATTCAAACTTGACCTAGATATCAAGGAGGCAAACATTTTGACCACGTGTCATGAAGATCTGATGAGATTTGTAGCCTCTAGAGTGGTAACAAGATTTTCCTATGATTTGACCTAGTGACCTAGTTTTTGACCCCACATGACTCTTATTCGAATTTGACCAAGATATCAATTAGGCAAACATTCTGACCAAGTTGCATTAAAATCCAAAGAGATTTGTAGCCTCTAAAGTGTTCAAAATGTTTTTCTATGATTTGACCTAGTGACCTAGTTTTTGCCCGGATATGACCCACATTCAAACTTGACCTAGATTTCATCAAGACAAACAATGTCATGAAGTTTCATGAAGATCGGATCAGATTTGTAGCCGCTAGAGTGTTAACAAGGTTTTTCTATAATTTGACCTAGTGACCTAGTTTTTGCCCGGACATGACCCACATTCGAACTTGACCTAGATTTTATCAAGACAAACATTGTCATGAAGTTTCATGAAGATCAAATGAAATTTGTAGCCTCTAGAGTGTTCACAAGGGTTTTCTATAATTTGACCTAGTGACCTTGTTTTTGACCGGACATGACCCACATTCAAACTTGGCCTAGATTTCATCAAGACAAACATTGTCATGAAGTTTCATGAAGATCGGATGAAATTTGTTGCCGCTAGAGTGTTCACAAGGTTTTTCTATAATTTGACCTAGTGACCTAGTTTTTGACCGGACATGACCCACATTCGAACTTGACCTCGATTTTATCAAGACAAACATTGTTATGAAGTTTCATGAAGATCGGATGAAATTTGTAGCCGCTAGAGTGTTCACAACCAATTGTGAACAGACGGACAGACGACAGACATCCAGCGATCCTAAAAGCTCACTTTGGCACTTCGTGCCAGGTGAGCTAAAAAGACAGGGGTGACCTTAAAGCAAGATGAAAGTACAACAGAAAGGAGCTTTCTGTTTTATTTTTACCTTGCTTTAAGCAGCCAGCTGCCTAAAACACAAAATACTTCAAAACAAGTGGCTGTAATAGAAAAGTTTTACTATATATAAAACAGTGGTAGTCAATTGATCCCTCTAATTATCATGAGTAGTGACTCCATAGGGTTTATAGCAGACATAAAGATTTTAGTTTTTTAAATACTTCCCTTATCTGGAACTTATGGTATATAAGAATTCAAACAGAATCAATTAAAATACACGTTCTAGTATACACACCTGACATGCCTTCTACGTCCTCGGCTTGTGGTTTCTCCAAAACCTTTTATAGGCTCTCCTAAGGTTATCTTGATCTGTATGAAATATAGCATAGTAGTACAGAAAAATCTCTCTTCAGTGACACTCAAAATAAGACCGTAATGATCCTAAGAATTGAGATAGACAGACCTGTGCAAACTGTGTACACCCTGATCAGACTGCTCCTGAGGGAGCAGTCTGATCAGGGTCTACACTGTTTGCCATTCAGTTTGCACCTTTTGGACATTTTCCTCCATAGAAGTGACATTAAGCACCTTTACCTAGACCTTTATAGAAGCACTGCAAATGAATATTAGTTGATTAGTTGATTATTATCTGGAATATAGAAAATAGTTCTTGTGGTATACATTCATAACTATATAAAGTGAAACTATTTTCTTCAGTGGAGAAATCAATTAGAGGTGTAAAAATGTGTATTTAATGGGTAATGGGTTAAGACACATTCTGCTAAGGAGCATTTCCGTATGAAGTGTTCAAGTAAATGTATAGTACCTAAATGTCCAGGACAGCTTTAAGGTGCATTCTGCTATGGTGCATACTGATTTATTTTCAATCTGCTGCAACACTAGATTCGGCCCTAAATGATAATCTATGTTGATGGGCCCTAAAACATTTATTCCTTCATTCATTCAAACTAGAAACAAGCTATGACGTAATGGGTTAAGCTGAGCTCCAGATAAGAGGGGGTAAACTGAACAAATCCAACATTTTCTCACTCATTTCAACACCAAATCCTATGATGTTACTACTCATTAGAATCGTCTCTTCAAGACAATTCTAATGAGTGGTGACACCATAGGGTTTAATGCAGAAATAAATATTTTAATTTTTGAAATACTCCTCTTATCTGGAGCCCTGGATTAAGTTTATGAAAAGACAACAGTATTTATCAACCCTTCCCATGCTTTTGCATACAGGATCCAAGCTTATAAAGTGTTTGAGTTGAGTTTTAAATCGTTCTCAAGCATTTGATTGGTCAGATTTGAGCCTAGGCTCAAACCTGACCAGTCAAATGATTGAGAACGAACCCAGACTCAACTGAAATGCTTTATAAGCGTTGGGCCTGGTTGGATATGAAAGAGATACCATGTGACATAGCAGCCATTAGTAGGAGTTTAGTTACTGTAATACTAGTAACAAATCTTACCTCTGGATCATTGATACATCTTTTAAATGCTTGGTTATATACACCATTTGGGCTGGATCCAGAAAACAACTCTCTGCCAATATAATAAAACATCAACCCTGAAAAACAAAACAAAGAAATATCAGCTGTGTCACAAGAAAACCCATTACCCCATTTTAGCCTGTTTCCAGTATTGAAGATAGTTGACCACTGAACACAGGTTGAAAGTAAAGCCAAATGTGCCTTAAGGCGCATTTGGCTTTCCTTTCAGCCTGCTTCAAGCTTACATCTTCAAGAATATATAAAATATTTCTTACAATACTTAATCATGGCTGTGTAAATTGGAACCTTTTTTTTTTCAGTGGAGGAATAAGTTAGAGGAGTAAAAAGGCACTCATCAGCATCTATTGTGTTTTGTTTCTCAACTAGTTTGCCAGTGCAGGCTGATTAGAAACTTGTCGATATGATCTCAGCCGATTCTAGAATTTAAATGTTATTAAGCAAGCCTTGGCGAGCTTATTAACTTTTCTATTCTAGACGAGGTTGAGATCAACTTGTCTCACACATCCAGGAGTGACAGATTCTTTTTCTCACATAGCCAATGATTACAGCTATTTTTCAAAGCAATATGCCTTTTTTTTTTAAATCTTAGTGACGTAATCACCCCTTCAATGACATTATAGTGACGTCATAAAATAGATCACACACATGTTGGAGACTAGGATATTTGTGATTGTTGTTCGGTATTAAAAACAGGTGTAGTTATGTGAGAAACTGTTTTTATCACAGCCCAGGGATTTAATGCATGTACTGCATCATACAGAAATCATTTTGTTAAAATACTAGTACATGTTTCATGGATTCAGCACATCTAATATATACATTTAGTACAGGTGCAAGTAGTGATTATTGGTCAGACTCAGGTTAAATTTGGCATGGGGGCTTGTCTACAAAAAGAATCCAGGACAGATGTACTGGTAATGCAGAAAGCTCATGTACAAGTTTTCTGCATTACTTTCAGGGCTGCCATAAGTTGATAATGAAAAATCCTAAATATTCCAAATTTTCTATTTTTCAAGCGCAATTACTTAAAGCAGTTTGAAAGTAAAGCAGAATGCGCCTTAAGGTGCATTCTGCTTTACTTTCAACCTACTTTAAGCTACCATCTGCGAGGATAAAAATCGGAAGATTTCGGAAAAGTCCGGAGAAATGGCAATCCTGTACTTTTGAGTACTCACCTAGTGCTCCTAATGCTGCTATGGATGCAGCAAAATATGTTACATCTTTCCCAGCCTCCTTTACTGGAAGAAAATAAAACAAAAGATAATGGAGTGTCAAACCCACTTGACTCTTTCATCACCATGAACCTGTCTAAAATATACTAATTACATGTGCAAACAGTGTACACCCAGATCAAAGGGCTACACTGTTTGCCAATTTAGACCAGTATTTATTAAATTACTCAGAATTCCAAGTAGACTGGTTCATGATTTGGTAACTAAAAGAGAACCTTAATATCCATAAGAGTTACTTCTAATGTTGAAAGAACTCCTTCACCCTTAGAAATGCCTTTTAACATCTCTAACGTTCATGATAAAAACACGTTTTTATGCTTTTATCAGATCCAGGACCAAAATTTATAAAACTGTTTCTGCATCCTGAAAGTTGATGCTTAAATCAAGCTGAAAGTAAACAACTGCTGCAGATGTCCCAGTTTCTGGGGTAGGCAGCAGTCAATCAATAAAGAAACATTAAAACCATATAAATCAAATTACTGCTTAATACTGCCGAAGTAATGGGAATGGAGCATAATTATGTAAACACTTCTTCAGTCTGAGTTTACCGGTAGTTACATAGTCCACCAAGTCCAGTGGTAATTAATGCATGTGACTATGGTACAAGGGGTCGTGAGTTTGATCCCCCGTCGGACCATTGGCCTGACTAGGGGATTTTTCCGAATCCCCGATGATGTACAGGAATATTCTTGAGCAAGATGTCATGTACCGCAAATTGTGATCCCCACCCAGGGGTTAAAATGGATACCTGAGAAGGGTCTGAGCTGGTACTGTGACTGCCTACGCGCCATATGTTAGCAGTGCTCAATATTGTAGGCAAGATGGCTCAATGATCAGGGGAGTGAATGTACAGTCGGCTGAACGGTCATTCAGACTGAAAGTAGACTACATGTATAACTTTGTACTTTTTTGGGGTACTTTTTTGTATGCTTGCTGAAGTTAAGAAATGCTCTGCGTGGTTAGTAACTGTATCCATGGGTGATCGCCTGGGTATACCGCTGTCCGTGCACTAGTCTTTAAACTGAAACCTTTATAATAGGGAAGCAAATATATGTTAATGTTATTAAATATGTACCACTTATTATTGTCTTAACATTGGATTAATTAAATATATTTACCTTTTTCACCCATACTCAAGCCTGCGTAAGGATTTTTCCTTGCTACATCAATTTCCCTTCCAGTTTTAGCTTGACCATCTTTTGGTGACTTTCTCGACTCTGTTGACTGCCATCGAACACCACTATGAACTGTGGTAAAGTACTGTTCAGGACATACATAATGCCTTGAGGCTGCAAGCCAGTGCCAGGTTGGCAGAGATCTATGCAAGAGTCTATTTGAAATGTGCAGAGCACAAGCCATAGTCACAATACTTGTATGGTTTAGCAATTTTGTATTATGTATTTCATATCCTTTAAGACCTGAAAAAATGAATTGAGAAACCCTTTCAATAATTTGACATTTGATGATATTCGAGAAGTAAAGACAGAGTAAAGATAATGTGAGTAAGAAACTGAAAATGACAGGGCTGCCATAAGTTGATATGAAAAATCCTAAGATTTCAACATTTGCATTTTTCAAGTGCGATTTTACGAATCATACCTTTACCCCATAGCCTTTTTCTTGTTTTGTTGACATGCAACTTTTTAAAGCAGGCTGTAAGTAAAGCAGAATAGGCGCATTCTGCATTACTTTGAGCCTGCTTTAAGTTACCATGAACTTGGAAAAAATCCGGAGATTTAGGAAAAATCCGGAGAAATGGCAGCCCTGAAATGATCAAGGGCGAAACGACTATGCATTGAACTAACTTGAGGGCGAAACGTTAATTGACAATAGTAGCGACATCAATTTATAAAACGAGCGCTTTATCTAATTATAACAGCTTCTCCCCTTTAATCACCAACTAAAATTCAACACAAGTTGCAATACTTCTTACAAATTAGTAACTTGATTCAATATTTCAGGCAGACATGTTGACTTTTGCAGACATCTTATTCGCCTAGAGTGACGTCCCTTGAACAATCTGCCGGTGCAAGTATATAATATTACCTCGGCAAATATCATCAACTGCTTTTGTGAAGATGGGGGACCGCTTCGAAACATTAGAAGAACAATTGGAACGATTTATAGAAAACACAAGACAGGTCGGAATCATAGTGAGCGATTTTCAACCGCAGGGACAAATTGCCTTGAATCAGAAATTGTAAGTAAAATATTAATTGGCAATTTCTCTGTTTATAGCCGGTGTTTATATAAATTGTTTATCTGACATTTTGTTTTTTAGTATCACACTGGCCAGTCCATTTTCTGGTCATTCTGCCAATTTCTGGGAAAACTGCAATGTTTGATTTGGTAATTTTGGGGCGGAAAATCTAATGATTTTGGGAAGAAATTTTAGAATGGATTTCAGTTATTTTATGCTAAAATAGCCAGAAAATTGTTGGTTTGGAAGACACTGAGTCATGCATATTATTGAGATCCCTGATGGCCATGCCCCCTTTCGGCGTTTCGCATTGCTAGACTAAGATTGAATGAATAACGCGGATCGGAAACAGCATATTCTCTTTTCCAGACCTACGTCATACACCCTTCATTCGGCATCCCTCACTTTGTTTACAACTTAGCGAGCACGCGCACTCGGGGACAACAAACCCGAAATCTACATAAGCTTATGCAGCGGGGCGTTAAATCTCATTCTTTTTTACGCGTTATTACCTGTAAATAAGAAAAACGAAAAGGGAGGATAGGTCCTATAAATACTAGGAAGGTCTTACATAAGTTGCAAAAGCGCGATTTTACCGAAAAATAGAATTAAATGCTTTTTTAAAAGCGAGAGTCCTATCACACTTGGACTCCCCAACACGGCAACAGGTGGTTGTCAATATGATATAATAATGTATGAATGATTAAAAGTAAATGCCGTGTACGTTGAATTTATTCATTATTCTGAACTCTTGTGCTGACATCAAATTTCACTTATTTTTTTAGAGAGTAACGATACCCCCAATTCCACCCGAATCCACTTAATGAGAGAGAGAGAGAGAGAGAGAGGAAGAGAGAAGTATCTGCTCCGTAGTTCTAGTCATGTTCTTTGAGTTAAAAAAGTAAAATCTCTCGGCATTTCCGTTGAAACCTTTGTTGATTGTTGTCCTTCATTATTCTATTATTAATATGTAGATCTAGATTTACACTGATTAATTACAACCAATTACAATATATACAGAGATTCTAATTCAAATTTGTTTGTCAAATTAAAATGAGAATATTTTTATGCTAATCATGCATAGCATGTACACGCATCTCATTTGAAATGGGTATATATTTAATGACAGTTGTAGATTACATATCTACAAGATTTCTAGATCTAGATCTAGATCTACATGATTAAAATATGACTTTTAGATTCATTTATCAGAGTAGAGCAACAATATATTCATCAATATGACAGTAAATCTAATATTTATTAGACTAAACAGATCTAGAATGTTTATATGGGGATATTTTTGAAATTGAAGAAATAAGACATTTTACATCTTTCATTTACCCTTTAAATATATGCTTAAAGTGTAAGAATAAATACATACACACAGAAGAAAAAATATATAAAAGATAATAGAAATATTTGCATTTTTATTTTTTTCTGCTTTGCAAGTACATGTAGACAGGGATATTTACTACAGGGTTTCCTACAAGCTACACTTATTTGTTAATACATGTATGTACTTGTATATTCAATGAATACTATACATTTCACTGAACCATTTCAGGTGTCTTTACAAAAGAAAATTTGAAGAATTATAGAAGCTTGGCAGCATTATGTAATAGCTTCTTCAAGTCTGGTTGGTAATGTGCAGACTATTTTGAGCTAGGCTACAGACAGGAGAACAGTCTATATCTGTGATCCTCTGATGTCAACATAGGAACCATACCATCCCTGTGTTGCTATGATAAAAGAGGGAATAATTTCAACTGCCCATTGTGATTTTATAGCCAGATAAAATTAAGAATTGGATTACCCTGTCCCAAATACAAATATCTTGAAAATTATGAAGATTGCCAAATATTTCCAACTGACACTAGTGTTTGCTGATTTTGATCTACAACTATTTATGTAATAAATAAGTAAATAGAAATAGTTTGAACTCATTTTCTTTGTTTTTGTGAGGTAGTTTTAAATTTGCTAATTAATTCATTTTTAACTGAATGCCAGGGTATGTCAGGTACTGACTGTTGATGTAAATCCAATTGAAATTAAGGTTTTTCAAGTGAAAAGATGATCACTTTGTTTGCTTGCATATGTTTTATTTCATATCCATGCATGCCTTAATTTAATCAGCAATAAACTAGCAATTTTAACCACAATTAATCTTTAGAACCTTTAATGGTGTCCTTTATTATTTTACACATTATTTACAACTATATTGTACCTGTGAAGACTATATTATCCTACTGAACAGTACAGACCTAAAAGAGCCCCCTGAATCTGGGTCTGATCTGCACTGGTTGTCCATTTGTAAAATAAATGTACATGTCTTTTGGAATTGAAGCATAAATAGTCAATTTTGTAGCCACTACTACTTGACCTCACATTCCAATCTCAAAAGGCATGTGCATGGTTGCTGAATGTAAGCTGGCAATAATGCATTTATTAAATCTACAGCAGTTTTCTGCATAAGTTTCACCCAGCATTTAAAGAACCACCTGAATTTATGTTTACCATATGTTTTCTTTAGAGATGTCACTTATTACAGGATTGACTGTAGATTAATGTACCATGACTACAGCCACTTGGCAATTTGTAATTGATAACACAGTACAACTTACATGTATTTTTATTTTTCTAGACTTGTTGAAGCATGCAACCATGTTGCTTTCCCTGTAATTTGAAATTGAGACTGTTTATTGTTTTGGATACACAAGGAGGTTCTGAACTGACCAGCTTAATATAAATATAGTGAATCATTTATTAAGCAGTCACTTTATAGAATATCACAAGGCAATCTTAAACACAGATGGTTGTTTAATGCAGGATAAACTTGAAGAATGAAGAAAAACCCTATATGAGCTGCTGCCTTATAAAAAAAACTTTAACTTCAATTAGTAATATGTAGTCAACCATTCATCAAGACAGTAATCAATAGAAGATCACTATGCAATCTTAAGTACAGATGGTTGCTGTCTAAATTATGTTAACCCTGCATTAAGCAGTCACCTGTATTCTAAAATATTTCTGCTATTTCAATTAGTGATGATTTAATATAGGAGTGTAAAATCACATTTTTACAAATAGACTAAAACTATTAGAATTCACAATTGCAAATTACTGTTTATTTTTAGCTCACCCGAGCCAAAGGCTCAAGGTGAGCTATTGGGATGGCCCTGTGTCCGTCGTCGTCCGTCGTGCGTCGTCGTTAACAATTGCTTCAAATGACATCTTCTCCTAAACGGCTGAACAGATTTCAACCAAACTTTACAGGAATGTTCCTTGGGTCAAGCTCTTTCAAATTTGTTCAAAGAATTGAAAACAATATAGAACTCTGGTTGCTATGGCAACCAAAGTGAAAAAATAAGGAAATCTTAAAAAATCTTCTTGTCTGAAACTACAAGGGCCAGAGCTTAGATATTTGGCACATAACATTATCTACAGGTCCTCTATCAAGTTTGTTCAAATTATGCCCCTGGGGTCAAAATTGGCCCCGCCCCGGGGTCACAGTTTTACATAGAGTTATATAGTGAAAATTTCAAACGTCTTCTCCACTGAAACTAATATGGCCAGAGCTTTGATATTTGGCATGGTGACACTTCTAAATGTCCTTTACCTAGTTTGTTCAAATGGTTGTGGTCGGTTAAATATCTAGGTCATAATTCACATTCAAAATATGTATAGCAGACAGCAATTCAGCATTATAAGAGTTAGACCCTAGCCAAATTTCCTACTGGCAGAGTTACATAACTGAACTCAGGTCAGCTGGTCAGCTGATGAGGTTCACAGCATATGGTGTTGTCTGCTATATTTTTATGCCCTGCAGTTGGGGGCATATTGTTTTTGTCTGTCTGCTTTTTTGTCTGTTTGTCCATTGTTTGTCTGTCAGTCCACAACTTTAATCTTAGCCATAACTTTGTTAAAGTTAGAAACTTTATAACTTGGGTCATGTCCTACAAAGGTCAATGTCATTTTTGAGATATTTCCCAGTGTCATATTTTCTTGTCTTTGAGATAACTCCAGTTCTACTGATGTTAACCCATTACCCCATACATATGCCTTTTTACGCCTTTAATTTATTCCTCCTCTAAAGAAAATAATTCCACTTTATACAGTCATAAACATGTAAGATATAAGAAATAGTATCTATATCTTAGTAGATGATAACTTAAAGCAGGTTGAAAGTAAAGCAGAGTGCGCAATAAATAATCATATGGAAATACATGTAGCTTGATAAGAAGAAGTGTCATGGATAAGGGCCATAACTCTGCCAACAATATTTTTTTAAGTTATTCCAATTTGTCATTTTTTTTTTTTGTCTGGAAGATAATTCCATTTACAGCTATATTAAAATGTTGTCTTGCCTATTAAGCTAAGGCACAATGACCTCAGGTGAGCGAATTAAGGGCCATGGCCCTCTTGTTTAATTTTGAAATTACAAGAAATATTGTAAATATCATGATTTTTTTCTGCGTTCATTTTTCCTGAAAGATAGGAAATGATCAGCAAATTAACTATGAATTGCTAGTATAATTCATGTACATGTATTTATACATACCATTTTGTCAATCATTTTACATGTACATGAACATAAAAAGGCATAACATCAACATGTACTTGGAATTGAACTTTGAGTTTATCTGACCACTAAGATCAGTAGCACATTCCTATGAAACAGATCCTGGATCCATAAACATGTAATGCATCATTTTATGATAGTATGTTGATTTTATTTTGCATAATTTACAATATTCAACAGTCAGACTTATATAAGGCATCCATTAAGTAGGTGACCCATAGGTTGTTTCAATATAAGACTGACTGTACTTATATTATGCATCCATTCAGTAGGTTACACCATAGGTTTGTTTTCAAATTAGGGGTCACCGGGTGTGAGAATAATAATTAAACAGAAAGCTAGCTCCAGTAGGAGCTTTCTTTCTTCTTTTTTTTATCTTGCAATAATAACTTAATGAAACAATCACACAGATCTACTTCAGTGAGTGGTCAACTATTAATCAAGATTGACTGTACATATCAGTCAAAGTGTGGCATATTTCATAGTCCTTGATAATATAGATATTCAAGGAATAATCATGTATAATATATTAATATTACTAAGAAAGCTTTGCATGTTTAGTTTTAACAGACATTGAAATAAAATTTGAATGGTCTTGTTACAGGGAAAGACTGATCAATCTCTGTGGATAAAAGGGACTAACAGACTGAAACAGTTAAGGTGTCATGACCAGATTGGGCATTCACAATGGCTTGATTTTTTATTTTGAATTTTGTCAAGGTCTTTAAATAATAATTTTCTTGTGATATGACTCATGCATTCTCTTTTTTGACACTTGACTTTCAATTTGGCCAGACAGAAACGACCATTAATACATTACCAGCATTTCAAAGTGAAAAATTAGTTGACTAAGGAAAATTATATGGGAGGGTTTTGATGTATGAGAATCAATGATATAGATATTGGTGTTTTTACTAAATTAGGACAGGTAATATGGATTTATTGATCGGTTATCATCATTAACAGTGGAGAAAAGGTTATTATTTCCTGTTTAAACGCAAACGAAACGCAAAGCACTAAAATGTAGAAAAGTACAACTTTGGGACAATCTGATAATTCATGGTTATCTTGGTGGCAAACAGCTTGGAGCCTGATCAGACGCTGGGTTACTCGGCGTCTGATCTGGCTCCAAACTGTTTGCAATGGAAATAATAGATTTAGATTAAACATGTTTATTTGGAAAGAATTACGTTTTTTCCACTGTAACAATTAACATCATTATAAACTTTTCCATCACACACAGCTGTCAGTGAGCACCATAGGTGTCAGGCTCCAAAAAAAAAAAATTTTTTTTTTTTGGTGTAGAATCTACTAGAGATAGTGCTAGTCACCTTATAACTTCTTCACGGACAGGGCGACCCTAACAGAGACGAGAATGTCGTACTTTTTTCGCTTATCATGCAGAACTTCCAAATAATCACGGTTACGGTAGAAAGAGAAATGTTTTTTTCTTCACATTGAATACCAATTATCCCGTCAATAGACACACGTTTCGTTTAACAATTTACCGTATCAAATCCGACCGTACCAATGGTACCGTCTGAGACAAGAATAGCCGTGATGTTGCATGACAGGATGTAGTTTTAAATCTTTATTAGAGTCTCGTTATTATTTCGACATAAACTACATACATGTACATCTATGAATAGATCTAGATAGAAATTCATAGAGATGTAGGAGCATACGTAGAATATCTCAGTTCTGGGTCGGCCTGGGTAGCCTAGGTATGATAAATGCCACGAATACAAAGCTAAAACCGGTCGATCTATTTCGAAAACTGAATAAAAGTATCTGTAATAAGTATCGATGTTGTTATGGTTCGTGTCGTTTGTGAGACATCACATGCCATATGTGCAACCGCAGCTTTTGGGCATTTCTCTCGGTCCGATTTCAACGTTTCTAATGACGCGAGTTTTCTACGATAGGGTCCGACGTCATTCGAATGAAATGACCGAGAGTATGCGTAAGGTGAAAAAATAAATGACCGAGATGATGCGTAAGGTTAAAAGTACCCGGATGACTGGAAAAGAGAATTTAGTATTATTTACCCATGCATTTTCTAAATACATGCTGTTGTCGATTCGCACTGTCCGCCGTCTCACGGTTATTATACCGTTAATTGATCGTTTAACGCAGCTGATTCAGCCCAAGCTCGCGTGGGACGGTTGTCTATTATTATAAATTAAAATTTGGAATTTTCAAAAACGTTTTGGGTGCTTTATTGTCTAAAGTTCAATTGCTACCGTCTTAAAGAATGGAATCCTAAAAGGTGGCAAAAACGACGATCCTTAAAAAGAGACAAGAGTCCGAAATGATTGATCTACCCCTAAAATGTGGCCAAAAGTGACCCAGGCCAAAACAAGCAAGAGCTGCAACAACAGACTTATGGACGAAATGACCCAGATTGATTTGTGCATGCAGTGTTACAATATATAATTATAATCTTGAATGAAATTATATGATTTCGGAACGGTTGTCCTGACACTATGCTAATACCATTTTGCCTTGGGGAAACTTCATATTTAGCTAAAGCAATGAAAAATTAATAGAGTACAGCTGTTACAGATTCTGGATTTAAAGTCTATCTTTTGTATTGAATTATTGATATACAGCTTATGTATTTGTAGACAAAACATGGTGCAAGGTATGCAGGAAATTGATAAGATGAAATCACAGATGCAGGATGTACATGTTCCATATGAAGTTTTTGAGTAAGTGTGTTTTTTGACAATTTCTTTAACTTACATGTTTTATAACATGAGGTGACATTCTTCACAGAATTAATAATGACTTTAAGCTGTTACCACAAACATGTAACCTGTTTCTAGTTTTGAAGACGGATGACCAACTAAATCAAGTTGAAAGTACAGCAAAATGTGCCTTAATGGACATTCTGCTTTACTTTCATCCTGTTTAAAGCTACCATCTGTCTGAACATTGAAAATATTTCTTATGATACATATTCATGGCTGTATAAATTAGAATTATTTTCTTCAGTGGATGAATAAGTTATGCCTTAAAGGCATAAAAAGACCTATTAATGGGGGTAATGGGTTAAAATACAATAAAATAGTGCTACTGCTTGTCAATACTTCATTTGGAGAATGAAAAAAACATACACAACTGATTTCTTTGTTTTGTTTATGTATAATTTTGATAGGATTTATTGTTCAATATCTGACAGTCTGTTTTAAGTTGACAATTTTCACTTGAACCCATTACGCCATAGCCTGTATCTAGTTTTGAAAACAGGTGACCACTTAAAGCAGGTTGAAAGCAAAGCAGAATGCACCTTAAGGTGCATTCTGCTTTGCTTTCAGCCTGCTTTAAGCTAATATCTTCTTAAATATAAAAACTGTTTTTTATGGTACATATGTATGACTGTATAAATTGGAATTATTTTCTTAAGTGAAGGAATAAATTAATGGCGTAAAAATGTGTATTTATGGGGCCCGTGGGGTAATGGGTTAATAGATCAGTGTAAGCAGGTCAGCATTGGAAGATATTCATTGAAAGAGTTCAACCATATGGATCCCATATTTCATTTCAGGTACATCGATGGCGGTAAAAACCCAAATCTGTATACAAAACATTGCTTAGAAAAAGCACTTGGGAAGAATGAACAGGTTAAAGGAAAGATTGATGCCTTTAAAGTAAGTAATAATAGCATTGTTAATGTTTTACATTGACATAATGAACATTTGTTCTGTATAGATTACATAACAATACTAAAAATTGGGTCATTTACTTTGTCTTGCACCTTCTTATTGTTAAGAATGGCCACTTATGGTTGAGGATCCCTAATGAGATTCGGCCAATGTCGGTCAATATCAGAATTCTACCAAGAGCGATCGGCCAGTCTCGTCACCATGGTTGGGAAAAGGCTGATTATTTATGAGAATTTCCAATCGTTTTCCGTAGACTACCGATTTTGGTCTGATCTCATTAGGGTTCCATAACATCAATACAGGTTTAAAATGTTCCGTAAAAACTTAGCAATCCTGATAATGAGTGATTGCAGGGACATTTAAAAATTGTATCAAACAAAAGAGAGAATAAAGTCCGACAGGAAGATTTTACTCAATCTCTTTATCTCAAATACATGTACAGTAGCAAAGAATGATTTTTAAATTTGAAGTTTCGAAAGTATGTATGACATCATTAATTTTAATGGCATTTCAGGTATTTTTCTGGATAGATGCTTAAAGCAATCTGAAAGTAAAGTAGACTGCTCATTTATGAGCATTCTGCTTTACTTTCAACCTGCTTTAAGTGATAATTTTTTACCTGTCTTCAAAAATAGACACAGACTATGGGGTAATAGGTTAAGTCTAAAATATTTCAGTATATGACAGATTTTTAATTGCCTACTAAATAAAGTTTCATGTGTTCTTTAATAGAAATTCAAGCTTTCATGTGTTCTTTTACAGAAATTCAAGGCCTTGTTGATACTAGAGCTGAGTGAAGTGTTTCCAATGGAGATGGCCAACTACAGAGCTCTACGAGGAGATGACCGAACAACTTGACCAGTCGTCACAAATGTGTAGGAACAAAACAAATTGACTCACATAGAGTGGATCATCTTCACATCCAGCCACACCTTGATGGCCTCACATTTGATACTGTGCCATGTGACCATTCCAATGATGAAAATGCTGGAACAGCAATTTAACCACATCATTGCTGAAACTCATTCACCCCTGAAACTTTTAATGGACAATTCCAGTTTCCAATTAAGGTTCATGTAATGTGTCTGTACGAGAAAAAATTACCCAAATTTGAAAAGTTGCAATACTCAATAACTATACCACATTGGCTAAAACTATTTTCACACAGCATAAATAAGTAGTCAATGAAAAGGAGCATGCCTAAATTTTCATTAATATAAGTGTACTTGTGATGTCAGAAGATCCAAAAGTAGCGAACTTGGAGTGAAAATAGCCTCTTCAGCAGAATATATCAAATCACTTAATGGCACGTATTTTCGGAAATCTGGTAGAATACATACAAAGAACCCATTACATACTGGGTACTCCTACACAGAATGTCTTACAAAAGTCAGAAAAAACCCTTGTAATTGGCCCTTAGAATACCCCATGCTTGATTCAAGGGCAGCCATTTGCATTTTACAAATTTGTAGAAGTTTGCTAACATTTAAAGTCCATTTACTCCAAATCTACAAAACCGATTGACAATTGTTATATACGTGCGGACAGAGAAAAGAACAAGCAATATGATTGATGGAATGTCACTCACCCGAATCACTGCAGTTAGACAATATATCCGTTCAATTATATCAAGGTCACCGAAATATGTGATTTGTCGACATTTCCGATTAATCCGCATTTTCTCATTTTTTAATATCCATATTTTCAACTTTTATTTCAGTACACTATTGTTGTTTGATAAATAAACAATAAAATAAGTGCATTGGGCATTACTTTCGATCATAAATTTCTCCGTATGTCACGATTCTTTAGCGGATTATTTGTCGGAAAGTAATTTCGTCCCTGTACAGCTGACCTTTGTTTCAGGAAAATCAACAGTTTGTCCCTTTAAATCACCTTTTTACACCCATTCAAGTATTCCACATCTTTCCGGCTATTGTAATGTTGATTAATATTTCACTTTGCATTGCGATCTCTATTATATAAAGCTTACATTGTTGTGAAACTATTCCAAGCCTTTGGCAGGTACAGGGGTAAATGCTCATGTTCAGTGGAGAATGTGTTATTCTTTCCCAATGAACACGTTTACGCTAAAACTATTATTTGCAGTGCAAACAGTTTGGAGCCAGATCAGACGCCGGGTAACCCGGCGTCTGATCAGGCTCCAAACTGTTTGCCACCACGATAAACATGAAATATCAGAATTGTCCAAAAGTTGTTATTTTCTACGTTTTAGTGCTTTGCGTTTGCGTACGTTTGCTTTTAAACGGGAAAGAATAACAGATTCTCCACTGTATATACTATTGCACGAGTTGGACAAGGCTTTCTATGGTGTCCTAGTAGGGATACAACCGACGATTTCGTTGGGCAGAGTCACACAATTCTTTTTTGTCCTTACTACTTTTTTCACGTATATTCTGCTTCTGCATTTCACACATACACACACATTAAAATACTGTAATAGTTCATGAGTATAATTATGCAACTACCACCCTGATAGCCTTACTTCAGTAGTTGTAAGAATTTAAAAACAATCATAAGGGCACAGATATTTGAAAATTTAGTCAGAAACAATCATATATTAATGTATCTTATGCTCAATTTGGTTTTCGTTCTAGGGGATGCTGCGTTTTACAGTTAATTGAATACATAGATGATTAGTCACATTACATTGAGGGTGATAGAATTTGGGAAAATATATTGTATATTTAGATTTTGTCAAAGCTTTTGAGAGCATTGTACATTAACGTTTTCTCACAAAGTATCAGTATTTGGTATCAGAGGGCCCGTTTTGTCATGGAAACGTGACTTTTTTACTGGACGTAGGCAATATGTATCTGTGAAAGGACCCTGGTCTGTTTCGTGGGAAGACATTTTAAGTGGAGTACCCCAGGGAAGTGTCCTGGGACCCATATTATTCATATGTTTATAATAGATGACCACCACCCCTGAAGTTATACGTAGTATTGTGAAATTATTCGCTTATGGTACCAAACTATACAACAAAGACATTAAGATTGATATTATCCAGCACGACTTAGATGCCTTACATATAGTCAAAGTGGCTGTTGCGTTTTAATGTGAAAAATTACAGAACCATACACTTTGGAAGAGACAACCAATATTATCAGTATACTTTGAACTTTGCGGACATTGAGTATGCTAGTGAAAAGGGGGATTTAGGGGTAATATTAGGATTAAAAAGTAAGTAGACATATAGCTGAAAAAGATAACAAATCCAACAGTGTATTATCCTTAATAATCAGAATGTATGATTACATTTCGAAAAGCTATTTCATATTTTTGTACAAAGCACTCGTCAGGTCAATATGGAAACACTATTATCATGAAGTGTGGTATATATTCTTAAAAGAAGTGTTTAAAAATTATGTAAGCCTACCAATAAGCGTCTCCTGGATTGTCAACCTTACATGTACCGAAAGATTGGTTTTCAAAAATTGCTTGGTCATCGACGAAGCCGTGGTGATATGATACAATGTTGAAAATTATTTTAAGAAATGGAGGATATACATATAGAAAGATTTTACCTTAAAAATATTTTTCGAATTAAAAAAACATCATTAAGTTTACAACACTTTTCACAAAGAATTATAAACAACCGGATCTCACTTCAGTTTATATAGAATTAAAAATAATAAATTTTTGTTGATACATTTATATGCCGGATGAATTATTTTTGTAATCGAAGCTTCAATGTCATAGTCATGTGTTTGTGTACTTCATTGGATTAGAATCAAATATTGCATACTGTTTAATGAATAATTCAGTTGAGAGGGGTCGAAATGGAATATTCTTAATAATTAGAATGACCACACAGCATCTGGAAACAAACATCTACTTGATGTTTAAAAAAGCACTAGTAACCACTGTTCCCTCCATTTTACGGATACATTGCAGAATACGTCCCCTCATTGATTTTACGTAACGTTTCAAATATGTTGGCATTCCAACCAAAATGCACTTGGAGGTCATTATGGTATAAATTTGATGATTTGACCCGACCTTGTTATCAAATACATCCGATATGTGTTCTATGGGGCTCATGTCCGAGGATAAAACAGGCCAAGGCAGAACGTTAATGATTTTTAGCAAGAAATTGTCTGATGCTTTATACATGTATTGTCAAGCTGAAAATGCCAGGCCCTTCCTTTC
The DNA here is from genome assembly GCA_922989275.2 of Gari tellinella. Lineage (NCBI taxonomy): Eukaryota > Metazoa > Mollusca > Bivalvia > Cardiida > Psammobiidae > Gari > Gari tellinella. Next base: position 29,841,066 of record OV277862.1, read on the forward strand.
TTTTGCATGAATCGAATCACTTTGCTATTTAAAACATTGATTTAACGCTGAGCATTGGCATTTTATTGAATAATAACCAAGTCAATTTCCAGAGTTTTAATTTTCCCAAACCAAACCATAGCACTGCCACTACCCATTATTTCTCTCTCAAACATATCGTTCTCCACGGTCACTCCTCCTTTTTGCGCATTGAGGCGAGCGGACCGTGGCGAGATTCTCTTGCCTTCGCGGTAATGAATGTAGCGCTGTTTACAGTGAAACACCTGTATCTTCGCACGTGCAAAGTAAGGAACACGTTGGCAAGCTTAGACGCATAAAGAGACCTGGGATTTGAATAGCAATTGTGTAATCGTTATACGCAATGAAGTCATTATAATCATGTATGTACCTTGCAACATGCGTTAAAACACAGTTATAGAAGAATTCTAGGAAGAGGATGGGGTTATAAAGAGGCAGATCCTCCCGCGAGAGCCCAACAACGATTCTCAATGTATTCTCAAGGTATAATTCAGTTAAAAAAGGATGAAAAAATAATACAGCCTGCATATTTATACATGTAATAATGTTTGACAGAGGCTCGTGTTGCCCCCCATACTTTGGAAAAAATAAGTAGTCCCCCATTGCAAAATAGTGTTGTCCTTGAAAATTGTCAAATATTCCATGACTTCTTCTGTTGTTATTTGATCGGATTTCGTCAGGATTTTGGTCCTACTACCTCATGTAAAGCATATTCTTCAATATAGAGGAAGGATTTGTTGAATTTCAGTACAGAAAATTTGCTGCACATTTTGGTGCAAATCCAAACATATTGTTCAAAATCAAGATACACAGTTTTCCTTTCAAATTGTAAGCTATCTCATAAGCTTGTTCATTTCAATACGAACATTTTGATATGAAAGTATGCAACATTGCCCCATAAATGACCAAAATATCACCTTTCAAAAATGCACCAAAAAACACTTTACAAGAACCTTAAGTCTAGTCCATTTTGACTAATTAGGGTTGATTTAGAGTTGATATATTGCATATTGACAAACAGTGTAGACCCTGATCAGAGGGCTCCTGCAGGAGCCCTCTGATCAGGATCTACACTGTTTGCATAGGACAAGTGTACTCTTCACAAGTAAATTGTTTGCTAATGACAAGTATACTCATCGCTGGGGTTGAATATGTTAAATGGACAAACAATAAATGACCACTTGAAATTGACTTTTTAGGGTTTTATTAAGAAAATATTAAGTATAGCAACCAGTGCAGACTGTAAAGAAGCCATCTGTTCTGGGTCTACATTGTTTGTCAAGAATGTATGTATCTAGCCAAATCATCTCCATTACCATCTTTCAAACATGTATTGAAAATAAAGCAAAGTATTTGAAATTTGCTTTTAATTTTGGTTGTTGGAATATCTTTAAAAATATCTTTTATTGACACAAGTTTATTATTTAATATGTCCTACGGACACTTTTATTATTTTCTTTGGAACTGGTTGTCCAAAGCAAAACCTGATCATCCCCGGAATATTCAGTCTCATTCCGTTATTTAACTCTATATGTAATGTGTTTGCAAAGGCTGAATATGCATATTTATGAGGTAGATGGTTAAATCTCTACCTCAAAAATATACATATTTATGCCTTTGAAAACAGTACAGATCAATATCATACAGCTCCTATATATGCACTGTTTGCCATTAATGTTTCACTTTGATAACTCTTTCAACACCATGGACCTGCTTAAAATATACTCATTACATTTGCAAACAGTGTAGACCCAGATCAGATGGCTTCTATAGGAGCCCTCTGATCAGGGTCTGCACAGTTTGTAATTTATTAAAGTTTAAACTACTCAGAATTCCAAGTAGACTGATTCATGTTCACAATTCAGGGGCAGTTACTCTTTATCAAAAATGACAGATGGACAGAAAAAGTAATTCCTCCTTTAGTGCTTCTATAGAGGTTTTATTGAGGCGTTTGTATGGATGAAAGGGTTAAGAGACCCACTTAAATATTATGAATACATATAATGTGTCTTTCAGGCAGGTCACAGAATACTTAACAAATGAAAAGCAGCATACATGTTATTTTGGTTTTGTTCTGCATTCTTATATTGTTGCTTAAAACAAGTTTCACTGTAATAAGTGTACATATTTTCTGACTGAATAATTATTACCGGGTATGTCCCCTGCAGGGCAGGACTATAGTATGATATAAAGATCATTTTTCCCAGCCTGTTTGTCCATTGCTCATTATATCCTAGTGTTTGCTAAATGCAACACTTGTTTTATGTTCAGTTGTAGTAAAAGATGCTTGTGCTTAACCCTTTACTTCATAGCCAATTTCTAGTTTTGAAGCAGGTTTAAGTAAAGCAGAATGCACTTTAAGGCACATTCTGTCTACTTTAACCCTTTACCCCATTGCTTGTTTCTAGTTTTGAAGACAGGTGACTACTATAAGCAGGTTGAAAGTAAAGCAGAATGTGCCTTAATGCACATTCTGCTTTACTTTTAGCCTGCTTTAAGCTACAATTTGCTTGAATATAGAAACTTTTTCTTATCCTGAATATTCAATATAGAAACTTTTTCTTATGCTGAATATTCTTAAATGTATAAAGTGGAACTGTTTTCTTCAGTGGAAGAATGGTATTCAAGACGTAAAAAGGCATATTTATGGGGTAATGGGTTAAGCTACTATCTGTTAAGGTAAAGGATATTTTCCTTAGTGGAGGTATAAATTAATGGTGTATCTCTGGGGTAATGTATTAATCTGTACAAAGAACATGTAAATAAAGTGATAAATGAAAACAAGACTGGTGTTCTGTGTTATCTCTTTGCTATTATAGCATTTATTTAGTTGATACAAGTACATGTATGTCAAGTTAATCTGTTTACAGAGTGCATGCAAGTTAGCATAGAGTCTACTTACAATAGGTTAAAGAAATTCATAGCAAAATAATTGCAACAACCTGTATATAAGTTGAGAGTATAACAGTTATATGGAAGCCTATTTTATCTACAGCTACAGCCTACTAAAGTGCATGGTAAACGGTGGACATTTTCTAATTCAACCTTTGCAACACCATGGAAATCTCTTGCAATACAGTCGATCTTGTAGCAGTAAAACCTCTCTATTAGGACTACTAATTTATGCTTGGGGTCCATTTCATAAAACTTTGTATGATAAAAAATGGTCATAAGTCAAAACTTTATAAAGTACATTTAATTTCTGATTTCTCTATCTAATCCTGTCTTGTGACATCTCTTTGGAATCCTCTTGAAAAGACGATTGATAAGAGATCACAAGACAGGATTAGATGGAGAGAAATAAATAATAATTGAGACTTTTATAATCTGACTTGCGTTAACATTTGTCGTACAAAGTTTATGAGACAGTCCCCAGGTTTTAAAGGCAGGTGACTGCTAAAAGCAAGGCGAATGTAAAACACATTCACCTTGCTTTAAGCTGTCACTTGCCTTTTATGTAGTCAATTAGCCCTCTTTTTAGTGGTAGTTATAAAGAGGTTTTACCAGAACCCTTCTCCTACTACATGTATTATACTGTGCTTCCAAATTTTGTCTGTGCTTTATTTGATAAAATCAAGTATTAATCTTGTTAACTTCAATCGAAACCAGCATTTCAAACAGTTCAGAATCTGATCAACATCACATTTTGATTTTGATCTGGATCTCAAATGTTTGATTAATCAAGTCAAGTCAAGCTTAGTGGGAGATGGGTAATGTCAAGAGTCTATTCAAACTATTTAAGATGTGTCAACAGTCTACAACTCATTGTCCCCTGAATGTAAAATAAACAATTCCAGTTTCAATTAAGTTTAGTCCAATTCTGACAATTTGATCTAAACAATGAATATATTGCAAAATGAAAACAGTTTAGACCCTGATCAGGGTCTACACTAGACCCTGATCAGGGTCTACACTGTTTGCATAGGACAAGTGTACTTATGACAGGTATGATGCATATACAGTGGAGAATCTGTTATTCTTTCCCGTTAAACGCAAACGCAAAACACTAAAACGTAGAAAAGTACAACTTTTTGACAATTCTGATAATTCATATTTATCTTGGTGGCAAACAGTTTGGAGCCTGATCAGACGCCGGGTTACCCGGCGTCTGATCTGGCTCCAAACTGATTGCAGTGAAAATAATAATTTAAGCGTAAACGCGTTTATTGGGAAAGAATAACGTTTTCTCCACTGTATGCATCACTAGGGTTCAATGTGTTAAGGTACTGCTAAATTCAGAGCAAAAGTAATGCAGAATGAAGTTCCTTTAGGAGCTATCTTTCTTTATAACGTTGCTCTGCATTAGGCAACAGCCTACGTTTATAGAGATTATATCTCAGAGATCTCAACATTTCTTCATTGAATGACTGCCTACACAAAACTATTTTTTACAGATAGAAAAATAGAATTTCAAATGACAAACACAAGAGTGACACTGATCACAGGCACCTCCAACAGCAAGTAATTCCAAGGCAACTCGTTTCAACCATTTACAGGACAATATGAATAACTTATCTGCAAACCCAACTCTTCCTCTGAAATTCCAGATTGACCATAAGGTTCAATTTATCAGCTTGTACAATGAGCAGTCATATATGGCAGGTGGATCACAGTAATGAAGAAAGCTCCCTTTAATTGGAGCTCTATATTACAGTTATCCTTCATTTATGATCTAACTGTCCTTAAGAGCTGTGTCTCTAAATCTTGTTTGATAAAGAAGTAAAACAAAAGTTTTGGCCTGAGAAATTTCTTTTTCAGATTTCTGGTTTTAACGATTGTGGTTTTCTGAGGTTTGCAGACTTTTAAAACTTAGCCCTTACAATGCTAACCTTTCATATGGACTCTAACAAAGGACTAGTAGCTTACATTGACTCAAGGGATAATTCCCCAAAAATATTTAGAAGTAAGACAAACTGAAGACTTATATCAGAGGGCTCCTTTAGGAGCCCTTTGATATGTGTCAATGCTGTTTGCAAGTATGTGAATATCTGGTTTCATCTTGTAAAGGTTAAGGAAATATATATATGTCTATCACTTGGGGGATCATTATCTCACCATTAATCTGCAAATACCAGTAATAGATTTAACCCATTCACCCCTGAAACATCAAATGGATAATTCCAGTTTCAAATTAAATCAAGTCCATTTATTAATAATTGGGGTGCATTTTACCAATATTTTACAAAATGACAAACAGTGTAGACCCTGATCAGAGGGCTCCTTAGGAGCCCTCTGATCATGGTCTATACTGTTTGCGGGTCTATACTGTTTTCCTCTTGATAGGTATATGATTTGTAAATGACGAGTATACTCATCCCTAGGGTTCAATGTGTTAATAATAGTCATATTGCAAATTGATAAAATAATATCAGACAATATTAAATTGGAAAGTATTTTGTAACATTTCCTGCATGTTTTCCCAACAGTTTTGACATGTGATTCACATAATTATAAACACACGAAAAGTTTTAAACAAATTTGCCTGCATTGAAGAACAATAAAATTGTGATGTATAAAAAATTACAAATAAAAATGACATATAAAAGCATTCCACTGGTCTTACAACTAATTGCATGACACATTTGTGAAAGTAACTTCATTAGAACATATTACAAACGTGTGTGGCCCCAATAGAAAAATACTTGCCTAAAACACCTGACAATTATCGTGCTGAACCCGATTATATCTGCAAATGGAGAAGACCCAGATCAAAGGGCTCCTAAAGAAGCACTCTGATCAGGGTTTACAGTTTGCCATAATTTAATATATTCTTGAGACAACCCCACTAAAGCATAATTTTAAACTGCTCAAAATGGAAGAGTCCACTTTGAAATTCTGCATGATTTATAAGCTTTAACTTGTTCACCCTGAAACTTTTAATAGACAATTCCAATTAAGTTTAGTCCATTTTTTTTAACAATTTAGGGTTGATTTTAATATCTTGCAAGATGACATCCAGTGCAGTGGGAACAGAGTCTACACTGTGGACATTATACAAGTGTACTCTTCACAGATGCACTGTTTGTTAATGATGAGTATGAATGTGTTAATATCAATTCAAATTGTTGGACCATGATTCTACAAAATAACAAACCTAAACCTGCTTTACAGTATGATTGAGAAAAATAGAAACTGCATAAATTAATAGTAAAACACTACTGTAACCACTACTTGTGTGATCAGCTGTTTTTGTTTTGGCAGACAACTGCTTACCATTGCCTCTTTCTAAAGTAGTAAAGTCACCTGAATCTAACTGTTTATTTGAAATATATGCTTTAAAGCAAAATGACAGTAAAGCAAAAAGCTCCTATATGAGGTTTTTTGCTTTACTTTCATCTTGCTTTAAACAGGTGTATTAAAACAGTATCAATGAATATTTGTTTCTGACACTTATGTGGAGTACCGGTAATAGGCAAACTCACAGGCATTTAATGGTGCTTATGCAGCGGAAAGTTTTAAAGCACAATAAAGGTAACACACACAGAAAGCTCTTTCAGCTTTCTGCTTCACTTTCATCCTGCTTTCAGCAACCATTTGTCTTGAACACCATCAATGATTCTTTTTTCAGAGTGGTCATAATAGTAGGGTTAAACTAAAGTTGTTCCCTACAGTGGAGAATCTGTTATTCTTTCCCGTTTAAACACAAACGTACGCAAAGCACTAAAACGTAGAAAAGAACAACTTTTGGACAATTCTGATATTTTATGTTTATCTTGGTGGCAAACAGTTTGGAGCCTGATCAGACGCCGGGTTACCCGGCGTCTGATCTGGCTCCAAACTGTTTGCATTGGAAATAATAGTTTTAGCGTAAACGCGTTTATTGGGAAAGAATAACGTTTTCTCCACTGTACAAGATACATGTCTAATATAAGGAGTCGTGTATGGTCAGAGTACATGCATCTACAGTTTACAATTCAAAATCAAAATGCTCGGAATGTACTTTACTTGATATGTTAAAAACAATTACAATACTGTATTCTATATAGTAAGAACTTGCAAAACAAACTTAAATTCTATCATGAACATAGGAATAAAATAGCATTTATTTAGTATGAAAGGAATATATGCTATTCAAGATACTAATGCTTTTTGCCCAAACTGACTGGTGAAGTTAACCCATTACTCCATCAATATCCATTACTCCATGCATTGAACACTTTTTATGATTTCTCTACTAAAGAAAATACAGTCATGAATATGCACAATAAGAAATGTTTCTTTATCATAGTAAAATGGTAGCTTAAAGCATGCTGAAAGTAAGGCTCATTCTGCTTTACTTTCAACATCCTTTCAGCGGTCACCTGTCTTTAAAACTAGAAACAGAATACGGGGTAATGAGTAAAGAAACGGAATAACATGTTCAAATCTTGATGAAAACTGATTGTCATTATTATGAGGCAATTTTAGTACTGACCTTATACATTTTGTAATACCTAATGTTAGTATAACTTAGTGTTTAACTCTTTACTGCATAGAGTCTAGACTGTTTCTAGTTTTGAAGACAGATGGTCACTTAAAACAGGTGGAAAGTAAAGCAGAATGTTCCTTAAGGAGCATTCTGCTTTCCTTTCAACCTGCTTTAAACTGCCACCTGGAAAGCTACTGAAATGCCTTCTGTGTTTTATGTTCACAATTTCCCAGGAGGGGACTACTTTCCATAGTGTAGAAATAATCTGAAGCGTAAAAAGGCATTGTTTATGGAGTAATGGGTTAAGCAAGCACTCATTAAAGTAGAAGTGTTAATATTTCTAAATACTGGTGACTGCTATTTTTATTCTGCAGTAAGCAGCCACCTGTATTAACCCTTAGCCCGCCAAATAAATTGTCGTCTGCTATATTTCTCGTCTGCTTCAAGTTTCAAAGTGCTTCAAAGTTGCTCAAAATTGCTGAAAATGTTGTCCGAGTGTCAAACAGCTTGGATCTGGATGAGACGCCGAGTTACTCGGCGTCTCATCCGGATCCAAGCTATTTGCATATGGAGCTATAGTCGTGAATGGCAGGCTAAGGGTTAAAGGCTTCTATTAAAAGATCACTTCATATGACATTGACTGTGATAGAGATAAAAGTTACAATTTCAACAGTAAAAGATAGTTTTTAATGCATATATGCAGACCGTTCTGATGAGGCATAATATAAATGAAACTGTTTATGAATTGTCAGTGCTAAATAACATCTGCAAATGATTCAATAGAGAGAGAGAGAGTAACATGCCATAATGACCCTAAGTATTGGGACAGACAGGTCTGAGCAAACAGTGTAGAACCTGATCAGACTGCTCCCTTAGGAGCAGTCTGATCAGGATCTACAGTTTGCCATTCAGTTTTCAGCTTTTGAACAAATTACTATGTGATAAAAGCAGTTACATGTAGTTTCAAACTTAAGGATAATTACAGCAGATAATACAGTATCCCAATTTCTAGGATGTTTACGGTAACATCTACAAATGAGTAAATAGTGAGAGAGTAACATAATGGGGAAATAAAAGGTGGCTATAGCCCGGATGTAGTTGGATGTAAATATATACCTAAAATATCATTCACACATGATCAGAAGCTAAACGGTTGAAAATAATGAGTACTATCACAGTTCCAGACACCAGTGAGTAAACTGAACAATTCTCCTTTATTTCTCAATCGAACGTAAAGTTTAAGTTGTAGCTACTCATTAGAATAGAACTATCTCTTTACCGGGATTCTATTGAGTGGTCATAACAAAAGTTTTGGTGGCAATCTAAGGATTTTAATTTTTGAAATTCTCCACTTACCGTATTTTCTCGCGTATAAGACGGGTTTTTTTCCTTCAAATTCTCGATCTGAAGTGGGGGGCTCGTCTTATAAGAGAGTCAAAGAATTTCCTAACTTTTTTCCCTATCATTTCAGGTCAAAAGAAGAATCTGAAAAGATCGTGACCAATTTTTTTACCAGAGTACATAATCATGTTATTCTGTATTAAAATAAAGACAGAGAATAAACATTGATAAAGTACGTTTAGTTTGCTTTTTGATTAACAACTCACCACAATTCCCCCTTAAAATTGCCGAAAATCCAGGTAAGACTGTCTATAAACTTCAAAACAATGTGTAAAGTGCCCGCCATATTTAATCAACATCCGGCGTATTCAATCATATGGCTGACCTCAGTATATAGTGATTGAAGTCTTTCTCCTACTAGATTTACCTATTATTTGTTTTCATTAATAAAAGAAAATATAAATTACCATACAGGCCTTGGTGTTAAAGAGAGCTATTTAAATTGTCCATGCGCTTTCTTCATCAAGATTTTAGCGGCAGAACAATATGCCTCTCAGTCTGGCAATCAACGTATTACGCAACACTGATCACTGGGCCAAACCTTGTGTTGACTCTTTATATGACACGCTGGGCTGTTAACGGATTATACTCAACACACTTTGCCAGTACACAGGAATGCCTTTGATTGCTAGTTTATCTAGCTGCGACTGCTTATCAGTTGAAATTGGGCTTCGATCCGTGATTAACTCTATCCACCGTTCGAAGTACACAGGAATGCCTTTGATTGCTAGTTTATCTAGCTGCGACTGCTTATCAGTTGAAATTGGGCTTCGATCCGTGATTAACTCTATCCACCGTTCGAAGTTTTTTTTTCAAAGTCAGGATCTACACTTAAATTTCATAATCTTTTGTACACGCACGCTATTCTTTCATTAAGGTCAGAAAGGTATTTTAAATCAGTAAATTTCATAATTAATGAGTGTAATCAAGCAGTCAAGAAAACTAGTGACATGGAAGCTAAGTCTTACTGTATAAACACTCCCGTAATTATGTCATTATTCTGTAACACTTGTACAATGCTTTTCATGAAATGAAGGCGGAGCTTATTTTGATTGACATCTTAACACTGATCCAGACGTTTGCCGAAAATGGCACTCGGTTGTAGTTACTTTTTTTTGTGTGTTTGAAATATTCGGAATCATGCCCGTATATTATTGATTGTAAATCTTAATAAGTGTTACTAATATTTAAGTTAAAATCTACGAGGGTATTTTAGTATTTTAATTAAAAATATCTACGAACTTGTTCTTACTCTGAATATGCGAAGCTTTAAATGTAAATAAAGTAGACCCAGAACAAAACAATGGTGGGTGTTGAAGAGCGCCGTTAGCGAGTAAAAAAATGTTTTAATTGCTGAACATTTGCAAGTAAGTAAATCTATTGAACACAGCTAGGAGAATCATAAAGTAGTCTGCCTAGAATTAATTTTACAGACCCGTTTATGGAAGCATTATTTAAGCTACGCTGTTAAATAGACATGGGTAATTCAATGGAAAAATAAAACTTCGAAGATCGTCACGAAAAAAAAATTCTCGGACCGGCCACGATTTTTCCACCCGTCTTATAAGAGGGTCAAAGCAAAATCCAAGGATTGTCTCCTCAAAGTAGGGGGGCCCGTCTTATACGCGGATCGACTTATACGCGAGAAAATACGGTAACTCAATAGATGCACATTTTAAAGCCTTTAATTCATTACCCCGTTCAAGAAAACAGTTCAATTTTATATTATAATGAATATGCAATATAAGAAATATTTCATATATTCTAGCAGATTGTAGTTTAAAGCAGGTTGAAAGAAAAGCAGAATGTGCCTTAAGGCGCATTCTGCTTTATTTTCAACCTGCTATAAGTGGTCACCTATCTTCAGTAGTAGAAACAGGCTATAGATTATAAAGGATTGCGTGGTCAAAAGGAAGAAACATGCTATGGGGTAGAGGGTTTACTGGAGCTCTGATGATACTGAATCTGAGACTGTACAAATATGCCAGCGGAAATAGGATAAAAGTCAACCCAAATACATGTATGTCTCACACTCGTTAAAAAAAAGACTAGTGAAATATACAAAAGTACAAGCAAATATGTATGAATACAGAATAAAAATCTGCGTGCACCAAGCACATTGTGTATATACATGGATAAAAACTAAATAAAACAATGCAATGTGAATCCTGGAATGTCATCATAAAAAAGCTTCCTCAGTCTGTGATGAAAAACTTCACAGTCACCTATCCAACAAACTTATAGGAGTAAAACATATGTACAGTGGTCTTTCACAATCAGGAAACTTGCAGTCTTACAATAAGGTGACAGTTCAACCCATAACTCCATAGCCTGTTTATAGTTTTGAAGACAGGTGATCACTTAAAGCAGGCTGAAAGTAAAGCAGAATGTGCCTTAGGCACATTCTGCTTTACTTTCAGTCTACTTTAAGCTACCGTCTGCTAAGATATAGAAAATATTTGTCTTCATGACTGTATAAAAATGAACTAATTTCTACAGTGGAGGAATAATTTAAAGGCATATAAAGGCACATGTATTGGGTGAAGGATTCAACCTTTATCCGACAAGTACAACTTTTAACACCTCTATTCATTCCCATACCCAACCTTTATAGTTCTCTTGTAACAATTCATTAATAAGTACCATCAAATCCATTTTCTGTTTTTCTGGCAGATGGTAGCTTAAAGTAGGCTGAAAGCAAAGCAGAAAATGCTCCTAAAGCAGAATTCCGCTTTGACTAAGTCACTGCCAGTCCGATTTAAACTAGTTTTACACTAGTTTAACTGTCTGAAACAAGCTATGGAGTAAAAGGTTAACACTGTAAGCTCACTGCATAACCTTTGCCCCACTTTAAAAAGTAATTTGTCTATAGAGATCGGCATGTTTCTTGATTGAGTAAGACACTGTAAAGAGGTTATCTGACTATATACTGTACTACTAAATACCTTTACATCAACAGATTTTAAACTGGCTGGCGGTAAAATCCATTTCCTTGCAATGGCATGTAACAAACTTTAGGCAAACAAACAGAACAGTTATATATCTCATTATCTGATACAGATTCATTCTACAATAGCCCTTAGATGTGCTTAAATATTTGCCATAGAAAAATAATCCCAAAAACTTATTCCCCCTACTTTGACAACATTGTAGATTATTTTAACTCATTGAGCCCTAGTGACGCATATATGTGTCCTTCACCAAAAGTGTACCTGTGAAGAGTACACTTGTCTAATGCAAACAGTGAAGTCCCTGATTAGAGGGCTCCTGCAGGAGCCCTCTAATCATGGACTTCACTGTTTGTCATTTTGCAAAATATTATTAAAAACAATCCTAAATAGTCTAAAATGGACCAGCCTTTATTGCAAAATGGAATTGTTCATTAGAAGGTCCAGGGGATAATGAGTTAAGATCCAGTGAAACATTATTTACAAACATCCAGTGTCGAAAAGTATGGAGGTGACATTGCTGTAGTTTTATGGTGTAATTTTTTTAATTCATGAAATAAGCAGTAATTATACGGTAATTGAATTCAAATAAATCTGTTAATTGTAAAGTGATCTGTAAAGTGATCATACTGTAAGTTTAAGATAAATCTGATACCTCTCAGATAAATCTGCCCATCCTTAATCATAAATGATATAAAACTAGATATCAGAGGTGTTAATATACATGGAATCTCCAACTTATTGAATACATTAAAACAGACTTAACCAATTACCCTATAGCCGTTTCTAGTTTTGAAAACAGGTTACCATTTAAAGCAGGTTGAAAAAAAGCAGAATGTGCCTTTAGATGCATTCTGCTTTACTTTCGGCCTGCTTCAAATGACCATCTCTTAAAATATAGGAAATATTTCTTATGGTACATGTTCATGATTGCATAAATTCGAACTATTTCCTTGATTGAATAAAATGAACTTAACCCTTTACCCCATAGAAGCGACTTTTAGCGTATCTAATTTATTCTTCCGTTGAAGAAAATAGTTCCAGTTCCCTCATGAAACAAATATTTTATATAGCCTAGCAGATGGTTGTTTAGGCTTTCAACCTGCTTTAACCCTTTACCTGATAGTCTATTTCTATTATTGAATATAGGTGACTTCTTAAAGCAGGTTGAAAGTAAAGCAGAATGCGCCCTAAGGCGCATTTTGCTTTACTTTCAGCCTGCGTTAAGCCATCATGTGCTAGAATATAATTTTTTTTTACCTATAATAGATATTCATAACTGATTAAATTGGAACTATTTTCTTCAGCGGAGGATAAATTATATTCACTAAAAGGCGCTTCTATTGGGGAAAGGGTTAAGTGTTACCTGTATTTAATGTTATATACGGGTTATTGGGTAAAGGGTTAAAGAAGCTTCTATAGGGGAAGGATTAAGCACAATCAAAATTTCATAAATGAAGTCAAAATACAGACAAGTGCTGAAAGCAAGATTAAAATACAACAGACAGCTGTTCCTTTCAACTTACATTAATCTGCATTAGGTTATCGGTTTAGATCCAGATCAGAGGCCTCTGTGTCAAAACCTACACTATTTAACTCCTGTTTTGTTTTTCTCATTAAAAAGACATAAAAACTAACTTAGAACAAAAATGATGACGACAATCTAGAGGCAGAAAAAAAGGGTTAAAAGGAACATGTATGTACTATAATTACATATTTACAACTAAATCACATTGCTTACACATCTAAATTATATCAAAAATATTTGAGATAAAAGTATGATATGTCTCTCTATAGAACAATACAACCAGTATCATATAATACAGTTACTTCTTTATATATTTGAATAGGGGGCGGATATTGTGAACTTTTGAACATTTTTCTCCTTTAACTAATTCTAATTACAGTCATACCTGTACTAAGCAACCACTAAAACTTGGTATAATTATAGCCTTATGATAGGTGGCAATGCAGCACAAAAGTAATGCAGAAAGCTCCTACAGAGCTTTCTGCATTAATTTTGTACTGCATTAAGCAGTCACCTGTCTTCAAATATCAATATGCTATCTAAATTCTAATGCAGTGGTTGCTTGATACAGATTCAACTGTATAATCACTTTTACTTTTAGATTTATAAGGCACACTAAAGTTTGTAACAAAGTAGTTCTTCTCAATCAATGAGCATTAAAGATCAAATCCATATATGGTTCATGAATCTCTTAGAATCTACAGCAAAACTTTAATACAACGACAAACAAAAACTCATTGAAGGTCCCAAGATAGGTGGCAGCTTGAAGCAAGATGAAAGTCAAGCAGAAAGCTCCTATGGCAGCTTTTTGCTTTACTTTCATCATTCTTTAAGCAGTAACCTGCCTTGAGTACTGTGAGAGTATGCATTAGCTGAACTTTACTGTATTGTTTGACAATGCATGCATTTGAGTAATGCCACAGGAAACGCCTTACTTACAGTGTAACTTACAGACAGCAGAGTCCAAGGTTATAAAGCTTTTGAGTTGAGTCTGAAGTTGTTCTCAAGCATTTTGATTAGTCAGATTTGAGCCTAGGCTCAAATCTGACCAATCAAATGCTGGAGAACAAAGTCAGGCTCAGCTTAAAGCTTTATTACCTTGGAGCCAGGGCTCTAGATAAGTGGAGTATTTCAAAAACTAAAATCACTGTGTCTGCTTTAAACCCTATGGTGTAACTACTCATTAGAATTATTTCTTTGGGACGATTCTAATGGGTATTGACACATAGGATTTGGTGTGGTCATGAGTGAGAAAAATTGAGATTTGTTCAGTTCACTCCCTTTTATCTGGAGCCCTGCAATTGATGCATACGAGCCAGATCAGCCGACACAATGGAAATATGTCATATCTGATCTGGTCTTACACTGTCTGCAGCATCAAGGTACATAATTCTGTTGACAATTTCCAGAGCGTCAAATAAGGTGAGGACTTTATAAACTAAAATCATTCCGTCTCCTCTGATGCCCTATGATACAGCTACTCATTAGTATCGTTGCTAGTGTCATTCTAACGATCAGTCACAAAACTGGCTTGTGAGGAGGTATAAAGGAGAAAACAGATAAAAATTTGTTATCTCATACTTATTTGGAGCTCTGAAAACAGTATAGCACTTTAGACTTTACGAACAGTAAAGACCTTGATCGAATGTTGGTCTAAGTCTACCATGTATGCACTGTCCAAAAACTGCATTTCTCATGACATTGCCCATATTGCAGTGAAACTCGTGTTTAAACTATCTACCAATTAAAATAAGTCATAAAATATATTTCCAAATTTTACAAATCAATGGCAAGAGCACAAACATTCTTTATCCAGGGCTCCAGATACGAGGGAGTAAACTGAACAAATCCTCTATTTTCTCACTCATTTCAGCATCAAAACCTACGGTGATGCTATTCATTAGAATTGTCTCTTCGAGACAACTCTAATGAGTAGTGACACCATAGGGTTTAATTTAGAAATAAAGATTTAAGTGTTGGAATACTGCCCTTATCTGGAGCCCTGTTTATCCATATGAAATATCAGTTGTATCTATAAAATGGAACCTTAAGTATTTGAATAGCCTAAAAGATATGTACCTTTATAGTATTCTCAGTAAGACTATATAACCTTTACAAAAACACTTTTTATTTTTCATTTTGAAATTTTCAGCTATCTCTTTTCAGTATACACTCTGAATATTAAACTTGTAGCATGAAAAACTTAATACAGTAAAAACCCTTTATTTCAACCCCTGAATTATTTTAACTATCGGGTGTTAAGGCAGCAAGTTGCTTTTTAAAAGCAAGGTGAAAGTAAAACGGAAAGCTCCTTTAGGAGCTTCATCTTGTTATAAGCTGACACCTGTCTTTTATACAACTTAACAAGCAATTAAGACTTCCTTAAAATTAGTAATCATAATAGAAGGGTTTTACTGAAGGTTAACCATAATTAAAAGATTTCAGCATAGTGTGGGGGGAAAAACCTACAGACAGTGCTATATATAGGTGGTCTGACAAAATTCAGACCTGTAGTGTAAATGAAAATATCTGCTAGTGGAATGTTATCAAGGCTCCAAAATGAGAGAGTAAATGAAATAATTCTAGCACTTTCTCCTGTAAGTACCGTAATAACCCTAAGTACTGGGCCAGAGCAAACAGTGTAGACCCGGATCAGACTGCTCCTGATGGAGCAGTCTGATCAGGGTCTACACTGTTTGCTATACAGTTTACACCTCTTGAACAAATTACTGTGTGATAAAAGCAATTTGTTCAAATTTCATGACGATTATTGCAGTTCCATGGGGTGTCCCAATTTTTTGGATTTTTACGGCTGACCAAAACCTTGGGAAAAGTTTTTTTCCAGACATTTAACCCTGAAAATAAGGGTGCGTGTTATACACGGATGCGCACAATACTCCGCAAATGACGGTACACAAATCCTTATCATAATTATGTTGTGCCCACTCAATTCTTGTCAAGAAAAAGAATAGAACATAGAATTTGGTGAGGCCAGATGGACTTTTAGTATTTGGAAAAAACTACTTATACTTGGGGTAATGATTGTCTACTTTAAGTATTTACTAAACCCTATGTCATGACAACTCATTTGAATCGTCTCAGGGTCCAATTAAAAATATGAGTGTTCACATTACACCATGCGATGCAGACATAAGGATATTACTTCCGGTATTTGAAATACTCCCCTTACTTGAAACTATTGTTAAAACGAAATCTATAATAAAAGAAAAAGTGCCAAAAAGAATTGGTCCTTACCCCATTCCTCCACAGAAATGCCTTTGAACTCCTCTACCCAGGGCTCCAGATAAAAGGGTGTAAACTGAACTAATCCAACATTTCAGAACAAAATCCTTTAGTGTTACTACTCATTAAGACGATTCTAATGAATAGTGACACTATATAGGGTTTAATACAGAAATGAAGATTTTTCTTTTTAAAGTACTTCCCTTATCTGTAGCTCTGTCAACCTACTCTTTCATATCAGCACCATAAATGAATATTCATTGATGGTGTTGAGTCAGTTGACAGATTAAAGCAAGATGAAAATAAAGCAGAAAGCTCCTGAAGGAGCTTTCTGCTTTATTTTTCATCTTGTTTTAAGCACCCACCTGGCTTAAACACGGTTGGATCCAGTTGAGTAGCACATATGTCTATGGAGGAAAGGGTTTACTATTAAAACACAAATCTTGTTCCGATTTGCATCATGATAATCATAAAACGCTGCTGCCGAGTAAAATCCTTTATACAACAATCACATGGATACATTATCAACACTTGCAGCAGTAATGTCGACATTTGTTTATCAACTGTCAATATTTGTGTTCTGAATGTACAGAATTCAGGACTCCAGATAAATTAACTGAACATTTCTAACATATATCCTTAATGTCTTAACCAAACCCTATGTTGTAACTTCTTGAAAGTGTCTCTTAGCCCATGACCCCACAAATACACCTTTTTCACCTTTGTCTTATATCTCAACTTAAGAAAATAATTCCATTTTATACAGTCGTGAATAAGTATCATCAGAAATATTTCTAGCAGATGGTGGCTTAAAGCAGGCTGAAAGCAAAGCAGAATGTGCCTTAAGGCACATTCTGCTTTACTTTCAACCTGCTTTAAGTAGTCATCTGTCTTCATACCTAGAAACAAGCTATGCCGGTAATGGGTTAAAAGACTCTAATGAGAAGGCAGTTCAAGGAGTTTGGTTCTGAATTAAGGTTGTATTTCAAATATCTGTCTAGTAACTTATCTGGAGCGCTGCAGATTATTATACTTAGGTGTGTATAACAGCTTTGTATATTGCTACATGGCTTAAACCATTTACCCCCATAAAGAAGCCTTTTATTCATTTCTCCACTGAAGAAAATAGTTTTACTTTCTAATTATACACTACAGTCTTATATATACATATATACCGTAAGAAATATTTTCTAAACTCTAAAAGATTCCGGCTTAATGAAGTAGGCTGAAAGTAAAACAGAAATACGCCTTAAGGCACATTCGGCTTTACTTTCAATCTGCTTTCAGTGGTAACATGCCTTTAATACTAGAAACAAGTTATGGGGTAAATGGTTAAACCAGAGGTTAAGATTCATGATGGCAAGAACAGTTTAACCCTTTTCAGTGTTGATACAGGTTGTCTGCTGAACCTGGAGTGAAGATTAGTGTCAAACAGTTTGGATCCAGATCAGAAGCAGTGTTACGTAGCATTTAACCTGTATCCATACTGTTTGCAAAATACAGTCAAGTCGTGATCAGCAGGCAAAGGGTTAAATAGTTTTGTTGCCAGTTATACACACCAAAATCGTAAATTGGTTTTTATTTTCTTAATATTTTCGCTAAATCTCAAACATTACTCTCCTTAAGGGGCCACAACTTTTTACTTCGTTGTAAACTATTGCTATAATGTGACGACCGGCCCTTCACTTTCCTCCTTTGTGGCCCCTTTCTCATGTTTTTGTTTGCCACTGTCTGTGCTCCGCCCACTACCGCCTGATCCCCGCCCACTACCGCCTGATCCCCGCCCACTACCGCCTGATCCATTACCATTGCGTCGTTCTTTCTTTTCACTCCTCTCAGTGGTATGACTTTTGTCGGATATGTTGCTATTCTCACTCTTACTACTTTTTGCACTTTTGTTCAAGTAATCTTGCACTTCGTCTTCGTCATCTTGCTCGCCCACCAAATCACTGTCGTAAGACTTGGATGATTGTCTGGAATGTCCTGATGCTGACGACAAGTGTGAGGCATGTGACATCTGTGAGTACCGCCCTACTCCGCCTCTCTGTGGCGCCAGGGTCAACCTCTGGTTTACTGGCTTCACTGTGATGATGAGATTGGAACTATTTGCCACCATCATGTCTGTCACCTGATCAAGAGTTTTACCACACACTTCAATTCCGTTCACTTCAAGCACTTCATCATTTACAGCTAACAACCCCGTACTCTCGGCTAGCCCACCAGGAACTAACCGTGAAATAAAAATACCAGGCACCTTCTCTAACCCTTGAGGAGTCACTCGTACACTTGTACCATCCCTGATATAAAACCCTAGTGGCTTATCGGAACCATTTTTCATAAGTTTCACTCTCCGGTGAGTTTCAGGCACAACATCAACATCAATAATTGCTGACACTCTTCGAAAGTCTTCTGGAAGTCCGATTGGAATGCGGGGTTTGGCAATAGCCTGTGGATCACTACTCAGTATTTTAGTCAATGGGTTACGTTTCTTAACCGGCAAGGATCCATAACCATTCAAGGCTGCACCACCAGCACCTGTAACAGAGATTAATAATAAAGTCTACAGCAAAACATTTAAATGTGTGACCACTTAAAGCAGGTTGAAAGTAAAGCAGAATGCACCTTAAGGCGCATTCTGCTTTACTTTCAGTCTGCTTTAAACTACCAGCTGCTAGAATATAGAAATTATATCCGATGTTAAATATTCACAACTGTATAATTTGGAACTATTTGCTACAGGAGGAATAAATTAGAGGCCTAAAAAGGTGTATTTATGGGGTAATGGGTAAAAAGAAATACAATCTGTTAACTGTCAAACAAATTCTCTGGAGCTTGACCTGAAATAAAATAGTTGAAACTGTTTGCAAATGTTAAGAACTGGAAGGGTTAATACATGAATTCAGTTTAAAATATTTGTTTCCAAAATTAACTCATTCACCACTGAAACAACTTTGAAACTTTCTAGTTTCAAATAAAGTTCAGTCCATTTTTGACTAATGTGGGATGTTTAGAACATATACCGGTAAAGACACATCCAGTGTATTGCTGGTATGATGTTCTAAAATCAGCTTCGTCTTCATGTAGTAGCTTAAAGCAGGATAAAAGTAAAGCAGAAAGCTCCTACAGGAGCTTTCTGCTTTACTTTTATTCTACTTTAAGCAGCAATCTGCCTCAAACACTAAATACAAGCCTAAGCTTCCTTTCAATAGTTCACAATAATCCTTTATTGACTACTGTACTGTATTAATTCAGCTGTGTAAAGGATATCAGTTGTGATCACATTAAATGGCAATAAACGAGATTAGAGCCTGCTGGTCTTTGTCAAAGGCTGGGGCTATTTCATTGATTAGCCTATTGTTTGTCATTCAGCCCAACAAGAGTACTTCAGCTGCCTAACTAGCCATGTACAGTCAACCCAGCTCTCTCCTCCACAGAAGCACATTAAGATGCCTGTACTGTTTACCCCCATTTAAATGCCCATAGGACACCTATATTCCATTGCAGCTAAAAGCCACTGGTCAGTCTATAAATTTAACCCTTTCCTCGACAGAACCACCTTAGAGCTCATCTACCTACTCTAACTCCTTTAACCCTTTCCCACATAGCATATCTCTAGTATTGAGTGTAGGTGTCCACTTAAAACAGGTTGAAAGTAAAGCAGAATGCGCTTTAAGCGCATTCTGCTTTACTTTCAGCCTGCTTTAAGCTATCATCTGCTAGAATATAGAAAATATTTTGTATTATACATATTTATGAATGTATAAATTGGAACTATTTTCTTCAGGGCAAGAATAAACTGAATGCGCTAAAAGGCGCTTCTATGGGGGAAAGGGTTAATACATAAAACTATGATAAGAGCCATGAAGGACTTTGAATATAGGCACCATTTTAAAGCAAGACAAATATAAAGCAGAAAGCTCCTTTAGGAGCTTTCTGCTTTATATTCCTCTTGCTTTAAGCAGTATTCTGCTCTAAACACATGGATAAACATGTAGAAGGTTTGCACTTTTGCCTATGGAGAACAGGTTAAAACTCTTTTTTTATTGCTGCTAAACACAGAATGGACTGTATCATGAGTTATCACCATATCCTTGTCAAAATACACTAGATAAATTATTACTATAGAACACAACTCTGAGGACTGAAGGCATGGTGGGACCAATGATGGTGGGATGCTAAATAGTAAATACGGTCAATCTTTTCAAGTAATTGACCGTTTAATTGCAGAACTGAAGTACAGTTTGACAACTAAGTATAGTATGACAAAGAGCTTGTAAAGAGGTTGAACTGTAAGTTTATAACTACTAAAATTAAACTGTTATTATGTTTAACCCATTACTCCCTTGAATGCACCGTAAGGCGCATTCTGCTTTACTTTCAGTCTGCTCTAGCTACAATCTGCTTAAATATAGAAAATATTTCTTATGGTATCTATTCATGACTGTATAAAATGGAATTATTTTCTTCAGTGGAAGAATAAACGAGAAACCGCCAATGTCGGTATGGCCAGATTGTCTGCACTTTTGCTTTGTATAATATATATATAATATAGTTACCCATGGCATGTGATGATGACCTCACTACAACTGTACATGCCAAATTTGGTTGCTGTAGGACTTAAACTTTGACTAAAACTGACACTAACAAAAAGGTAAACCAAGACGCAAACAAAAAGGTTAACCAAGAATTCTCAAAGTCATTGGACCGTGAAATCTAGGTCACAGTGACCTAGTTACCCATGGCATGTGATGATGACCTCACTACAACTGTACATGCCAAATTTGGTTGCTGTAGGACTTAATCTTTGGCTAAAACTGACACTAACAAAAAGGTCAACCAAAGTGAGGACGGACGGACAGACGGACGGACGGCATTCGCCAATCTATAGACCGCATTTTCAATCCGGCCAATAAAATTAATGTGTAACAAGAGCACCGCAAGCCGGGCACATTATACGCCCGTCAAATCGATCTTAGAATGTAGTCATACCAAAACCCTATCAAGGTAAAAACAAAAGGGGAAGAACCCTGAAAGTTAGGGGTCATATGCTGACCAAGTTTCAAAAGGATGGGAATAAATTTGTTTGAGAAAGAGAGCTACAAACAAAAAATGCCCGTTTTTGACGATAAAAGGGGCATAACTCTTGAATGTCAGGGGCAATCTTGCTGGTTATGGAGCTTGACCGAGACATTATGGTCATACACATGCTGACAAAGTTTCAAAAGGATTGGAATAAATTTATTCGAGTTAGAGAGCGGACAAACTAAAAAATGCCCGTTTTTGACAAAATAAGGGGCATAACTCTTGAATGTCTGGGGCAATCCTGCTGGTTATAGTACATAACCGAGACATTATGGTAATACACATGCTGACCAAGTTTCAAAAGGATTGGAATAAATTTGTTTGAGTTAGAGAGCGGACAAACTAAAAAATGCCCGTTTTAGATGAAAAAAGGGGCATAACTCTTGACTGTCTGTGGCAATCTTGCTGGTTATGAAACATAACCGAGACATTATGGTCATACACATGCTGACCAAGTTTCAAAAGGCCTGAAATAAATTTGTTTGAGTTAGAGAGCGGACAAACTAAAATATGCCCGTTTTTTACGAAAAAAGGGGCATAACTCTTGAATGCCTGGTGCAATCCTGCTTGTTATCAAACTTGACAGAGACATTATGGTCATACACATGCTGACCAAGTTTCAAAAGGATTAAAATAAATGTGTTTGAGTTATAGAGCAGACAAACTAAAATATGCCCGTTTTTTACGAAAAAAGGGGCATAACTCTTGAATGTCTGGGGCAATCCTGCTGGTTATCGAACTTCACCGAGATATTATGGTCATACACATGCTGACAAAGTTTCAAAAGGATTAAAATAAATTTGTTTGAGTTAGAGAGCGGACAAACTAAAATATGCCCGTTTTTTACGAAAAAAGGGGCATAACTCTTGAATGTCTGGGGCAATCCTGCTGGTTATCGAACTTGACCGAGATATTATGGTCATACACATGCTGACAAAGTTTGAAAAGGATTAAAAAACATTTGTTTGAGTTAGAGAGCGGACAAACTAATATGCCCGTTTTTGACAAAAAAGGGGCATAACTCTTGAATGTCTGGGTCAATCTTGCTGGTTATCGAACTTGAACGAGATATTATGGTCATACACGTTTTGACCAAGTTTCAAAAGGATTAGACTAAATTTGTTTGAGTTACGCAGGGCTCCAGATAAGCCCGCGTACTCAGTGAAATACGCGAACGTTTTGACCGTGTACGCGTTAATTTCAAAATATTGAAGTACTGTGTACGCGAGAAATTCCCGGGGACGTGTGTATCAATTCAAAAGCCGAGTTTTTGTCATACCGAGATTTGCAAATAAGTCAAATGTTATTGATTGGCGCTCTCGTAATGAAGCTTCGTTTCATCGTATGGTAATTGTTTACTTGCGCACCGTTAGAAAAGGGAGGTTACTGCACACCCATATACATCTATATCTTCATTGATATATGGAACCACGATAAAATCCAAGTTCTCCGAAAAGTGTTTTGGTTGAAAACCTCGCAACAAAATGTCAAAATCTTAGCATGGAAGAGTCAGAAAAACGATAGAAAGTTGAAAACCGTCGGTTGTGCGCTATCTGATTTAAAAGGAACTAACACCTAATGAAACTTGTGGTATGTTGAACGATTATATAAACTCGAACATTGTTTCATCCGCGGAGAAAAACCCCCCGCATAAGCGGCTAAAATGTAAGATTCTTGAAAATCGTAATTTACATACATGTATCTTCTACTTCTACTTCTACTTTATTATTCCCTAAGTACTGTCAATATCTGACAATGACAGTGAGGTCGGGGACACTGACAGTGTTAAAAAAAGTAAAACATAATGATAAACAATGCAGAGCTAAAAGGTCAATTATAAACAGGTTAAAACGTTTTTAAACAGAGGTTAAACAAGTTTAAAAACAACTTATGCAGTTAGCATAAGTTAGGGGTTGTGAGATCTGAGGCTGGCAGTGAAGCTTGTGAGACTGTCACTGACTGGCCTTAGTGCTGTGTGGTAGATTATTCCAAAGTCTGATGGTACGTGGAAAGAGTTTGAGTGATACTGTGTCCTAGTAGAGAAAGGTATGACAAAGTTGAGATTTCTTGATGGATGGAGATGTATGGTCTACAACTATTAGGTTATTTGAAATTTTGTATAGCATTATTTAATTACTGAGGCATTGTTTCACCTTTCTTCAAAAGTTGAAAATTTAACCCGCGATCTGCCGATGAATTGAAAATCCATGTGTACTGATTGAAAAATCTGGGGACTGATTGTTTTCAAAATTGATCAGTACTGTACTGATTAGAAGAAAAATTATCTGGAGCCCTGGTTAGAGAGCGGACATGAAAAAGTTAACGGACGGACAGACGGACGGACAGCGCCACGACATAATACGTCCCGTCTGAAGACGGGCGTATAAAAAGGTGTATTTATTTTGTAATGGGTTAACACAAACAAGTATGCTGCTCCTGTTACAATCATAATAATGATAATTTACAAGTAAATACATGTATGTATATATCATGTACATTGATTTGAATAGTTTATACCCTGGCCTGGTTACTTTAGTTCAACTGACCAGGACAACCAAGAGTAAGTTTAACACCTTACCCCACAGCCTGTTTCTAGTTCAGAACACAGGTGACAACTTAAAGCAGATTGATAATAAAGTAGAATGTGTCTAAGGCACATTCTGCTTTACTTTCAAAATGCTGTAAGCTACATGTACTATCGATCTGATAGGGTATATAGAAAAAAATAAATTTTGTGCACATTCACGACTGTATAAAAAGCTTTTTTTTCTTCAGTGGATGAATAAATTAAAGGCATCAAAAGGTGTATTTATTGAGTAATGGGTTAACACCTTAACATAAACAGCTGCTTAATTATGTCTGCAAAATTTGTTTTGTTTACTTTTCAGACACAAAGATAGTTTGGATCCCAATCAGTTCATTATACAACAATGGCCGCCAAATTGTATTGATGGCCAAATGAAATTTTCAACAAAGACAGAAAGCTGCAACTTTTGACTCGCACATCTGGATTTGACAGATATCAATCATTTAAATGAAAATGCAGCAGTTCTTATCTTACAACTGATCTGCAACAATCTTTTAACTCTCTGCATGCAGTTCTTTTCCTGAGAAATTTTACTCTTTAGCTGCTGGGTAATATTTTCGTGTGTAATGATTGTCGGCTGCTAGTGCAACTGTTCTAAAAGTAGAATTTTCACAAATTAAATTTTAAAAGTCAGGGTGTCAAACAGTTTGGATCCTGATGAGATGCCGCATAATGCGGCGTCTCATCAGGATCAAAACTGTTTACATTATCACAATTCCGAGCCACTCGTGTGCAAAAAGACTGGTTTTATTTCTAAGTAAATATATTGAGACACAGTTTTGCTGCTTTTGCAGTATAAGATATAAATTATCTACGTGTCAAACCGTTCGATCCAGACCAGGCCGCACATTAATTTTGTGAGGCATGATCTTCATCCAAATTGTTGCAAAAGCATTAAAAACAGATAAGGTGGTAAATGAAAATGCAAAACTGAAATTTGTATCTGTGGGTTGTCAGAACTGTGATTGTGCAATGCTATATCAAAGCAAATCTACTTTTGATAGAATGTGGAGTGTGTTTGCCCATTCTTCTAGCGAAAAGCCTTAGGATGCCAGTTCTACCTACTCTTCAACAAGTTACATTATACTGATAAACAGCATGAATAACTATTGGGTGATAGTTGCTAGTTTTCAATACAGGGTAGAACTTGACCCTTTATGCCATGGCACGATTTAGTATTGAAGATAGGTGACCACTTAAAGCAGGTTGAAAGTAAAGCAGGATGTGTCTTAGGGCAAATTCTGCTTTACAGTCTGCCCGTGTTGAGCTACTTAAAACTGGTTGAAACTAAAGCAGAATGTGCCCTAAGGCACATCCTGCTTTACTTTCAGCCTGCTTTAAGCTACCATCTGCTAGAAAATATAAAATATGTCTTATTATACATATTCATGACTTATATATAAGTTGGAACTATTCTGTTTAACAATAGACCCAAGGGCATTAACATTTACCCTAGCCTGTTTCTAGTATTGATAACCTGTGACCACTTAGTTTATATAAATCTAAAGTTTAAAAGTGATAAATGATAACTTTACACATCATGGGGGATTTCCTTAGTAATCCTTACCATCATATCTGCTGGATTTGTATTATATTAGTACATGGATTAGTATAGCAATCTATACTGTGTTTATAATGAAGAGGATTAGACAATATTAATATACAATAGTACAATAAAACCTCTCTATTACGACCACTAAAACTAAGCAAATTGATTGTACAAAAGACGGAAAGACAGCTTAAAGCAAGGTGGCAGTAAAACAGAAAGCTCCTGAAGGAGCTTTCTGTTTTGCTGTCACCTTACTTTAAGCAGTCACCTGTCGTAAACACCTAATAATTACCACAATATTTAGTGGTCATAATAGAGACGGTTTACTATACATGTATATAATTCCTTCATAGTTCATTTATTGAAATACAAAGTATACATCATAAGACATTACATGCTTTTGTGTCACACATCGTGACATGGGCTTTGGCCACACAGTCAAACTTGCGTCGAGTGGGCACTCTTTTGAGATATACTGACCTTTCTAAAGCCATGTGTTAGTTTAATGCAGGAAAAAAGTAAACAGAGAGCTTTCTGCTTTACTTTTGACCTGCATTAAGCTGCTGTCTGCATAAAAAGCTGTTAATTCATACTTTTTGGATTGACCCATTAATACAAGTTGAACTGTACTGTACTACATGTATCACGATTATCAAGAATAAAGTAGATTACCTTTTCTTTGAACAAATATCCTTAAAACTGGTTTTACAGTGGCCAAGGCAAGATTGAAATTTTCATCATTGTTGATAGGCAAGAGATCTCCATGGATGTCTGTGTAGGTTATAGTTACGGGAATGTCAATAAGTCGATGCAGTTTGGACACAACCTCCAGGAATGGATCAAACTTGAGAGGTTTACTCTTGTCTACAGAGAAACGCCTGAACTCTGCATCAAACTGAAATATATTGAAAACATAAGATTTCCTTTGTAAAAAGTAATATACCACGTTAAAGTCTACTTTCAGTCCGAATGACCGCTCAGCCGACTGTACATATAATACTCCCCTGATCATCGAGCCATCTTGCCTATGAGCACTGCTAACATATGGCGCAGTCAAATGCAGCCGCAGTACCGACTCAGACCCTTCACAGGTACCCATTTTAACCCCTGGGTGGAGAGGAGCAATTCGCGGTACATGTCTTGCTCAAGAACATTCCTGTACATCATCGGGGATTCAGAAAAATCCCCTAGTCAGACCGCTGGTCCAGCGGGGGATCGAACTCACGATCCCTGGTATCGTAGTGAGTCCAAGGTGTTAACCATTGGCCATATAGAAATTAGACTACAAAATGCAAAAGTAGCTTGTCAGACCTAAATTCAAGCAAATTGGTTAATAAATATGCTGATTTTAACCCATTACCCCAAAAATGCACATTTTTATGCATTTAATTTATTCGTCCACTAACGAAAATAGATCCTAATCAAACAGTCATTTCATGAATAATATGTATCATAACAAATACAATAGGCCTACTTAACTTTCTATATAGTATATTCTAGGCTTAGCAGATGGTAGGTAGCTTGAAGCAGGATGAAAGTTAAGCAGAATGTGCTTTACTTTCAACCTAACTTTAAGTGACCTGAATTATGCCTTCTGCATAGATCTACGATTGATGCCGGGCGGCATGAAAAGGAAAATTGACCCTTTGATAAAAGGTTAAATCAAAATACAGACACCACAGAATGACAGATCATTTTCTTCCCTTTTAATTTCCCATAATAACCTTTAATTGCCTTTTGTGTAACCTGTAAGTTACTGCTGAGCTCAATGTTCATATTCATGACTGTATAAATTGGAATTA
The DNA here is from genome assembly GCA_922989275.2 of Gari tellinella. NCBI lineage: Eukaryota > Metazoa > Mollusca > Bivalvia > Cardiida > Psammobiidae > Gari > Gari tellinella. Next base: position 29,868,632 of record OV277862.1, read on the forward strand.
TTTTCTTCAGGAGGAATAAATTTACCGGTAATGTGAAAAAAGTATGTGAAAAACGTGTGTATCTATGGATTAAAGCCATGGTTGAAACTTTTAATGAAGGCATAGGACAGCTTATACAAAGAGAAGGGCTTTCTGCTTTACAATTACTTTCCTTACACAGTACTTTTAACTTTAATTAAGATGCCACAAACCTTCTATACTTATGATTTTTGCTATGATTATGAAGGAGAAGGGTTAAACAAATGGTCAAAATCTATCCTCATAAGGAACATAATCTTTATTTTATTATATGGATTATGATACATCAACTTATCAAGCACTTGTTGGCAGGAAGAGAAAACAGTGTTCTCATTAAAAAAAAAAGTAGTTTGACATCGCCTTATAGTTTACATGATTGTCCTTCTTTAACCTACATCATGTACATGTATCAGTGATTCAGTATGAGCAAAAATAATACAAAAAGTTATTCTCATAAAAACCTGGCTGAAAGTAGTAACTTTTGACCTTTATCAAAGTTTATATATTTAGAATTATTAGATCTTCTCCTCATTTAAAAAAATTTAATAAAATAATGATAAAAAAAATAGTCACTTAGAATATTTAACTTTCTTAAATAGTCATTATACACATGTAACTGTCTGATCCAGTACATAACTTTAGCAAATCAGGTTAAACATAATGCAACGATTTCTGGTATAGTAATACAGTGTAAACTGCAATGTTTTTTTATTCTTTGAATTTCTTTGAACTGAAATGAAAGTGGGCAAAACGTTTTGATGTATAGCCTGGAGTAAAGGTAGTTTCGAACACCAACACAGTTTATCTACCCATGGGCACTTACACAGTACTTACACCTTGCATGAATTCCAACACAACAAAAAGTCTTTAAAAATAGTCAACATAGAATCTAACACATCACAAAAATGCTTTAAAAAAAAAAAGTTACATACGGTCAACAAACATGCCTCCTGATCAAACTGTTAGTGTATCACTGATTGACTGGTGCGCTACCAGTAGAATCGGACACTGATGACGTCATCATGACATGGGGAGGCTTTGACAAAAAGCTTGCAGCTGCAGTTCACTTTTAGAACACTATGAGATGTGAATTATTTACACAGAATGTCAGAGAACAAAATATTTGTGGAAATAGTTTTCTCAAGACAAACGTGATGGTGGGTATGTGACGTCAAGGTAACTTTGTACAGGGAATTAAACAAAACGGAATAGCAACTAAGCGAAGTTCAATAGGCGAGCATCTGAGCTCTCGCGGCGGTTGAATTTTGCGAGATTATGTGTCACGTGACAACATCTTCACTTTTTGTCTCGTTGTCCGCCAAATCTGGTGTGAAATTTACCGACTCGAGTGTTTTTGTTGACATTTTATATAGGATTTAAATGATTTGGTGGACATTCCTATCAATTCACGGGAATATAAACCCGTGAACAATGCTTCGACACACATTTATCATATTTACTACCGATAGACAGTCTCTTATCAAGTCTCGCATGCGCCGCACGAGATTTACGATATAGCGCGAGGTTTCGATTCCGTCAGTGTATAATTCTGTGCTTTGTATCGCAATATGAATGCCGTTATTACGATAATGGATGATCAATCAGTCAACTTCTTTAAAACAGTCAATAATCCTGGTCTATTCTAGTTAAGCGAAAGCACTTAAGTTTTGACAGAATTCTGGCATGCTGAATAAGGTGGGGAGGAATGTGGTGATTACCGATTTTAGGCCTGAATCCAGAGAATAGTAACCTGCGAAGAGCGGCATAGAGGATGCGTAAGGAGCTGGAGAGCAGAGAGTGCTTCTGTGCACAACCCTGGTAGCCACAAGTGAGAGTAGACGGACAGAAACCGTGAGTCCAAAAGCATTAATTATATTGTATTTGCGTAACCAGTGAGCAACTTACCAAGAAGAAACATATACAAGCGAAAAAGATTACATAGGGCTACAAGTGACAACAGTCAATGGATCAAGGAAACTTGTCTTAATGTGAAAATAAATATTCCTGTAGCTTATTAAAACATTTTTTGTGAATCTCGAAAAAATGAAAATTGCTACAGTTGAACTGATGGTGAGGTCATTGTTTTAAGAGACAAAAAGCTATTTACTATGGGCAGCTTCAAAGCTGTAGACTGACATTTACTTAAGAATTATGACAGTATGTCATACTGGACAGGTGACATGCACTTACATAGCCTAAAACTTGTGTATTGCTCGCACCTGTGATCACTCAAGCGTGTAATGTAAACAAAACGTTCACATATCTACCTGGATAGCTCGCAATTACACACAGAATTGATAAATAACATGTCATAACTGTACATCACTGCCAACTTTAGATTTCGAGCATATAAAATCCAAACTGTCACAAACTCGAACTTAATTGTTTGAAACCAGAAATGAGTCATTCGGGCTGTGTTGGTGGATTAGTGAACGGCTAAACCACACCTGCGCCTCGCACCTGAACCAGATACACCCATTTCTTACCTTGCTTTTTATTTCAATAAATCCAGACTCGCTCCGGAGTGATGACTTGGATGTTTTCGACATTTTCACTCCGATCGGCCCAATTTAAGGGCGTAAATAATCATGGATTTTCCCTATTTTATACTTCCAGATCCGCTAAATTTCGGTCACAACAATTTCTTGCTACACAAATCTAATGACGTCACCGGTATGTGTGTGTAAGCTATAATCTCCAACACAGTCAGCCCGCTTCAAAGTAAATGAACGTGATACATATTTAAAAAAGTATGAAAAAACAAAATTTGGTTGTATTGGAATGGATAAAATGTTCACCTTATTACATGACAAATACAACAAATTGATTAAATAATCTCGAACTCCTTCAGTCACTGGTACTCGGTTTCTTCGACGTAAGAGGACGCGGACGGATCACAACACGTTGTTGGACGTTTCGTCCCGTGTAACGATACTTCGATCGGTAAAAACTTAGGACTTGCAATTTTTTCATCGATCAGTCCGCCAAAATTACTATTTACTCTCTTAACTTAACACATTCAACCCTAGCGACGAGTATACTCGTCATTAACAAACAGTGTATCTGTAAATATTACACTTGTCCCATGCAAACAGTGTATAGAGTATAGACCCTGATCAGAGGGCTCATTAAGGACTAAGGATCCCTCTGATCAGGATCTACACTGTTTGTCATTTTTAAATATATTGTTAAAATCAACCCTGAATAGTCAAGAATGGACTAGACTTATTTTAAAATTGGAATTTTCCATTAAAAGTTTCAGGGGTGAATGAGTTGAGCAAAAATAACAGATCAGGGGCCCGTTTTACTAAACTACTTACGCAAATTTTTTGCGTAAGTCAAAATCGTTTTACTCTTATTTTTCGATCATAAACGTTTGCAAACAGCAAATAACCAGATCAGAGGACGCGCTTAAAGCGCGTCCTCTGGTCTGGCTTTTTGCTGTTTGTAGCACGTGATTATAAAAAATATAAATCAAAAATTAAAATTTTGACTTACGCAAATATTTTGCGTAAGTAGTTTAGTAAAACGGGCCCCTGAGGACTCCTAAGTAGATCTATAGACAGTCAATGTCAATATAATTTGAAAATTTTCCTTTGTTTTGCATGGTACATCTAGACACCATAACATTTTTACAAATACAAATATCTGTTTCAAAATTTCGACTATACAGTATGCGAGATTAAAATATTTCACCTGATATTTCACCTGATCCTGATAGCCTTCTGTTGAGACGAACTCGTTTTGGCCCAAATTAAAGAATCAAGCACGGGTTTTGCAGGTGAATGATAGAAAGGCTGCCTGGATAGAATGGCCGCCGACTGTGCATTTGAACTTCACAAGTCCAATGTAGCTTTTGTCAGCCTGTGGCCTGGCCCTGTAGATACTGAAGAAACAATGCAGGCGAAAAGTAATACCAGGAACGTACATTATCCGTTCCTGGTAATACCACGGAATTATACAATAATTCCGTGGTAATACTGAAAGCCCCTGAATAAAATTTCCACAACTTTAGTTCTGCATTAAGGCACGGAATTTGACCAATGTTAATTCACCCTATCTGACCTCCAGATCGCCTAGACATGTGTTTGCATAATCAAATCATTAATGTGTACTGAACTTAAGACTTGAGCTGCCCGAGTTGAGTACGCATACCAAATATAGGATCAAATAGGCTGAATTTAACATTGCTATAACTTTGGAATAGAGATTTCATATTGACACGTGTACTCAAATCACGGAATTATACAAGAGTGTATACTTATGTGCTCAAATCAAGAAGCTGATGAGCACAGTACATATTAATCATGTCCGACAAAGGTCAATGCCATTTAGAGGTCTAAACTTTACATTGACCATAACTTTGGATCCACATTTGATAAATACTTCATATTTTTGACATTGTATGCATGGCAAAAATTATACTGAGATCAAGGGCTTCTTGGGTTAAGTAAACTTGCAAACTATGAAATCTGTGTCACATGTAGTTCCAAAGTCACAGCCAATGTAAAATTTAGTCTATTTGACGTTTAAATGATATCTAAATGAAATTTACCTTTGTCGGACTGTCACTCAGACATGACAAAACTTGTGTACTGAGCTCAAAAGCTCTCTGAGTTGAGTACAAATGCCAACTACAATATGAAGTTTCTATCACCGTAAGTTCCAAAGTTATAACCAAAGTTAAGTTGTGTTCAGAAAAACAGACCAAAACTAAGTCGTACGGGGCATTTAAAGAAAATTGTTAATACATTTTTGTTCTTCCGATTAAAATCTAAGATTTCCAAATTTTCTATCTTTCAATCGAACCTTAAATCCTCCACCCCATAACCTTTAGTTTTCAAGACACGTGGTCACTTGAACACGTAAAAAGCAGGTTGAAAGTAAAGAAATGCGCCTGAAGGCACATTCTGCTTCACTTTAAGTTTGCGTCAAACGATCATCTGCTAGGATAAGAAATATATTTCTTCTGGTGCATATCCTATATTGTCATGGTGCATACCGGTATTCTATATTCTTATAGTGCATATAAATTGAAACAGGTTCAAAACGCGCTATTCGTGTGCGTTTGTGTTCAAAGCACTCTTTCCAAAACAATATATATACCACTTACAGCCATTTAGATCTTCACAAAATAACAGAATAAACCTTATATCCATAAAACCCGAATATTTCGGGGAAAATCCGTAGGTCCGGAGAAACTAACAAAAAAGAAGCCGAATATTTCGGATAAACTGGAGAAATGGCAGCCCTGGCAACTTGTATCATAGGTGTTTGACTCGTAAGAAATAGGTGCTATACAATTATGTTTACAGTGGAGAATCTGTTATTCTTTCCCGTTTAAACACAAACGTACGCAAACGCAAAGCACTAACACGTAGAAAAGAACAACTTTTGGACAATTCTGATAATTCTTATTTATCTTGGTGTCAAACAGTTTGGAGCCGGCGTCTGATCTGGCTCCAAACTGTTTGCACTGCAAATAATAGTTTTAGCGTAAACGCGTTTAATGGGAAAGAATAACAGATTCTCCACTGTACATACATACTATTGCATTCGTTTCTTACGAGACAAACATCTCTGAAATATATTGGCCTGTATTTAAAAATTTCAACATTGTGCAATGTAGTTAAACAGAAAATTTATTGTTTTAAATGTGACGTGTTCGCTTATATTTAATGTACAGGCGAGCATCACGTAACCGTGACATCGTTTTTGGTTTAGTGTTTCTATAATTTTACCATGACAACCAGAGTTCTACATGGACTAAACCTCTTTGAACACATTAGAAGAGACATATACCAGAAGTTATATCTTATTTAGTTTGTTTAAGTCTTTGAATGCATCTTGTAATGATGGCTTCTGTAACATGTTACTTCTTTAACAAGAGGTCCATGATGACAATACCTCAGTTAAACAATTTAGTAAAATAGCAAACTTATCGTAGAACTTATAACCACACAATTATAAATACACGTGTCAAAAGGTCCGTCTATTTACCCAAAACATAAGAAAAGAAAATGAGTTCAATCGACAACTACCTAATATCGTCAATTAAAAGCTCAAAGGGTTCAACAGGGCTGCCATTTCTCCGGATTTTTCCTAAATCTTCGGACTTTTTTCTAGTACATGGTAGTTTAAAGCAGGCTGAAAGTAAAGCAGAATGCGCCTTAAGGCTTTACGTCCAGCCTGCTTTAATCAGCCACGTGTCAACAAAACTAGAAACATGCGATTGGGAAAAGGTACGATTCGTAAAATCGCACTTGAAAAATGCAAATTTGGAAATCTTAGGATTTTTTATGTGAATTTATGGCAGCCCTGGCTCAACAATATATGAATTAAGTATGCTGTTGAGCCCTTTTGTCGTTAAACTGACGCTATGTCCTCTATCAAGATTTATGTCACAGGGGTAAAACATTACCTCGCCCTTGGGATCACAGTTTTACATAAAGTTATATTAAGTGAAATCTTCAAACATCTTCTCTGGAAATAATATGACCAGTGTGCCAAAGCTTTGATATTTGGCATGGTGTCTTTTCTAAAGGTCATTTACCAATATTACTAAAATGGTTCTGGTTCGTTTCATATCTAGGTCACAGGAGCTAAAGTAGATTTTTTTCAATTAAACAAATTTTCTTGTCTGAAAGCACAGTACGCTAAGCTTAGATACTTGGAACAAACCATCCTCTACAGGTTCTCCATCAAGATAGTTCAAATAATGCCCCTGGGGTAAAAAATGGTCCGCCCCGGGGATCACGGCTTTTCATAGACTTCTATAATGAAATCTTCAAACGTCTTATTCCCTGAAACTAATATGGTCAGAGCTTTGATATTTTTGGCATCGTCTCACTTCTATAGTTTGGTTTTAACCCGTCAGCTGTGACCTTTAGGACGAGTCCGCCCATAGAGATAAAGTGTCACAGATCATGTATTTGTTCACCTACCCTCGACAGTTTAATAAGGATAATGTGCCTTCTTTGTGAAAGAAACTTCGCGAGTTAGAGCAATTGGTAGCGTTACAGGGTACTTGTTTAAAAGTTGTGTGTTCGATTACCGCCAGATTTTTTTTTTATAATTCTGGACAACTATTTCATTTAATTATCAAACAAGTATTTTACTGGAGGTTCAGTTTTACAATAGTGTCAATGTTTACCATTCATTTCCTTTTTTCATACTGTCTTTTATCTATTTCAGTAACTTGAACCTTAGCCTATTACCATATAGCCTGTTTCTAGTTTTGAAAATAGGTGACAACTTAAAGCAGGTTGAAAGTACAGCAGAACGCGCCTTAAGGCTTATTCTGCTTTACTTTCAACCTGCTTTAAGCTACCATCTGCTAGAATGTAGAAAATAGTTCTTATCATACATATTCATAACTGTATATAAGTTGGAACTATTTTCCTCAATTGAGAAATAAATTAAAAGCGTAAAAAGGCATATTTATGGGTTAATAGGTTAAGCCATTTATGCCTGGATATTGCAACGGACTTTCCGTATGTGCTTTCTGGAAGACTTAATACATATGAACATCTCATATTCAAAAGCAAACAGTATAGCGTCTACACAGTTTTCCAATGTCACATTTAATAGATAATATGCTCAAATGGGTTAAACATCAATGTGCACATGTCAAACAGTTGAGTGACGAGATATTGCAATCGGTTTGTCTATCTGTTAACATTTATTAGAAACTTATTTAAATTGCTCAACATAATTATAAAAGACAATGTGTCATTGAATACGCGAACGTTAAACTTTGTTAGTAAGTAAGTGGTTGTTGTAAACACAGCTCGGAGCCTCCTCTGTCAAAGTTGAAGAAAACATTCCCCTTTGGTAAAAAAAATAAAAAATAAAAAAAATGGCATAGCACATGGTTGTTCAGTTTGAGCGATTTAAGGCCAGAGGGCCCTCTTGTTTACCTCACTCTGAAAATAATATGGCCAACATTTTAATATTTGGCATGGAAAAAACTCCTAGAGGTCCTTTACCATATTGCTGAGATCGTGCTAGTCTGTTACACATCTAGGTCAAAGAAACTATAAGTTTTGATTTTATCTCACCTGGCACGAAGTGTCAAGGTGAGCTATTAGAATCGCTGGATGTCCGTCGTCTGGCGGCAGTCCGCCCGTCGTCCACAATAGGTTCGATAACACTCTATCGGCTTCAAATTTCATCCGATCTTCATGAAACTTTATGACAATGTTTGTCTTGTAGAAATCTAAGTCAAGTTCGAATGTGGGTAATGTGTCGGGTCAACAACTGTGTCACTAGGTCAAATCAAAGAAACACCTTGTTAACACACTAGAGGCTACATATCTCATTAGATCTTCATGAAAATTGGTCAAAATGTTTGTCTTATTAATATCTAGGTCAAGTTTGAGTGTGGATCATTTCCGGTAAAAAAAATAGGCCACCAGGTGAAATCACAGAAAAACCTTGTTAACACTCTAGAGGCTACAAATCTCATTGGATTTTAATAAACCTTGCTCAAAATATTTTCTTTATTGATATCTAGCTCAGATTTGAACGTTGGTCAAGCCGGGTCAACAACTAGGTCACTTGTTCAAATCATAAAAGTACCTTGTTAACACTCTAGAAGCAACAAATCTCATTTGCTCTTAATGAAACTTGCTCAAAATGTTTGCCTTAATGATATCTAGGCTACTGTTGATTGTGGGTCATTATATAGGTCACTATAGGACAAGGTTTACATTGTGTACCAGGTGAGCAATTTAGAGCCATCTTGGCTCTTGTTCAATGATAAACTCTTCATGTCTGAAAACGGCAAATCATATTCCACAGCTCCTCTACCAAGTTTTAACAAATTATTCTCCTTCAGTAAAAATGATCCATGGCAGCACAGGGTGTTTTCCAGGTGAGCAATTTAGGGACACATGACCCTCATGTTTCCTACAGGATCTAACACAAGTCTACATTCTTTCCTGTGGGAAAACTTCCTTAGTTGATTAGACAATGTAAGAGTCTAGGTGATAGATTTCCATTGCAGTTGGAGTTTAATATAAATATTTAGATTTCAGCGGGAGAAGGGTTATCAAAAGTACTAGGACTTGAAACCTAATGACAATACAAGGAAAATTAATTGTATACATGTATTAACCCATTGAAGAAAGTAGGAGCTATTGTCATCATTCCGATGTCTGCATGGGCGTCAGAAATCTTAATGTTGGCCACAACTTTAGAACCACATGTGATGCAAACTTTATATTTGGTATGTGTACTCACCTAAAACAGATCTAGAGCTCAGTAAAAATTTGCGTCGGGTCCAACAAATGTCAAGGTCATTTAAAGGTAAAATTGAGATGGTTTAATATTGGCCATAACTTTAGAACTGAGTGTGATAGAGACTTTATATTTGGCATGTGTATTCAACTTAAGAAGTTCTTGAGCTCAATTTATCTTGGGTCATGACAGACAAAGGTCAATGTCATTTAGAGGTCAAATAGGATTAAATTAACATTTCCCATTGCTCTGAAACAACATATGACACAGACTTCATATTTGGCATGTCTGCTCAATGCAAGAACTTCTTAAGTTCAGAACATCTATGGTCATGGCAGACAAAAGGTGAATGTCATTTAGAGGTAAAATAGGTTGATTTTAACATTGGCCATAACTTTGGAACTGCATGTGACAGAGACTTGACATTTGGCATGTGTGCTTCACCCAAGAAGCATTTGGGCTCAGTACAACTTGGGTCATGTCAGACAAAGGTCATGGTCATTTACAGGTCAAATTTGAAATTTCCAATAACTCTGAAACAACATGTGATAGACCCTTCATATTTGGCACGTTTACTCAACGCAAGAAGCTCTTGAGCTGAGTACAAGTTTAGTCATGGCAGACATGGGTCAAGGTCATTCAAAGGTTAAATAGGTTGAATTTAACATTGACTATAACATTGGAACTGCATGTGATAGAGACTTTACATTTGGCATGCGTACTCAAAGCAAGAAGCTCTTGAGATCAGTTCAAGTTTGGTAATGTCAGACAAAGGTCAAGGTCATTTAGAGCCCCACAGTACACAGCCAGACAAATAGCCAAGACAGACAAAGGCAAAAAGAATAGCTCACTGTTACTTCTTAAACTATTAGGATAATAAAACAGGATAACCCGCTTGCGGTTCTCATTGAATTTTTAGGGTTGATTTTTACAATACATTGTATATGTCAAAATGACAACCAAAGGAGCCCTCTGATCAGGGTCTACACTGTTTGCATAGGATAAAGGGTACTCCTCACAGGTTCACTGTTTGCAAATGAGCATATATGCTTGACTATGGTTCAACTGGTTAAATTCATTTTGTTTTAAGCAGTAATCCATGAACATTAAAAGTGGGTGGTTTGACTGGTCAATCAGTGACAATAGCAGAATTGTACTATATCAAATAACATTGTTTTGCCTGGAATCTGTGGGCAATTTATTTTTCTGTAAATTCATAGAATAAAAGTAACAAACAACAAAGTTTGGATATAAGGTTTGGTAAATTTGAATTCATCTCATCATCATCATCGGTATTTATATTAACCTGCAGGAGTGGGAGTGTCGTACACATCGGTGGGCCCCCTTCCAGGCAGCTGGCTAACTGCACGCATAGCAGATCTCACATTGGATCTCCACACATCCCTGTCACAAGGGTCGACTTCAGAAAGTTTCCACTCTCGTCTATCTCTCTCTGCTAGGGTCTTCCATGTCATCTTGGGTCGCCCTGGGCCACGTCTTCCCTCAATCTGTATGGTGCAGACTGTCTTAATTGCACCACTGGAGCGTTCAACGTGTCCGAACCAGCGGAGTCTTTTCTCTCTCAGAATGATGTCCAGGTCATCAAGGCCAAGTTGTGTTAACAGCTGATCTGACGTAACAGTAGCCACATCCTCTGGCTTCACATTGCAGATCTGTCTGATCATGGCTCTGTCGTTGCGACGTAAACCCTGGAGATTTGGACTTGTCAAGGGCCAAGTCTCACTTGCATGTAGCATTGCGTTCCTCACACATGAGCTGTAAACACGACCGCGGGTCTTGTAGGAGAGATGGCGGGTTGACAGAACTGGTAGCAGCTCCTTAAACTTCTTCCAGGCGGTTTTCACACGCGTGGTTGTTGCAAGTTCACATCAACCGGCTGCAGAGAGCATATCCCCCAGGTAGCAGAAGGATGATACCACTTCTAGCTTGTCATGACCGACCTGAACCTCATTCTGTGGCCTTCCGTCAATGGGTCGAGCAGTTCCTTGGCATCTAGTGCACCTGTATTCGGGATCTTCTGTCAGACGCTTGAGGCCACTAAATTTCTTATGCACCCAGTGTTTGCAGCCGTTGCAGTAGATGCTGTTGCTGCCTACACCAGTGCGGCAGATGGCGCATGGGAAGTCGCCTGAGCTTTGCAGGAGGTCCAGGCCTGTTTGCCAATTATCTTTTTCTGCAGCCACATGCTTAGCTATATCTCCTCTAACTTAAACCTTTACCTCTTAGCCTGTTTCTAGTTTTGAAGACAAGTGACCACTAAAAGCAGGTTGAAAGTAAAGCAAAATGTGCGCTAAGGCAAATTCTGCTTTAATTTTAGCCTGCGTTTAGCTACGATTGGCTTACATATATAAACTATTTATAATGCTGCATATTTATGAATGTATAAAGTGGAACTATTCTCTTCAGTGGAGGAACAAATGAAAGGAGGAAAAGTATGTATGGAGTTAAGCAATTTAATATCCTTGGGCTCACTTACGAAACTTTGTACGACAATATTGTGGTAAGTCATACTATAAAATTATAAATTATTATTTCTCAATCTAATCCTGTCTTGTGGCATCTCTTTGAAATCCTCTTGAAATGACCATTCCAAAGAGATGCCACACGACAGGATTAGATGGGAAAATAAGAAAGTAGTTGAATGGAGCAAGAGAACAAATGGTTTGGATAATTGTTTTCATAGTCTTTTAATTCTTATGACTTTGTTTTTCTGAGGTAACTCTGTAAATAAATGGTATCAGCGCTCCCTCCCTACAACGGCCCTCCCAACAACGATTCCCTCCTTAAAACGACCCTTGCCGCTCGTCCCCCAAACAGGACAATTTTGTCCAACCTATTCACGGCTGCAATGTCGTCTGCTCAAAATTGTCTTCTGCTGTTTTCTCAAAATTACATGACAGACATTTTGACAGAAAAAACGTAATGACGAGTGACAAACAGCTTGAATCCGGATCAGACGCCGCGTTACGTGGCGTCTGATCTGTATTCAAGCTGTTTGCAAATGTTAGCCAATGTCCCTCCCTATAACGACTCCCTCCGAACAACGTACATAATTTTTTGTCTCCCATTGGCATTGGGTGTTGTTGAAAAGAGGGAGCGCTGTACTACAAACATGCTGGATCCAACTCACAGTTCTTATTAGTACCAGGAATTATAACGATCAAGTCAAAGTGACTAACAATTTCCAGCAAGCCACTCCTAATACAGTAAAACCTCTCTATTACGACCACTAAAAGGAAGGCAAATTGATTGTATAAATACAGTTGACAACTTAACCCATTCCTCCGTTGAACAAAATAGTTCCAATTTAAACAGTCATGAATACTGATCTAAAGGAATATTTTCTTGATTATAGAAGGTGGTAGTTTAGAGCAGGCTGAAAGTAAAGCAGAATGCGCATTTATGTGTATTCTGCTTTACTTTCAACCTGCTTTGAGTAGTCACCTATTTAACAAATCTAGAAACAGGCTTTTGGGTAAAGTGTTAAAGCAAGGTGAAAGTAGAACAGAAAGCTCCTAAAGGACACATTACTTGAAGCAGCCACCAGCCTTAAATACCTGACAATTAACACAATTCATTGGTTGTAATAGAGAGGTTTTACTGTACTCGTAAGGATAAGGTAAACTATTCATCAATGTTTATACTTAGAGATGTCATCTAATATTTCACACTCATTGTCTACATATTCTAATATTACTGATGAACCACTAAAGATGGTATCGTCTTGCAGAAAACTGTCCAAGTCACAGTCTGTTTTGAGAATCGCACCATCATCTACCGAGAAAATTCGGAGTTTCTGAAAAGATAGTGACCAAATTTTAACCATTTAAACATAACAGTAAATTGAAAACAAGCTTTTTTGTTGTTAGTTGATAAAAATATATATAAATTTTACAACGCCTGTCAAACAATTTTAACCCTTAACCCTTACCCTTTCTACTTTAGACCACTTAAGGCAGGATGAAAGTAAAGCAGAATGTGCCTTAAGATGCATTCTGCTTTATTTTCAGCCTACTTTAAGCTTAAATCTGCTAGGATATAGGAAAGATTTCTGACAGTGCACATTTATTACTGTATAACTATTTTACATTTCACATTCATTATTATTATACCTCAGTTTCATTTACAGTGTTAAACTCCCATAGGCAACAGTGACATAAAAATACTGTCAGACTCACTGGGAAAAATATAACTTTCAAAAAAATACTGTTGCTCACTACCATAGGTAACGGAATGTCGTAAATGACGGCAAACTGAAAATTATGTAAAATCCATGTTAACACGCCAAAGTGTCATTTTAGATAAAGTTAAACTTGAATATACAGGGGTGTCACCTGCCAGCAAGCATCAGTATAACATTCTCTTTCCATAAAAGAAATTTCATTTCAAAATCTTCAGTAAATCAGAAGAAATCTGCATGAAAAGAAAATGTTGAAAAGGGGAATAACTCTCACAATATTGATACAAGAGTTATGACCTTTGTGCATTACCCTTCTACTTGTCAAGCTCTTTCCATAAATGAAGTTTCATCTTAAAAGTTTCAGTAGAACAGGAGTTATGAGGCGTGACACAAAAAGCGTGACGGACGGACAGACGGACGTGCCACCGAAGTGGGTTAGAGGGCCTTTTCTTTTGTTATTTTCTTTTGTTCGAATAACGGGCCACGGCCCCTTAGTGTATTGTTACGGAATGAACTCTATTGTCTTCTTTTGTTATGTTTACCGTTATCTGGCCCTCCAACCCACTTTAGTGGCGCGGACGGACGTCCCTAAATTTGGACACTTGTTGGGTTTTTCTTTTGTTCTCCATACCCAAGAATAACACAAAAATACCCAATAACACGCACGGAATGAATAGAATTTACTGTTATCTATTGTTCTCCATACCCAACAAGTGACCTTTCGTGCACTCGGACGGACGCCGGAAAAGTGATCCCTAAGTGTAACCTCTGCCTACAGCAGGTGACACAAAAATGATGCAAATAAACAGTCAGATCTGATGCATGTTTATTCATACAATGGGGAGATACAGATTAGAGTTTGTATATTTCCTTCAAATTGTAAACAGGTAGCAGCTTTAAGCAAAATGAAAATAGGAGCTTTCTGCTTTACTTTCATTTTGCATTCAGCACTTAGCAGTAACCTGCCTAATTAAACGCTGTTTGATATAGGTGACTTACATTGATGACTGTGAAGGAGAGTTGATTTCCATATATCAGTATAACTAACCTGTGCTGTAGAAACGTTGTTGTTGTTCTGTAAACCCAGTCTACTTGCAATACTGTCTATTACACGACCAATACTCCATGTCTGATGCAAAAGAAAGATACATTATTCATACTAGGTATGCATGCATGAAAAGCACATATAAAGTTCAACACATTTTCCCATAGCCTGATTTTAGTTTTGAAAATTGGTGACCACTTAAAGCAGGTTGAAAGTTAAGCAGAATGCACCTTGAGGCGATTTCTGCTTTACTTTCAGCCTGCTTAAAGCTTCTATCAGCTAGAATATAGAAAATAGTTCATATCCTACATATTCTTAACGGTATAATTGGAACTACTTTCCTCAGTGAAGGAATAAATTAAAGGCGTAAAAGGAGTATTTATTGGGTAATGGGTTGATCAACCATAGAAAAAGGAATCCGTTCAATAAAGCCTTAATCTTTGAAGACAAATACTGTAAGTTATCAAGCAAACATTTTCATTTTATTGTTTAATAATACTGTAATTGCAAAACTAATATGAAGTCTCACTGACTGTGTTACAAAAAGGAGACTGCTTAAAGCAGGATTAAAGTAAAATCAAAACCTACTACAGTAATTTCCTGCTTTTTCTCCAAGTGTCACCCTACTTAAGCTGTCAACTGTCTTTAACCAGTTTTCCACAATAGCCAAAAGTGCAAATCAAACATACATGTGTGACCAACTGTGTTTTAACTCTTTCCTCCCTGAAACTTAAAATGGACAATTCCAGTTTCCATTTTAGTCTAGTCCATTTCTGACTTTTAAGGGTTGTTTTTGTCAATGTTTGGCATTATGACAAACAGTGAAGACCCTGATCAGAGCTGGGTCTTCACTGTTTGCAAAGGACAAGTGTATTATTCACATGTACACTGTTTGAAAAGGATGCCTATATGCGGGACTAGGGCTCAAAGGGTTAAGGTAGGATATTGCTTAAACCAAGATGAAAGTAAAGCAGGAAGCTCTTTTAGCTTTGTGCTTGACTTTGATCTTGCTTTAAGCTGCCACCTGTATTCAACAACTTTAAAATAATATTCATTTGTCATGTTTATGTGAAGGAAGGGGTAAAAGTGTCCCACAATGCTTATGCCAAGTAAAGTGTTAACTCTTTCCTCCCTGAAACTTTAAATGGAGCCCTCTGATCTGGGTCTTCACTGTTTGCACAGGACAAGTGTACTATTCACATTTACACTGTTTGAAAAGCCGCCTATATGCGGGACTAGGGTTCAAAGGGTTAAACTCTGAACAGAACTCTTTGAGAGGATATAATAGGTGGATTTACTGTACAAGAAAACCATTCTTTGGCAAAGCTCATTATAAAAACAAATCAATGAATGAAAATAAATATTTTAAACAAGCATGAGTTAATATTCCCTTTAACCAATTAACCCTGATGGATAGTAATGTAAAGTTAAATGTACATATATTTACTTTTCAGTTTTTTTTAAAAAATAACATGTGCGTATTGCTCTTCAAGAACTTTTACCTTTGAGAAAAACATTGGCACAGGCTCCTTGTTACAGCGTAGGGGCAGACATACAGACAGATACACACGCTCTACATCTGGGCAGCCTTTGTCTCCCTGGGCTTTCATTTTCATCTTCATTAAAGCTACTTTAGCAGCTGTCTTACTGGCCTTGGATCTCACAGGTCGCTTCCTAGGTTCTGGTTTAGATGCTGAAACAATAACACTAACCCTTTACTCCATAGCAAACATCTAGTTTTGAAGTTCGGTGACTATTTAAAGCAGGTTGAAAGTAAAGCAGAATGCGCCTTAAGGCACATTTTGCTTTACTTTCAGCCTGCTTAAGCTACATTCTGCTACAGTATAGAAAATATTTCTTATGATATATATTCATGAGTCATGACAATTTTGTTATTGTGCTGATTTGTGTACTATGTATAAAATATTTTTTTAAGTCTTTACTGCCGATAACGCGCAATAGTTATATATGGGGTGAGAATCAAAACAGCTGTGATCGTGTTTAATTGAATGACTTAGTGCATAGTTAACTAGCTCTGTTTACCTAGAATCTGTTTAACATGTTCGGCTGTCTTGGAGGTACCACTGTCGTTTTGTTGTGGGTCTAGCTTTGAACACTTGTGGTCCTGTGCATGCCTATGACTGCAATGGTAAAATGAATTTTTTGGCAATCATCCTCATCTCCACACACTGAATCCTTGCTAATTCTGTAACAGTGTTAACTAGAACTGCAAACAACATATAATACACACTTCAGGGAGCATAATTCATGGAAAACTTGACAACTTTAAATGAAATTCAAACTCTATAAGTAGGTCATCAAAACAACATCATATATATCAGATTTGAACTCAACATGTCAAAGCATGTGGGTTAAGTGTGGAAAACAATATTATTATTTCTATTATTTTAAGTTTCAAAAGGGGCATAACTCATGGGGAAGTTGATGAATTGTGACAACGCATAATTTCAATGTGCAGTTAATCAAAACAATGTCATATACCAAATTTTAGTTTGGTACATATATGTCAAAACATATACGAGAAAAGAGCGGAAAGCATATACATGTACAAGAAAAGAGCGGAAAACAAGACGGACAGATGGAGGGAAGGTCAAGATCATCATGATACAATAATATCCTGTCTGAAGACAGATGTATAAAAATCTGATGTTGCAGAAGACGAAATGTTTAATGAAATAATACATATGTTCAGTTGTGACTAAATGAATAACTATGGAAATATCTGTTTTATGCAAAATATAAAGGCCTTTATGGAATGTTTTAGTCCTGTATCTTCTTTTGAATGGAACACACAAAGGCCTTATTTATTACTTTTTGTCAACTGATTACTTAAGGCACATTTTGCTTTACTTTCAGCCTGCTTTAAGCTACCATTTGCTATAATAAAGAAAATATTTCTTATAACAGAGATTCATCACTGTATAATTTAGAACTACATGTACATGTATTTTCTTCAGTGGAGGAATAAATTAAAGGCATAAAAAGCGTATTTAAGGGGCAATGGGTTAAACCTCTCTCAAAGACAGTCTGTTGGTTGATTGCTGTGCACTCTTTATAATTAATTATATAAAGTAGGAAAGACAAGAAATACCTGAGACAGAAAGAGAGGCCACATTTCTCACAAAATATAGGGGTTAGCTCCCTTTTAGAGCATTCTTCCAGGCTACATGTATAACTTTTGATTCCATCATACTCCCCAGCCGCCTTCTGGATATTCTCCTGCAAGTTAACAATGACATGAAAATAACTTTGGATCATAGCTCTACAAGAAATCATAATGTATTTATTGAATATTGCATCATATTAAACATCACTTACAGAACAAGAACAGAACAGAACATCTTTTATTCAGACTTGTACATAAGTACATCATCTTAAATTCACTTACACACAGTAGTGCAACGATCGGATCAGATTTCATATTAAACATCACTTACAGAACAGGAACAGAACAGAACATCTTCATCTTTTATTCAAACTTGTACAAAAGTACATCATCTTAAATTCACTTACACACAGTAGTGCAACGATCGGATGGCGTTGTTTACAAAACAGTGTGTATGTAAACAAAGAAAAATAAGGATAAATGCAACTGCAACATGTTCTATTGGTAAATCAAAGCAAGTGACTTGTGTGACTGCATGGTGTAGTGGATAAGCGTGCTGCCTATAGTAGTACTTATAACTACATTGTAGTTACTTTTGAGGGTCGTGAGTTCGAACCTAGAGAGCACCACTTTTCTTTTTTTTTATATTACACTGATATACGCTGACAAACGTAGTTTGAATTAAACATGTATAGAATGAGTAAGTCAAGTAATATCACAGACAATTAAGAGCTACATCATGTTGTCTCTTTACTGATTACAAAGATGTGTTTTGACCCTATTACTGCACGATGTAAAAACACAACGTTATTGAAAAACAGACTCAATAATATAACTTAAGAATCTGTGAGAATTAAAATCTGTGGTAAGTGAAACAGAACGTCGTTTATTTGAAATTTGTAAAAAAAAAAAATATATCCCCGAATGTAGGATTCGAAACGAGACTTCTGCGTGAAAGTCTAACAGCATAACCACTACGCCAATACAGCATATGCTAGTATGGTTGTCAAACTTGTACTAATCGGTAATTTTGACTAATTTTCTTTGTTTACAATCGCACTGTTTTGTAAACAACGCCACCCGATCGTTGTTCTACTGTAGTTATACAATGTTTTTGTTTAATTAACCCATTACCCAATAGCAGGGCTCCAGATAAGAGGGAGTAATTAGAACAAATCCAACATTTTCTTACTGATTTCAGCACCAAATCCTATGGTGTTACTTATCATTAGAATCATCTTGTACAGTAGAGACGATTGTAATAAGTAGTGACACCATAGGATTTAATTCAGAAATGAACATTTTAGTTTTTGAAATGCTCCCCTTATCTGGAGCCCTGAATAGTCTGTTTCTAATTTTGAAGACAATAGGCCACTTAAAGCAGGTTGAAAGTACATGTAAATCAAAATGTGCCTTAATGCATATTCTGCTTTACTTTCAGTCTGTTTTGCTTTACTTTTAGTCTGCTTTAAAGAACCATCTACTAGAATATAGAAACATTTCTTTAGGTACATATTCTGACTGACTGCATTAAGTGAAACTACTTTCTTCAGGGGAGGAATATATTAAAGGCATAATTGGCATATTTGTGGAAGATACAATAGGTGTTTATATATTATTATGTGACCTGAAGCAAGATGCATTGTATATATCACTGTATACTACTGACAAAAGACTTCCTCCACTTATTTTCACCATATCAAACCAATAAAGAAGTCTCTGGTCTATACTTAATAGTTTTGCATTGTATGATTACTGCTGGTCATAAAACTTTGTTGTCAATTGGACACCAATGTCTGATCTGTACTCAGGACTCCAGATAAAAGGGAGCAAACTGAACAATTCTCAAATTTTCTTACTCATTTCAGCACCAAATCCTATGTTTTTAACTTGTTACTACTCATTAGAATCGTCTGGAAGTGACACCATAGGGTTTAATGCAGAAATAAAGATATTATTTTTTGAAATGTTCCCTTTATCTGGAGCCTTGTACTATAAAGAAATAAGTGACAAGGCGACATATACAGGGCTGCCATTAGTTGATATGAAAAATCCGAAGATTTTCCAAATTTGCATTTTTCAAGTGTGATTTTACGAATAGTACCTTTACCCCATAGACTAGCCTGTATCTAGTTTCGTTGACACGCGACTACTTAAAGCAGGCTGTAAGTAAAGCAGAATGCGCCTAAAGGCTGCTTTAAGCTACCATGTACATGTATTGGAAAAAAAATCCGAAGATTTAGGAAATATCCGGAGAAATGGCAGCCCTGCATATATTGATGTTGTCTTACCTCTGTACACTTGTGAGAGTCAAAGAATCTGTGATCTGAGCTGAAAAATCATTGAATCTGAAGTAATCATTGAAAGACAATTCTTAAAATCAAATATCATGATCCATTTGAAAATGTTAAATTTTAAAATAAACTGTTTCTGTCGTGAACTGAAAGAAAGGTCATGTCATTCTAAGTTTTTTACTGAACATTGATTAGTCTACAAACATTTGTTATGAATTATTGTACTGCTGAGGATATTTGATTTGATTTGTTTTGATTTTACGTCGCTTTCAACAGTATTTCAGTCATATCGCGACGTCCAGCTATTTACAGGTGGAGGAAGACCCCAGAAGCCCTTTATGAACTGTTTCAGACATAAATTGGCAACTGGGTAGAACCACCGACCTTCCGCAAGCCAGCTGGAAGGCTTCCCCACATGAAAAATCCGAACGACCCTACTGGGATTCGAACTCACAGCGGTGAGGAGCTTAGTGATGTAAGTCACAGTGACTATACCACTAGGCCACGGAGGCCCCTTGCTGAGGATATAAAACCATGTATAGATGTATAAAACTGGCAAAAATATTCACACCCAGACTGTCTCTCCCACACCATGCCAGCAGTCTAACCACTGACCTACTGCGCATACACAATGAATCTGTGACTTATTGATATTCCACAAAGTATCTGTACCAAACCATGCTCAAGCCTGCAATATACATATAAACTCACAAATGGCATTTTTGTATTTTCCAATTAAATATCTTGATTAACCGACGCGCCATAGCCAACAACTCCATAAATAAATGCATCACTTTACTAATTAATTTTAATGTGAGGGATTCCTTTGCAAGAAAATAGAGCTCTCAGATCAAGTTATTCACTACTTGTTTTCAATTTAATAATTTTTTTAAATATTTTTTTTTTTTAAATAAAGTTTAAACATTATTTATTTTACATTGATTATGAAACAAGCTACATTAACTTATACAAATCACTCTCAAAGCTCAATGGTGGCATATTTGAGTATTTCTGTGGGAGAAAACCCATGTGCTCAGATGGGTAACCAATCTCTCACATACTGCCCAGACTCAGGGTGGATTTTGATAACCACATTGGTGAGAATCGAGCATGCTTTAACTGCGCGATTCAAATACCCAATATACCTTGATACCTCTTCTACAGGATATAGGCTTCTGCTACAGGAAATAGGCTCAATAAACCAAAGAATTCAACATAAATTGGTCACAGTTTATTTGAGAAAGTTGGCACTCTCAGGGTTAAAGGCACAATCCCGCTCAAATTGGTGTTTAAAACGCGCAATTTCTTATATGTGTGCATTTTCTATGTATTAAAACTAAGTGAAATCGAGTGTAAGAAGCCTGACATATGCACCCACTTCGTAAAGAATCCTACCTAAATGTGTCGAATTCTTATCGTGGTGGTTTACATTATAAGCGGGTTTGTTTACAAATAAGATTACGGGCTGGTTCCGAGAACTCTCGATCGATCGCATAAAGGTCACGTGATTGATTCGGCCGCGACAATGCGTATACATTGCATCAGTTTAACGGCCAAACTTAAAGGAGTTGTCTCTCTTTGGTTGTAAAGCACTCGACTTGTTGTATAGAATTATGCAAATGAGCTTTACCGAGTATGTCCGTAAATTTTCGTCGCTATTCAAAAATAAACAAACTTGATTACTTGTTTCCACAAATTTCACTGTTCGTTAGCAATATTGCTTCAAATATCACCACGTATTACTTCTTTTTATATGGAACGCTTACGACAGTGACATAAATTTCATGTAAGAAAAATGTTTGATTCTGTTTATGTGGGAGTAATATAGTGGCTTTAACATGTATTTGATTATAAAACGAAACATGTACACATACTTACCAAAACGTTTTCAGGCATCCATTACAAGAAAAAGGGAGAAAATCTGAAAATGAATGAAAATTTGGTCAGAACAAGACTAAGTGCTGCAAACAACAGTGTTCCTCACAGTCAATTGGTGTTATAAGAGCTCCAGATAAGAGGAGTATTTCAAAAACTAAAATCTTTTTTCTGCTTTAAACCCTATTCTCTTTTCCAGTCATCCGGGTATTTAATGTCATAGGCATACTCTCGGTCCTTCATTCTGATGGCGTTGGTTTTACTCGGAGAAAAAATTAATTCTAATTTTCGGTAAAATCATGCTTTTGCAACTTATGAAAGACCTTTGTAGTATTCATGGGACCAGATAGATAATGCGTAAAAAAGAATGAGATTAAACGCCCTGCTGCACAAACTTGTGTAGATTTCGGGTTTGTTGTCCCTGGGTGCGCGTGCTCGTTAAGTGTAAACAAAGAGTGTATGACGCCACACTGGAAAAGAGAATAGTGCCACTACTTACTAGAATCGTCTCAAAGAGACGCCTCTAAAAAGTAGTAACACCATACGATTTGGTGCTAAAATGAGTAAGAAAATGTTGGATTTGCTGGTTTACTCCCTCTGGAGCCCTGGTGTATATAAAAATGTAGGCATAAAAATCTACATGTTCTAGTATCATGATTTTTTCTGAGCAGACGATGTATCCGAATGCCATTTTCGTCCGAACCTATAGTAAACAGAAAGCGCACGTCTCGTCTGACGTATTTCCAGAATAAGAGAGTCAGATACTGACATATATTAATCGATGATGATGAAACTCAGAAATATTAATCTTAATCAATTCAATTTGTATCAAAGATTCGCCTACCGAGCTGTTTACATGTTTCTACACTGCAGTGTTTTCCTAAATGCGGAAGCTCTGCCATTCTGTAGATTTAGACTAAACCTCGGACCATTTGGGGGTTTATTAGGAGAGTATATATTTGTTTAGTCCTGTTTTAGGTCACATGTTCTTTTAAATATCTGCTTTAATTCAACAATATTAATATAACAAGATTATCCTCGTGATATAGGATAAACTTTCTAACAACGTGTTATTTTTATCAGATTTATTTTTGTAATCCAAGTTTTATGCTATACCGGAAGTGGTTGGTTGCTCGTGACCACCAAAATAAACAATATGGAGGCAATGTTGACAGGTGCTTGATTAGTAAATTGGATAATCAAAATAAAACACCAAAATGGCTTTGATGAAAAGGTCGACATTGCCAATAAGACCATGGAACAGCGCAGATACACGGAGTACATCTGTGAAATGTATGCCAACTACTTATGCGTTATTATAACATGAATACCAGTTAATAATAACAATAATAATATCCTGACCATTTAAATTATTTGTTTAATGTTTTTTTATACTGCTGTACATCCCTTTCGGGTATTACTAGCAGTGGCGCTTATGTGATGCACCAGGAACTGTCACTTTATACTGACACTTACAAACCACTGGCCAGTCGTTACTTTTATGCTAACCAAAATCCTGAGCGCCAATTAAGGAGGGAAGCCATTTCTACCAATTTAATGGCTTCCCAAATCACTGTATGTTGGGAAGTGAGTTAATATATATAACGCAACAAAAACGTCTATGTGTGAGTTTAAGTTTTGCATCAACAGTATTTGTTGTCGCTGGGTCGATCACACCGTTTGCTACAAATGGTGGTAGCAGGTGGGATAAAGACATCTGCCGGACCTGAACTGTTGCCTTACCTGTGGTTATCCCAGGGTCCAAGTCTTGGCACAAGACTTCTCGTTGGGGAGTTTTGTGAAATGTTGGTATATGCAAATGAGGCTTCCCAAATCACTGTATGTTGAGTTAATATATACAACTGAGAACTCTTGATTTGACCTTAAGCTTTGCTTTGACAGGGTTTGTTGTTGCTGGGTCACTTAAGGTTTGCATGCTACATATACTACATGTAGCTTTACATGAACATTGAACTTGGATAAATTACTTGTAACAGTTTATAGTTGATAGCAAGCAAGTTAGCAAAAGATATAGATTGCAATTGACAGTCTTGTCGTTTGCTGCACGTTTGAAGTGTTTCCAAAGACAACCTGGCAGGAGGTATAGATTTTCTTTTTTAATTCAAATTTTAATTGTAAT
The DNA here is from genome assembly GCA_922989275.2 of Gari tellinella. Classification (NCBI taxonomy): domain Eukaryota; kingdom Metazoa; phylum Mollusca; class Bivalvia; order Cardiida; family Psammobiidae; genus Gari; species Gari tellinella. The sequence continues at coordinate 29,892,572 of OV277862.1, forward strand.
CCAGTATAACTGAGGTAGGGATTATTTAGATTATAGGTTTATTGATCTGATTTACTTTCAGCATGAACCAATCATTGACAGAGCTGTTTTACAATAAACAAATGACATCTGTAATTACTAATTAGTATGAATATTTTGATGTGACATCATATGCATGAAGGCACAAACACTTTATGCTCTGGATCCAAACTAATATGCATGTGCAGATCTGAGTATATTCTTGATGTATGTACAAGATAAAAATTTTAATCTAAAGGTGTAACAACTAAAACCATCAATTGTTTGCAACCATGATGTCAGAAAATCAATAGTATATCAATTGATTTTCAGTTCTTCAAATTACACAAAGTTCAATTTTTACTGCTATAAATTTATTGTTTTAGTGCCACACATAGAAAAACCACCTGCCATAGATTATGACCAGCTGAGAAGACTATGCAGTATAGAGGGGTTACGGGATGTTAGGTAAGGCATCATTAACGTTGAAGTTACAAGAGGGATGCTAAATCAGTTAACCCCCTTCGTCATATTTTTATGCCTTTAATTTATTCCTCCACTGAAGCAAATACTTCAAATTTATACAGTCATGAATATGTATCATATGAAATATATTTTTTATTCTAGCTGAGGGTAACTTAAAGCACTGCTTAAAGTAAAGCAGAATTCACAATAACACACATTCTGCTTTACTTTCAACCTGCTTTATATGGTCCCTAATCTTCAATACTAGAAACAGGCTATGGGGACTAAATACTAGCCGTCTGCTACCTACCCAAGTCGCTGGGACATTCGCAGCAATCGACAAAATGAAATCAGGATTAAGTAAGAAGTAACGGTTCAACAAAATTTGTGCTAATAATATGATTACACTGTTGGCTTGCCTAGTTATAGAATAAGTGCACTTGACTTGTATTATAAATTCACCTTGGCATTGATGTTGGTTAAGATATGGATTAACTCTTACCATATATATGTGCCACAGCGATTACCTTTGCAAACAATTTCGATCTGGATAAGATGAGATGTAATAATGCGGTGTCACATCAGGATCCAAACTGTTTGACACTCTGACCCTGGTGTTTTAAAAAGGAATTTTGAACATTCTATTTTTAGAAAAATAGCAGACAACAATATTATTATTGCTAATGAAAAATTTACCCAGCAAAGATTAAATGCTGTGAAATGTTTGATCATCTTTGATTATTTCAGAAGAAATCTCAAAACATGTCTATTTGAAAATGACTCACTATATTATTAGTTGAATGCTTTTAAAGACTGTACATTTAAGTCATTATTAAAACTTTATAGATTTATATAAATATTCTGTGAAAAGCACAGATGAATATATTCAATAATATCTGTGCTATAGAAATGACATTGAATTGAATTGAATTAAATCAAATTGCTCAAAACTTTTGAAAAAAACAGATGCATCTTTACATTTCAGCAAAGGTGTGACAGAAACTACTGGAGATGCACATGAAGAATTTATGAACACATACACACAGATGTTTGTGAAGGAACCTAAGAAACTTGGATTCCCAATACATTCTGAGCAAAGGTAAAACCAAACCAGTATCTTTTTCCCCTCAAGACCCACCAGGGAACATCTGTTTTACCTACCTACTGTCTTTAAGACAGGAAGATCCCTATCTTATTCACCCCTGAAGCCTTAAACAGACAAACATGATTGTTTTTAGATGCACCAATTAATTGCATTAAATATTGATTTCATATTCAGAATGGTATGATTTGTAAATTAGTGTGTATGTAATTGTATGTCTATACATGTATTTTTATTTTTTCTAGGGAACAGCAGAAATCATCTTCAAAAAACCTTACCAACAATGCAACAGGTACAACACTTTTTCTACCATTGATTGCATCATTCATGCTTAGCCCTTCTAATAGTGTATATTAACAGTTTTTGAAAACAGTATAGATCCAGACCTGACAGCTCCTAAAGGCACTGTTTTCTGATAGTATCAGTGTTTAATAGGAGTTGCAACCTTTACTTCGTGAAATTTGCCATAGTAGTATTTCTTTAGCCAATGTACTAGTTTAGATAATAGATTTTCATAGTTAATTTGTTAGCTCACTCACGCCTCATGACACCTGAAACTTTAAATGAACAGTACCAATTTCCAGATAAGTTTAGTCTATTTCATAGCCTGACAGGTACTTCTCTCAAGTTGGGTTTTATAGTATTATACTATAAATAGTATAAGATTATTAAACCCAACCCAAGAGAACCACCTATGGCTACTCTTGCTTATTAAGGGTTGTTGTTTGAAATGTATTGCAATACGTCAAACAGTGTAGACCCTGTCTGCACTGTTTGCATGGACCAAGTGTACTCAGGTGTACTGTTTGCAAAGAATGCATACATGGATTCAAAGGGTTAAAGACAGGTGGCAGCTAGTCTAAATCAGGATGAAATAAAGCAAAAAGGCCAATGTTTAAGCAATCACCTAAACACCAATGCATGTAAATTATAAGGTTCAGTTCTATTAAATTCAACACCTAGTTATATACAAAGAACTCATCTCTTTAACTCTTTCAACTCTAAGTAACTGTTGTTGGTTATTAGGTTCTCTTGTGGATCTTTTTAGTTACCAAAAGTCCAAAACATGAACCAGTCAGAATTGTGGGTAGCTTAATAACTATACTGCTCTAAAATAGCAAACAGTGTAGACCCTGACCGGCCCTGTGATCAGGGTCTACACTGTTTGCAAATGTAATAATAGTATATTTTAAACAGGTCCATGGTGTTGAAAGAGTTTAGTTATTGAAAATTATGAGTTTCATGTTATTTCTTATTTTGCAGGCAAAACTACAGAAGGAGATAAGAAGAAGCCCAAAAAGGAGTGGCCCATAGACCAAATAACACATGATATCAAAGACTACCTTCCCTTACTGCACAAACAGAGGAAAATAGAAGATCCTAAACTTATACGACAGGAAAACCTCAAAACCCTCAGAAGGACCTTAAGGAAATTGTAAGATAATCCATTTAACCTCATAGATACACCTTTTTATGCCTTTAAATATTATTATTTACTGAGAGTGTACAGGTTTTGTAATCTAAATCATGTCTCATGAAATACCACCAAACTATTTGAAACATAAATGAACAAATATTTTTTGACTGAGCTAGAAATATATTGATATTTTCATGTCCCAATGTTTCAGCACAATATGGTTATACATTGTACAGTGCTCCCTCCCTACAACGACCCTCCCAACAACAACTCCCTCCTTACAAAGACTCTTGCAGCTGTTCCCCAAGCAAGACAATTATATCCAACCTTTTCTTGGCTGCAATGTCGTCTACTCAAATTTGTTGTCTGCTGTTTTTCTCAAATGCACATATAAGTGGACATTTTGATAAAATAAATATAATGACGAGTGACAAACACCTTGAATCCAGATCAGACACCGCGTTACCCGGCGTCTGATCTGGATTCAAGCTGTTTGCAAATGTAAACCTGTTTTTCTCTCTTTAAAGACTCCTTCCGAACAAGGCACACAATTTTGGTCTCCCATTCAGGGGTGTCGTTATAGAGAGGGAGCACTGTACATGTATAGGTATTCTAGAGTTGTAAGTAATAATATCTATTTACATGACATTTTTCCCAATTTTTCAGGCCATTTCAAAGAACAGTAGCAGACAATGACAAAATATTCAACATCATTCGCACATTTCCATTTTTCAAAGAACACATACCAGACCCTGTGCTGAAGGAGTTATGTGTGGTTGCATTACATGAGACCTGGAAAGATCCTGATTTCACAAGTAAGCACTATCATCAAATTGAACCTTTGAACATCAACATACTCATCGTTAAAGAACAGTGTACCTGTAAGTAGTACTTTGTACTATGCAAACAGTGTACACCCAGATCAGAGGACTCCTTAAGGAGCCCTCTGATCAGGTTCTGCACTGTTTGTTTCTTGGCAATATATTGTAAAAATCAATCAAAACAGTCATAGATGGACTAATCTTAACTTGAAACTGGGATTGTCCAGTAAAAGTAAATTCAGAGGTGAATGAGTAAATCTTGTATTTTGTAATGTCATCCATATCGGCCATGTCATGCCTTTCTTTGACATTATGGTCAGTTAATACAAGAATGAAAGTATTAAACATAGTTTACGTTGTACAGTAAAACCTCTCTATTATGACCACTAAAGTGTGTTGGTTATTAGAAGTTCATGACAGGTGACTGCTTAAAGCAAGGTAACTTTCTGTTTTACTGTCACCTTGCTTTAAGCTGTCACCTGTCTTTTATAAATCAATTAGCCTTCATTTAAGAGTTAGTAATAGTGAGGTTTTACATTGTATATTTCAGTTTTTGGGAACACTGGGCTACACATGGTTCTACATGGTACAGTGGCCCCTATAACACACCCTTATCTCAACGATGATGAGGGTGCGTCACTACGACTGCCAACTCCTCTAGTCTTAAATGAGCCAGAAGAGACGGTGAGTTTTGCCATTGTGACTTAACCCTTTCCGTTATAGATAAATGCCTTTTCAATTTTTTTATCTGTTCCTTGTACGGTTAAACAGCTTTAGAAAGTTTTTCCTACACCCTGACAAGTGGCTGTTAAAGTAAGCTGAGAATAAAGCAGAAAGCTCCTTGATGAGCTTTCTGCTTTACTTTCTACCTGTTTTAATGCTGTTAAAGCGACTCGCAACCAGATGGTGCATTAAAAAAAGTAATTTGTAAATATGTGTCAAACGCTTATATAAATGGTAAAGAATTAGTTTAGGATAAGAAATTCTGTTTAAAAAAATGTATTTCAATAAAAAAAAATATTGGTCTCTTGTGGGATTCGAACCCGGGGCCCCGGCATTGGCGGACAGAAGGCAAAATAGGGGAAACCGCTTAGACCAATGGACCACGGAACTATCCGTTTATCTCGGATCGATTTAACGTATTTCAATGTGTAGCGATCGAAAGTGCATACAACTTCATAATTCGGCTCAAGTTTATGTCTGAGCCCGTGTAGAGAAGCAACAACAACAACTATACCGTCTACTAGTCGGTATAGAAAAACGATGGAAAATATCTAAAAATCTAAGATTCGGTGACGATTCTTGAGACTTTTTTTGGACTGATCATATTTTTTTAATGTCAGAAGCCAAATAATGCCACAAATTTGCTTTTATTTGAGTATTTTATTTTATTTTGACAAGTACACCATCCGGTTGCGAGTCCCTTTAAGGAAAGACTAACTCTACAAAAATAATAAAAACAACACAACACATAGTTATAGAGAATATAGCAACTGGTCGAGGGCTCCATTTTAACCCTTTACCTCATAGATACACATTTCTACCCATCTAATATATTCCTCCAATGAAGAAAAAAGTTCCAATTTATATAATCATGAAATTACATGAATATGCATCATATATGAACTATTTTTTATATTCTATCAGATGGTAGCTTAAAACAGGCTAAAAGTAAAGCAAGTTAAGTTGCATTCTGCTTTACTTTCAACCTGCTTTAAGCCACCACCTGTCTTAAAACTAGAAACAGACTATGGAGTAAAGAGTTAATTTTTTATTGTATAATTATATTGTTATATGTTTGCTAACAAAGCACATGTATATCTTCCAATTAAATGTGTCTGTTGTGTATTTCTTATATATAGTTGGGTACAGGAGAATGCTTTGGTACCTTGAGAAAGGTAGAAGGGAGAGAACCCAGTTCAAAGTAAGTACATGGCTTTATATAGCCCTTTACCCAATAGTCCGTTTCTTGTTTTTGAACAGGGTGACCATTTAAAGTAAGTTGAAAGTACAGCAGAATGCATCTGAAGGCGCATTCTGCTTTATTTTCAGCCTGCTTTAAGCTGTCATCTGCTAGGTTATGAAAAATATTTCTTTTGGTTCATGACTGTATAAATTCAGTGGATGAGTAAATTAATAGTGCTATAAGGCACTTCTATTAGGGAAAGGAAGGTGAAAAGGTGATGGTCTTAACTCATTCAACCCTGAAATTTTAAATGGACAATTCCAGTTCCCAGTTAAGACAAGTCAATTTTCAATTTTTAATAATATACATGTACATGTGTTGCAAAATAACACTAGTGCAGACCCTGATCAGAGGGATTCTGTAGGAGCCCTCTGATTAGGGTCTACACTGTTTGCATAGGATAAGTTTACTTTTCATAGGTACACTGTTTGTAAATGATGAGTATATAAGTCGCTAGGGACAAATCACTCACTCACGCTCACTATCATAGTTTAACGTCTGTGTTCCCTTCATCAGGGGTTCGACAAATGTTATAATCAATGAATGCAAACTTTATGTTCCATTATTCTACCTGTGAAAAAAAAAGCCTCCAAACAACTATTTTTATAATTTCAGGGTTTACAGCGTAGTTACAAAGGACAATAATTGTGAATTTTTAAAAATACCAGCCACAGACTATGCCAGGGTCATAGAGGTTTGTAAATATTGTTTATCCCATTAACGATGTATTAGATAATTTTTCACCCCATTAAAATTTGCGTCCGCTGAATTGTTCCATGCTTAAATATTGGATGAGACCATTTATTATCTAAGGACTGCCTGGTCTAAATTTTGATTTTCGTTTTGTTTTATATTGAAATTCCTATCAGCAAACAATGTAGACTCTGATCAGGCGCTGCATGATGCAGCGTCTGATCAGAGTCTACACTGTTTGACTATGTGCCTTTTATTGACGGCTAGGCACAAATAGGTTAATTAACATGTGAAAATATTTGAGAGCATTAATTTTATATTGCAGCAAATCAAACAAAGAGAACACACAGAGAAGGTGAATCTACTATTGTCCTGTGGGCAGTACAAGCTATGGCCTCGACAGCCTTTATTAAAAGTTGCTGAATTGATAGAATGGGTGACTTATCCACCAAATACAGGTATAATACTTATAACCAAGACTACACATTTTCACACTAAGGTTTACTTCGACCATAGACAGGGTAGTTCTTTGCTTTTAACGTCGCTATATACAATTCACGTAAGATAAATATAGGATATTACATGTCAAGTGTTCATAATTTATTGGATTTATTAAACGAGTCTTTTAGAAAACGATAAAAACGAGGCTTTGCCGAGTTTTTATCGTTTTCTAAAACGACGAGTTTGATAAATCCAATAAATTATTAACATGAATGTTATATTCTTTTTATAACATATAATAATCTAGAAAAGTTATTTATCGCAGCCTTTGAGGTCAAGTGAATGCTTAGCGCGATATAAGTAGATCTATACAGGAAAAAAAGTTGTTCCAAATTAACCCCGTTCACTAGCATAATGTTTATGTTATTATATGTATCAGTAAACACTTTTATGTAGATCTAGTATTGATTAATTACACCAAAAATCTATAAATTGAATTTACATGATGGAATGAAGACGTTGGAAATTGAGCGCATAGAACACATTTTAATGACGTCACAAGTAAACGACGTCATGGCGTACCTCATTTGCATAGTTATTCAACTAGTTATATATGATATTTAAACAACGGGTGTTATTCAACGCTCACGACGTCTGTTATGTTATAAAATAAAATAAAACATAAGAATTCCCCAGTTGCCAAGGGGGTTACGTGCTAATACACTTTAGTGGCATATCTTGTTTTGCCTTCTCCGACCAGCTCAATTGTTTTACTTTTTGAATAGTACCGTAGTTTTGCCTAAACTAATATTTATGTGTTTTTGTAGGTGTTTTGCCCCCATTCACAAAAATAAAGTTTTTCTTTGCCAAATTTGGTTTTAGTCTCTTTAAATCTAATAGTTAAACACTAAAAGCAAGAAATGATAAGTTTGTGCAAATCTTACAACTATCATCCTAAGGCAACGAAAAAGTGTTGAGACAGTTCCTTTCCACAGTCAAATACATAAAGCGATCCCTCAAAGTATGTACAAGTTTTATGGACAAGACATCAGCTTAATGCAGATAAAAAATAATGCAGAAAACTCCTTTTTACATTACTTCTCTTCTGCATTAAACAGTCACTTACTTTCTTCATTTGATTGTCCCTCACACAGGTTTGAATATACAGTAAAACCTCTCTATTATGACCACTAGAAGGAGGTTGGTTGATTGTATAAAAGACAGGTGACAGCTTAAAGCAAGGTGAACGTAAAACAGAAAGCTCCATCAGGGGCTTTCTGTTTTACGTTCACATTGCTTAAAGCAGTGATCTTCCTTAAACTCCTGATAATTAACACAATTTATTGGTCGTTATAGAGAGGTTTCACTGTAGGCTGTACATGTATGACATGTGTTTGTTTATGTTTTCAGTGTTAGTTAGTGAGGGGTACATGTCCCCGTATATTGGGTTTATCAAGTCTGGAGAATGTCACATTCTACGACAGGTGGAGGTCATGCACTCATTGCCAAATGGCAAACGGGTAGGTGTGCTGTGTCTACACTGGTTGCACATTGTGGAAAATACAGTCAATCTTGTGATAAGTGACTTAACCGTTTACCCCATAGAAGCGCCTTTCAGCACATTAAATTGATTCCTACATTGAAGAAAAAAGTTCCAGTTTTTACAATCATGAACTTGTATCATAAGATATATTTTCTATAATTCTAGTAGAATTTAGCTTAAAGCAGGTTGGAAGTAAAGCAGAATGTGCCTTAAAGTGCATTCTGCTTTACTTTCAACCTGCTTTAAGTGGTCACCTGTCTCAAATACTAGAAACATGCTATGGAGGAAAGGGTTAAGTATCACATTACCCTTTCCTCCATAGCATGTTCCTACTTTTGAGGATATGTGACCACTTAACCCTTTGAACCCTAGTCACGCATATATGCATCATTTTCAAATAGTGAACCTGTGAGGAGTACACTTGTCTTATGCAAACAGTGTTGACCCTGATCAGAGGGCTCCTTAAGGAGCCCTCTGATCAGGGTCTACACTGTTTGTCATTTTGACATATATTGTAAACATTAACTCTAAAAAGTCAAAAATGGACTAGACTTTATTGAAAACTAGAATTGTCCATTTGAGATTTCAGGGAGGAAAGAGTTAAAACAGGCTGAAAAGCAGAATGTGTCTACAAGCGCATTCTACATTTTATTTTCAGCCTGCTTGAAGCTACCATGATTTGCTAGAATATAGAAAATATTTCTTATGCTGCATATTCATGGCATTTTCTTAAAAGTAGGACTAAATTAAAGGCATAAAAATGCATATTTATTAAGTAATGGGTTAACAATTATGATTGGTCAATGCACAAATAAAGTAGTGTAGTCTGTTGTCTGCATTACTGTCACGCATTAGGCTGAAACCTTTCTAGATACAACTCCATATTTATTTTCTAATAAGGTGATCACTTTACACAAGTTTGGCTGTAAAATAACCACGTGCACATGTAAAATCTGATATTCAATGACCTTTGACTTAATGACCTCTGAAACTCCAAATGGACAAGTCCCATTTCCCAATTGAATCTGCATGTATATTTCATTTATTGCCTATTTAGGGTGGGTTTTTTGTTGTTTTTTTAAACCCAACATATATTACGAAATGACAAACAATACAGACCAAGATCAGAGGACTCCTGTAGGAGCCCTCTGATCAAGGTCTACACTGTTTGCATAGGGCAAGTGTAAGCTTTACAGATACACTGTCATGTCACTACAGTTCAATGGGTTTATTTAATTCTATGCATTTGAAGATTTCTATCTTGTTATGTTTCTGGCTTGTTGGTGCACTTATATTTTAGGAGTGTGTCTAAATATGTGTTAATTCTGATTTAAATTGCATCCCACATTGGCTTCAGATGATAGGTTCTTTCACTTGTTGGCACATGGAGGAACTTGTTTAACTTTTCTTTGGTGGTTGTCTTTCAATTTCAATGTGAGGAAATATAGCTGCTGGTTGTATCAATATGTGTATGAGAAGATTAAGATGCACCTGTTTGCACATAGCTATTGCTAAATCAGTCAGTTGCAGGCACAATCTCCGGTTCACACCAGCTTCAGGGGTGTTGGTGATAGTGCTGTCAGTTGTATTAACTCATTCATCCCTAAAACCATTAATAAACAACTCCAATTTCTAATTAAGTCTAGTCTGTTTTTAATTATGACTTTATCAATATGCAAACTGACAAACAGTGCAGACCCTGATCAGAGGGTTCATTGAGGAACCCTCTGATCTGGGGCTTCACTTTTTGCATAGGACAACAGTGTGTGGTTATCTATATACACATGTAAACAGTGCAGACACATGTGAGATACTGGAATTTACAGGATCTCTTCTGGGTCTACATTGTTTGCAAATGTCCTATTCAAAAATGCTTGGCATTATTGAGTTTAATCACTGATAGCCATGAGAGCAAATTTTTAAGACTAGGGAATGCTTATTAATGCGCTTCTTTGAACAAACTGGTTCACCTGTCTCACCACCACAGAGGCACCAAAAGACACTGTCAGCTATTCCTACTTAACTTTCATCATGCTTTAACCCTTTCCCTGATAGGAGCGCCTTTCAGCGCATTTGATTTGTTCCTCCACAAAAGAAAATAGTTCCAATTTATACAGTCATAAACATTTTTCAACAAAAATATTTTCTATATTCTGACAGATGGTAGCTTAAAGCAGGCTAAAAGTAAAGCAGAATGCGCCTGAGGGCGCATTCTGCTTTACTTTCAGCATGCTTTAATTGGTCACCTTTCTTCAAAACTAGAAACAGGCTATGGGGTAAAGGGTTAAGCATTCAGCTGCTCCAAACACACTTGTTTATAGGTGGTTTGCACATTTAGATATGGAGGAAGTAATCAGGTTTATCTGGTGTGTTCTGGTCAAGTGCACTTTCAGTACTGTTGTGGTGGGCTTCATTTGTCTCTTGGTCTGTAGTATTAGCCATGTTTGTATGAGACAAGGTGTTTTCCAGTACTGTTGTGGGGGAGTTGGGCACTGTCTTGGTCTGTATTTTAAGTCACTTTTGTATGAGACAAGGGGCCCATTCTTACGAAACTTCGTACAGCAAAAAGGGCCATAAGTCAAAAATTAAAATACATAAAACTTCTGATTTCTCGATCTAATCATGTCTTGTGACATCTCTTTGGAATCATCTTGAAAAGATGATTCCAAAGAGATATCACAAGAAAGGATAAGTTGCAGAAATAAACAATTATTGAGAGTTTTAGAATCTGACAAAAGATAATATTTTTCTTATGATGTTCATAAGACGGGCACCAGGTGTTTTCCAGCATTGTTGTGGGGGTTTAGCACTTCTCTTGGTCTATGGTATTAGCCATATTTGTCTCAGACAAGGTGTATGATACAAGGTGTTTTCCAGTACTGGCCAGTGAGGAATACAAGGCTCCCTATGTAGCATTAGTGAAGTCAGGGGAAGCAGTAGTCATGAAGCTGATTAATGTCTCTCTTCATGTGCCAGGTGGTAAAAAGGTGTGTAGTTGTTGTGGTTGTTTCCGCTAAGGTTTAGTATCCTACATAAGCTTTTTCAGATGCATTAGGTGTGTTGATCAAGCCCCATGGTTTTTAAGAGTTTGAGACCGTTCACAAGAATTTGATTGGTCAGATTTTGAGCTTTTGCTAGCAAAATTTCAAATCTGACCAATCAAATACTTGAGAACGATCTCAGACTCAACTCAAACTCTTGATTACCTTGGAGCATGGGTTTTGTCTCAGCAATAATATGAGAAAAGAGGCTGTCAAACTTCACTGTTCACTCTGAATTGTTATTCATTGCAAAGTTTGCAGCTAACTCACATTTAGCATACTTTCCTAACTGTTTGATATTCATATTGAAATTAATCATCAACTTTTCATTTTTTATTATTTTATTGCATTTTATTATGTTTAACACTTTCCCCCCCCCCCCCCCACCCCAAATAGCTTGGTTTCAGTTTTGTAGATGACCACATAAAGCAGGTTGAAAATAAAGCAAAGCATGCTTTAAGGCACATTCTGATTTACTTACAGCCTACCTGTTAAACTTTTAAGTTACTATCTGCTAGGATAAAAAAATATTTCCTATGCTACAAATTCATTACTGTATAAATTTGAAACTATTTTCTTCAAAGATGGAATCGATTAAATGCGTAAAGAGGCATATATATGTAGGTAAGGGGTATACCAACTGCAGAGTTTCTGTTTTACTTGTAGGAGAAGAGGACTAAGCAGGTCGTGATGGGCAGGCTTGGGGCATCTGACTCATTTGCAGAGCTCAGCGTCTTACTGAATGAGCAGATTACGTGTTCAGTAGTTACTGCCACAGAAATGACCCTAGGAGTGATAAGACCTGATAAAATTAAAGGTAAGCATTGTAAAACTTGTGATGAAATGCAACTTTTTTGAAGAAGCATAAATATTTCTGAAGAAAAATGAATACTTAATGTGGAACAAATAGACTTTCTGTTTTACTTTGTCCCATATTGGGCAACCTCATGAGCTGAAGAAAGGTATTTTGTCTTCTTTTGAGCGGCTTAGGGCACATTCTGCTTTACTGGAATGAATGAATGGTGCTTAACAGCCCATCGGCACAAGATGGTCATGTAGAAACAGGCTATGGAGTAAAAGGTTAAACAAGCTATTTAGAAACATGCTATGAAGTAAAAGATTTAACAAGCTATGAGGAAATGAATTATCACTTAACATATAGGAAACTGATTCTAAAGACATTGGAAAAAGATTGGATCCCAATTACAGATGTTTGTTTTTACAAAAATGTTCATTACTACACAAGCTGAATCAATGTTTTGATTATTTTTCAGATTTGGATGAAGTAACAATCCAGCTGTTTAAGCAGTCAAATAATAGAACATTTGGGGACCTCACAAAGGTATGAAAATGTACCAAATATATTAAGTCTCTGAACCAATTTAAAGCTGTGCATCATTTCCTAACAGTGTACCAGTTAAGATTACACTTGTCCTTAATGAAATAAACCGTGAAGACCCAGATCAGAATGCTCCTACAAGAGCATTCTCTAATCAAGTTCTACACTGTTTGTTATTTTGCAAAATATTGAGAGGAAAAAAACCATCCCGCCCCCACCCCAAAATAGTCAAAAATGGACCATACTTTAAAAGTGTTCACCTGTCTTCCAAATTATAAAAAGGCTCTATATATAGGCTACAGGGTTAGCACATTTCTTAGGGGTATACTAAGTATGACCTATTGAAGGGATTTTGCACTCAAGGGAATTTGAGTTATCTAGACTTGACAGCCCTATACTTATATGAATCTCAAGCTTTGAGCATATGCTAAAACCTGACCAATCAAAAGTTTGAGAACGATCTCAGGCTCAACTAAAACGTTTTATAAGCATGAACCACAGGTACAGCGTTCCCTCTCTACAACGACATCCAATGGGAGACAAATATTGTGTGCGTTGTTCGGAGGGAGTCGTTGTAGGGAGGTAAATTGTCTTACATTTGCAAACAGCTTAAATCCAGATCAGACGCCGCGTAGTCTGATCTGGATTCAAGCTGTTTGTCACTCGTCATTAAGTTTTTTTCTATCAAAATGTCTATTATGTAACTTTGAGAAAAACAGCAGACGACAATTGTAAGCAGACGGTATTGCAGCCATGAAAAGTTTGGACATAAATGTCTTGTTTGGGGAACTCCGACAAGGGTCGTTGTAAGGAGGGAGTCATTGTTGGGAGGGTCATTGTAGAGAGGGAGCACTGTATTACAGATTTCATAGCTAAATGATTTTCATGTTTTCAGGAGGATATACAGGGAGAATATGTAAACCAGGAACTGAAGAGAGAATGGAATGAATTTAAACATGGAGTATTACTGGATGTGATTAACTCTCGGGGAATAAGGCCAGGGTACGGCAAGTGGTCAAAGTGATGACCAGTCCATGTGAAAACAGACCAAATGAACTACATGTATAGAAGTATTATACACAGTCATGCATTATTAGGTGCATGACAAAAATCATCATGAATTGATTCTGTGAAAAATCGTGGCTAACTCATTCTGGAATAAATCATGATAAACTGATTATATAACTCATGGAAAAATAATTCTGTGATAAATCGATTCTGTGATAATGCACAATAAAACATTTTGAGCTACTACTCAGAGAAGAATGGGTATATTTCATACAAACCCAAACTTTTTGCAAACATCATCTATATATAGAGGATCTTACATGAGTGCTCATTAATTATCATTTTTAATAAACGAGTTGACTAAAACAATATGACGCGAGCCTTGGCGAGCGTTATATTTGTTTTAGTCAACGAGTTTATTAAGAATGATAAATAATGAGCACGAATGTTAGATCCTATTTGTCAAATAAATTCTTTAAAACCCTTTTTGAGTGAACTGAATCCGTAATTTTTTGTCTCTCCGCCATATGTATTTTCCGCCAAAACTTGACGTTGTTTACAGTAACGCCATGGCAAATGACGTCATTTGGCGCCCAGCGCCATGCAGCGCTCATAGACGAACAGGTAGGGCCGGAGCCCAAATATTGATATTTCACTATAGTTTATTAAATGGCTTTATAACACTCCCAGAGTCGGTTTTATGTGATAAATACAATTAACAAGAGAAGGGACTAACTGCATGACCAATCTCAATACAATTTGTTGAACCATGTAGTAAAGAAGCATGGCAATGTCTATAGATAGATTTCTGCTTCATACAGAACAAAATTAATGCAGAAAGCTCCACTGGAGTAACTGTTGTTCTGCATTACTTTTGTTCAGCATTAAGTTGTGATTTATCCTTAACCCTTTACCTAATAGCCTGTTTCTAGTTTTGAAGACAGGTGACCACTTAAAGCAGGTTGAAAGTAAAGCAGAATGTGCCTTAAGGCACATTCTGCTTTACTTTCAACCTGCTTTAAGCTAAAATCTGCTAGGATATATAAGATATTTGTAATGGTTATTTGTTCATGAGGGTATAAACTGGAACTATTTTCTTCAGCGGAGGAATAAATCAAATATGCTAAAAGTCGCTTCTATGTGGAAAGGGTTAAATTGTCTGCTCATGTAATCTATTTTGTAGTACATCTAGCCTTATTCTTGTTGAAAATTAGTTTCACATACCTCACAACGGTAATATTGATTAATTCCTTGAATGCTGGGTAATATTATTGTGTCTGCAATCATTGTCGTCTGCAATCATTGTCATCTGCTTCTGTTCTAAGAACAGAATTTTCAAAGTTTCTTTTCAAAACAGGGTCAAAGTGTTAAACATTTTGGATCCTGACGAGACCCCTGCATTATGCAGCGTCTCATAAGGACCCAAACTGTTTGCAAAGGTGATCTTGAGTTTGTCACTGGCATGCCAAGAGTTAACCCTTTGAACCCTAGTCCCGCATATTGGCGTTCTTTTCAAACAGTGTACATGTGAATAGTACACTTGTCCTGTGCAAACAGTGAAGACCCAGATCAGAGGGCTCCATAAGGAGCCCTCTGATCAGGGTCTTCACTGTTTGTCACAATGCCAAACATTAATATGACAAAAACAACCCTTAAAAGTCTGAAATGGACTAGACTAAAATGGAAACTGGAATTGTCCATTTAAAGTTTCAGGGAGGAAAGAGTTAAAGTACCTCCACAGAGTTTAAAGATATTTTCAATATTTTATGTAGTGTTGACAGAATGAAATGTTTATTTCAGCATTAAAGCGAAGATACAAATTATGTCTGATAGTACAAGTATTACTTATCTATTATCCATTCATTCCCAGATACTTTCATTGCACTGGTCAGGTCAGCTGTTTCTGCCAAAAACGTCTTTAGCTGAATACATCCTCCTGTATGGCACCGCAAACTGATAATGTGTATGGATTTTTAATTTCGGCTATTCAAACTAGAGTGTAAGCATTGTTAAATATGAAATTTTCAGCAATTCAAAGGTAAATAACTCTTGGCCTATTGGTCCCATTTCAATCATAATGGAACTCATACTAACTCTTATGGTCACATTAAATCTGAGCAAGTTTGAGAAAGATTCGATAAAAATTGTGGCCTCTAGAGTGTAAACACTAAAATTGTTGACGACGGACGACACACATTCAAGGATTGCTAAAGCTCACCCCGAGCTAGCTCAGGTGAGCTGAAAAATATCAGCCCTGGTAGGACCTTGATTCTTAACCTTTCATTGAATAATGATATGTAAAACTGTCCACTAGGAACATCTACCATATGGACTATTACAGTGGCTGATAAAATATACTATGCCAAACTTCCAACGCAACACCCCGGATATTCCCATTACTTCCAATGTTAAACATGTCTTAAATTAGTCTGGTCAATTCTGTAATGTGTGCATATCCTGAATAGATTTCTTCTGCAATTCATAGAGTGATCAATGGGCAATACTCTTGGTAAATAAAAACAAAATTAATTGGCATTTGGTCCCAAAAATATGGAATTTTGTGAAAACAAGTTTTCAGAAATCTCATTCCAATGCATTTTCAATGGGGAATGTTAACCAGAAATTAGCGATACGTTTGGATAGACGGTTATTATTCATCAGAAGTGTCAATGAAAATTCGTTGCCAATATTAACAACTTTGAGGATAGTACATCAGTTTAAAAACACAAGTAAAAACATTTAAAATTGTTGTGTCAACTTTTCCATCGATTTAAAACACCCGCTCTGATATGAAAATAGAAGGGAACTCGAAGGTGTTGCGTTGGCAGTTTGGCCTAGTATAGATAGAAAATCTTTACCCAGGATTTTAGAGTGAAGACTCATGCAAGACAGACACTTTTAAGAAAACAGTGCAGACCCTGATAATACAGCTCCGGTCTTGGTCTACAATGTTTTCAAAAAGTATCTATTATGCACTAACCCATTACTCACCAGCCTGTTTCTAGTTATGAGGATAGGTTGCCACTTAAAGCTGGTTGAAAGTAAAGCAGAAAGTGTTTTTAGCTAGCATCTGCTAGAAGCTAACATCTGCTGGAATATAGAACAAGGGCCACTATGGCCCTAAATCGCTCACCTGGTACACCATGGCAAACTTGACCTATAGTGACCTAGATTATGACTGGACATGACCCACAATCAACCTTTAGAGTGTAAACAAGATTTTCCTATGATTTGACCTAGTGACCTAGTTTTTGACCGGACATGACCCATATTCAAACGTGACCTATATATAAATGAGAAAAACATTCTGACCAAGTTTCATCAAGATCCAATGAGATTTGTAGCCTCTAGAGTGTTAACAAGATTTTTCTATGATTTAACTTGATTGACCTAGTTTTTGACCAGACATGGCCCATATTTGAACTTGATCTAAATATCAATGAGACAAACCTATTTTCATCAAGATCTAATGAGATTTGTAATCTCTAGAGTGTTAACAAGGTTTTTCTATGATTTGACCTAGTGACCTAGTTTTTGACCAGACATGACCCATATTCAAACTTGACTGGATATCAATGAGACAAACATTCATACCATGTTTCATAAAGATCCAATGAGATGTGTAGCCTCTAGAGTGTTAACAAGATTTTTCTATGATTTGACCTAGTAACCTAGTTTTTGACCGGACATGACCCATTTTCGAACTTGACCCAGATATCAATGACACAAACATTCTGAACAAGTTTCATCAAGATCCAATGAGATTTGTAGCCTCTAGAGTGTTAACAAGGTTTTTTTTATGATTTGACCTAGTGACCTATTTTTTGACCCAACATGACCCACATTCGAACTTGGCCTAGATTTCTACTAGACAAAGATTGTGATCAAGTTTCATGAAGATCCAATGAGATTTGTAGCCGGTAGAGTGTTAACGAACAATTGTGAACAGACAGACGGACGGACGGACGAACGATGGACATCCAGCGATCCTAAAAGCTTTGTGCCAGGTGAGCTAAAAACTCATTTTATCAATCTTCAGGTCGCACACCAGGAGTTTGTGCTGTATGGCTCATTCCTCGCCAGGAATCACTTTCCCATCTGTGAAAACTTGCACATACTTTTGCAGAGCAGAATGAAGTCGATTTGTGTGGCTGCATCTCCTGATATCGAGTTTAATAGCAGGAGATCTCAGATGGAATAATTGTCTCTCGGACCTCAACTACAGTTAAACTTCTGAAAACAAGACTTCCAGACCAAGCAATTGTCATTACTCCATAAACATATCTTCAATTTATTCCTCCAGTGAAGAAATTAATTCCACTTTAAACACTTATGAATATATGCATCATAAGAAAGATTTTCTAAATGATAGCTTAAATCAGACTGAACATAAAGCAGAATACACCACTAGGTACATTCTGCTTTACCTTCAAACTGTGGGATAACGGGTTAAGAAAGGTAGGCGGCAGCCTAACGCTTTCCTCCCTGAAACTTCAAATTTTGTTTCGTTAAAGTTAGATATGACAAACTGTGAAGACTGTGATCAAAGAGCTCCTGTAGGAGCCCTCTGATCTGGGTCTTCACTTTTTGCATAAGACAAGTGTACTTTTCAAAGGTTCATGGTTTGGAGTCTGGCTTTCAGAATTTACACAGTACAATCATGAAAGAACTCACACAGGAAGGCTTAACTCTTTCCTCCATAGCAAAATGTGCTTATCTCTTATATCTAACTGTGTGTAAGGCAGGTTACTGCTTAAAGCAAGATGACAGCAAAGCAAAAAGCTCTTACAGGAGCTTTCAGCATTTCTTTCATGATGCCTAATGCTGCAACCTGCATTCAACACAATCAATGAATATCAATTTGTTTTGCTTACACTGGGGAAGGGGTTAATCCATTAACCCGTAGCCTATTTCTATTTTTAAAGACAAGTGACCACTGAAAGCAGGCTCAAGCTAAAGTCGAATATACCTTCAGGCACATTCTGCTTTACTTTGATCCTTATTTAAGCTGCCATCTAATAGGATACAGAAAATATTTCTGATGTTGCATATTCATTTAATATAAACAGGAACTTTTTTCTTCAGTGAAGGAATAAATTAAAGGCATAAAAAGGCATATGCGTAAAAAGGCAAATGGGTTTCGGCGTACAATGGCGCTAATGTGGAGGGAAAAAGTAAGGTATATGGATTTTCAAAAGCAGAAAAGGAACAAATTTTTCTTATTACAAATACTTTTTTTAATGAACACAATTGGCAGTTGTTACATAATGATATACGATTTTGTGCTAAACATTATAATATATAAAAGCAATTAAACAGATAAGACAGACAGTAATAGAGTGTGTACATCAAACAGACTGTTAACTCTTTCAATACCATAGACCTGTTTAAAATGCACTTATCACATTTGCAAACAGTGTAGACCCTGATCAGAGGGCTCCTATAGGAGCCCTCTGATCAGGGTCTACTCTGTTTTCTAATTAAGAGCAGTATTCTAAACTACCAAGATTCCAAGTAGACTGGTTCATGTTTTTTGACATTTTACAATAATTCTGGTAATCAAATATTTTAATCAGAAACAGTTTTCAATTAATAAAAATAAAATCTTTTCAATGCTTGCTATGATATTGATGCAAGGAGTGCCAGTCTGTTGCCCAAATAATTTCTTAAAAATATCTATTGTAAAAATTTGCTCGGTGTAATAAAATAAATATTAGATGGCAGATATTGTGACATTCAAATTGTCAACCCTCGAAAACAAGAATGTCACTCTCGACCTTGCCTGGGGTAACATTCTGTTTCTCGGGTTGACAATTTTAATGTCACGCAAACTGCCATCTTATATTTATATACAGTTATAATTCATCAACTGTCCTTTAATACATATATGGACAAGACTGAAATGTAGTAAATACGACTATGACAATAAAATGCTTAACAAATTAATCAAAATAGAAGATGCAATACATTTCAATATCTTTCTTGAAGAAATGATGGAATGCAGTGCTCAAGATGGGATACAGTAGAAAATGCATAGAAACAATTCCAGCCAATAGTTGTACACTGTGTCAAAAAATCTCAACAACTTTTAACATACATGTATTTGGAGAAAAAAAATCAAATCTGGGCTCAAGATAAGTGGAGTATTTCAAACACTAAAATCTCTATTTCTGTTTGAAACCCTATGATGTCACAACTCATTAGAATTGTCTCTTCCAGACGATTCTAATAAGTAGCAACACCATAAGATTTGGTGCTACAATAAGTGAGAAAATGTTGGATTTGTTCAGTTTACTCCCCCTTATCTGGAGCACTGACCATGAATAAAATTCATCAAAACAGTAGAAGGTAAACATTTCAGAATAATTTTACAAGAAAAGATGGAAGCAAAGTTCAAGATATGACAGAGTAGAAAACACATGAACACAATTTCAAAATTTCAAAACACCAGCAAAGAGCAGTTGTACAATATGTCAAAGAAATCTCAACAACTTTTAACATCTTTGGAAAAAGCCATGGATAATTTTATGAACGTTTCGAGACACTGACAAAAAGTTGCATATTTCCTTATACATGTATGTCTCACCAGTCTCTTTGGTTATACAAAATGTATTAGAAATGGTGGGAAATACAACTCACATGAGTCTCTCCCCGAGTCCCTATGTCACACTTAGGGAACTCAAATGAAAGTTCCCTCCCTACAATGACTCCCTCCTTACAAGGGGCCCTTGCCCCTTTTCCCTAAACAAGACATTTATGTCCAACCTTTTCATGGCTGCGTCTGCTCAAATTTGTCGCTTGCTGTTTTTCTCAAAGTTACATATTAGTGGACATTTTGACAGAAGGAATATAATGACGAGTG
Source organism: Gari tellinella (assembly GCA_922989275.2). NCBI lineage: Eukaryota > Metazoa > Mollusca > Bivalvia > Cardiida > Psammobiidae > Gari > Gari tellinella. Next base: position 29,913,267 of record OV277862.1, read on the forward strand.
ACAAACAGCTTGAATCCAAATCAGACGCCGCGTAACGCGGCGTCTGATCTGGTTTCAAGCTGTTTGCAAATGTAAGCCTATTTCCCTTCATATAACGACTCCCTCCAAACAACGCACACAATTTGTGTTTCCCATTGGGCGTCGTTGTAGAGAGGGAATGCTGTATTGGCAAGAGGATTGTAAGTTTCTTTTGGTTCAGCCAACTAGTAAAACAAACCAATGGTTTGGCTGGCACTCACCAATACTTGTGATTGGCAATGCAGCCTAAATAACAAGAGTTGTCACACAGACAACAAAACTCGCCCGTTGCACATTTCGAAACTTTAAAGCAGAGTCTGAGATCAAGGTCACAGGGATCAACCTTTTTGCTTGCATGGAAAGGTCTTTTCTCACATATAACTACCCTTGTTTTCTATAGCGAACAACGGTTACGAATATCCTTATCTCCAACATGTGTGAGATCACTTTGATGACATCACTATAACATCACTATTTATAACGCCGTTTTTGACGTCACCGGGGTTCCAAAAAATGCCTATTGCTTTGAAAAATAGTCACTCGTTGATGTTTAAGACAAGTTGATCTCAAACTCGTCTAGAATAGAAAAGTTATTAAGCTCGGAAGGACTGAAAGAAAATTACGGAAATTTATTTAATGACATGTTGGAAGACGACGATGAATTCCTGGCCAATATCGATTTTGAAGCGGTGGAGGAGATATTGATGAGAGGAGATGAAAAAGAAAAGGAAGACTGCAAGAGTACACAACCAACCTTCCTAACAATTGAAGACACAGAGAAGGAAATATTCATGCAAAGAATGAAAAATAAAAACACTTCAAGAAAAACAAGAATCTAACAGTCGCCAGTTACACAGCATTTAGCAGTCCCCTGTTTTTAAAGATTACCATGCGTCTGTATTGAGTGGATCTTTATTGGCTTAACCCTTTCCTCCCTGAAACCTTAAATGGACAATTCCAGTTTCCATTTTAGTTAAGACCATTTCTGACTTTTAAGGGTTGTTTTGTCAATGTTTGCCCTCTGATTTGGGTCTCACTGTTTGCACAGGACAATTGTACTATTCACATGTTATATTTTTGAAAAGGACACCTATATGCGGGATTAGGGTTCAAAGGGGTTTTCGAAGTTTTATAGGTGGCTGCAGTCTCCTACCAACAATGAAGCCAGACCAATGGAATCCATTGCATGATATATCAAAGAAATCTAGACAACTATAAACAACTTTGACATTTTCCATAGATAACTTTGCTGGACATTTCAAGAGACTGAAATTAAATGAATAAACAACCTCACAGCAGTCCCATTGTTTGTGTTTGCAGAATATGTTGAATCATCAATTTCTACATCATTTAGGGTACAATGTGTGTTTAACTGTACAAACTGTTCAGACTAACACTTTCACTGCAAAAATATCATCTGTATACAGGGCTCCAGACAAGAGGGGGTAAACTTAACAAATACAACATTTTCTCACTCATTTCAGCACCAAATCCTATGGTGTTACTAATCATTAGAATTGTCTCGAAGAGACGATTCTAATGAGTAGTGACACCATAGGGTTTAATGCAAAAATAAAGATTTTAGTTTTTGAAATACTCCCCTTATCTGGAGCTCTGTGGATAGTCTCTAATCTAGCTGTAACATATTTTACTTTAATTATTAAATTTGAATATATAACCTTATCTACTTTATAATTTTCTGTATTATATTAATTCAACTATAATCTTATCAGCATTTTAATTTTCTGCATTTTACTAATCTAACTTAAAATTCAACATTGAGCAAGCTTTGTAATTTTCATGCAACACCTTGGTTGTCTACAAGACTTTTCAAGACGGTCATAGTAGGAACATTTCTGTGAAATTATTTTGAATTCATATTAACTTAAGGTGTTGTTTAAAGATTTTTCTCTACTTAAAGCTCTAGCAAATATGTTTTCAGGGATCTTATGTCTATGAAATCAACACTGCTGCATACTCCTAGTGAGTGAAGAACTCAGAGAAAAAGGAAATTTTCCCTGTGTTTAAAAACATTGTGACAAACATGGCTGTACTATTTGCAATATTTGTGATGTGTCAATTTTCCTTTTATGCATGTATAGACAATACTGAATGTAGTAATTAAGACTACAGCTATGAAATGATTTACTACATCCACAAATTTCTGTATAAGGTCATAAAGATAGAAGAAGAGGTGAAAAGTTTCAGACAACACTTAACCCTTAGCCTGCCACTCACGACTATAGCTCCATGTGCAAACAGCTTGGATCCGGATGAGACGCAGAGTAACTCGGCGTCTCATCTGGATCAAAGCTGTTTGACACTCGGACAACATTTTCAGCAATTTTGAGCAACTTTGAAACTTGAAGCAGACGAGAAATATAGCAGACGACAAATTTATTTTGCGGGCTAAGGGTTAAGTATTTCCCTATCGATTTACTGTATTTTCCTCCACAAAACATTGACACTTCCTTTGAAATTCTGTTCGAATTTTTTCTTGTATTTTATTCAATAAAGTCTAACTGCCCATGTTTTTGTTCCTTGTGTGGAATTGTCTTTGTTCATTGGAACATGTTGGATTCGTCAGTGTCTCAACCCAGGGGCTTGTGCGGCCACCGTAAGAGTCCCTGGGATAATCACACTGAGGGTCTTTCTTGTGTTTGAGGACCAAACCTTGCGTTATTTGTAAGGAATAGCCCTTTCGCACGTCGGATCTCGCCGAGCGTCGGGGCTCATATGCTAGTAAGAAGCGCCATCGCTTGCAGTGGTCCCCTAGCCAATCTGGTAGTTCCGATTTTTTGGGGTTTTCGGCCTCGGCGTGTGGAGAGGGGGCGGCTCATAATGAACCAGCCCCTCACTCACGTTCCACGGCCACTAGCCGCAAGGATCGGGCTAGACACCGTTGGTCCCCCTCGCCAGATCCCCTCTCTGAAACACGATCCTTGCATGGCGGGGAACCCCCGGCTGATGACCTGGGGGGGGTTCAACTATTGGTCTCGACCAAACAGCTGCCCCCGTCATTAGTTCTCTGCTAGCTGACATTGGTGTCTCTAACCCAACAGAGGCTAGTCGGCCAGGGCAGCATACACCGGATGTAGGGCCTTCTTACCTTACTCCGGCCGTATCAGTCAACTTGCCTTCCTAGGCATCTGCCGTCAACCCAGCTGGGTGCGACACAGAGCCAGGGATAGGACAGGCGGTCTCTGGTCTGGATCGACGCCCAATCTCCAGATCAGACTCTGCCACCTGGACAGGACAGGACCGGACCGGACAATCTGTGCCTGACAAACAACGGGGCGCCTGACCGGACTGGCCACTCTGCACATGTCCGGACCGGACAATTTGCCTGTCCGGACACTACTGGACTTATGCAGGCCCAGAACGGAAACTGGACTAGACTGGACTTTACCGAACATTTCGCCCCGAACCAGACTAATAACGGACTGGACCAGACTTTACCGGACCCGTCAACAGATATCCATATGGACAATCGATGCACAGCTTATGTTTGCCAGACATAGATTCCCATTATAGGGAATTTTATGGCTACGACAGCCGTCGTATGCCTTCTATTCCCGAGGACAATGGGTTCCTATTATACCTGTCCATGGCCAGGTCTGATCTGAACAGGAGAAGGTCTCCCTCGCCCCACGGAAAGAGTTTCTTTCTCCCAACCTTGGGGTTAACCTATGACCCTATGCTCCCCTCTCATCTCCTCCCCCGAGGAGTGACGACTCTAGGCGCTCCCCGGAGCAGGTCTGTATCTCACGTTCTCAACCTGCTCTCTCATCGGAGAAAGGCTGTGAGGGTTCCTCATATAGAAGTAGATCTTCCTCTATCTCGGAAGAAGGGCCAAGGAGACATCATCATTGGCAAATACAGAAACTGAGAGTGAGCTTTTGAGGACGAGAGAATTGTCTACTCTCGATGTGCTAATTATAGACAGGAATTCCACACAATGTCATGATGAACGCGGGAATCAAGACGTGTGATAATCCCAGATCAAGGCGAACTCCATGTGGAAAATTCAGATTGAGGCGAATCAGCCGTTGGCGCCAGAAGTCAAGAATTATGGGAGAAAATAAACAAGAGGGCCTGAAGGCCCTGATATCGCTCACCATTTGTAATGAAGCCTGATAGCTTTACCTTTGAATTTCACCCGTTTTATTCTAAATCCATTCAAGTTTGTCGACCTACTGTAGTATAGTAGAGTACATCAAAGGCAGATAACTAGAGCCTAAACAATACTGAAATTAAGCCTTTTTCTAGCATTTCAAAGTATATCAAGGGCAGGTAACTATTGCCACAAAGATTATATTTCAACAATAATTGCACTCCTTCGAGAACGTATAGCTACATCCTTTGTGTACAAGTATAATCAAAATCCATTGAAAACTGTAGTTGCAAGAGTGTAAACGCTGTAAAATATGGCATTTTCAGCAATTCAAAGGTAGATATCTCTTGATCTATTTGTCTGATTCCAACCATAATCACCCTTTTTCCAACTCTTATGGTCATATACAATATGGGCAAGTCTGAGAGAGCTTGGATAAATATTGTGGCCTCTAGAGCGTAAACACTGTTACATATATCATTTTCAGCAATTCAAAGGTAGATAACTCTTGACCTATTGATCGGATTACAACCAAAATTGAACTCATCCGAAGTCTTATGGTAATATACAATCTGAGTAAGTTTGAGAAAGATTGGATAAAATGTGTGGCCTCTAGAGTGTAAACATCGTTAAATATGGCATTTTCAGCAATTCAAGGTATATAACTCTCGACCTATAAGTCTGCTTTCAACCATAATCAAACTCATCTGAACTCTTATAGTAATATACAATCTGAGCAAGTTTAAGAAAGATTTGATAAAAATTGTGAACTCTAGAGTGTAAACACCGTTAAAAATGGCATTTTCAGCAATTCAAAGGTAGATTACTCTTGATCTATTTGTCTGATTTCAACCAAAATCAAACTCATCCGAACTCTTATGGTCATATACAATCTGGGCAGGTTTTAGAAAGATTGGATAAATACTGTGGCCTCTAGAGTGTAAACACCGTTAAATATGGCATTTTCAGCAATTCAAAGGTAGATAACTCTTGATCTATTTGTCCGATTTCAACCAAAATCGAACTCTTCTGAACTCTTATGGTCATATACAATCTGGGCAGGTTTTATAAAGATTGGATAAATACTGTGGCCTCTAGAGTGTAAACACTGTTAAATATGGCATTTTCAGCAGTTCAAAGGTAGATAACTCATGACCTATTTGTCCGATTTCAACCATAATCGAACTCATTCGAACTCTTATGGCAATATACCATCTAAGCAAGTTTGAAAAAGATTGGATAAAAATTGTGGTCTCTAGAGTGTAAACACTAAAATTGTTGACGCCGCACGACGGACGACGCACGCCGGACAATCAAGGATTGCAATAGCTCACCCTGAGCTAGCTCAGGTGAGCTAAAAACATGGAGGCCACAATAATAAGAAAGGATGACCAACGAGCGGACATCCTTTCCAACATTGTTTTTAAGCCTGGCCAAAATCAATAAAAAACTTGACGCACAGAATCAAACAACACGGGCTACAGGAACCAGGAAGACGGCCAATCAAAATACGCCTTTTCAACCCTCTTATTTATTCCTTCACGGAAGAAAATAGTTCAAATTTATATAGTCATGAATATTTATCATCAGAAATATTTTCTATATTCCAGTAGATGGTAGCTTAAAGCAGGCTGAAAGTAAAGCAAAATGCGCCTTCAGGCGCATTCTGCTTTACTTTCAGTCTGATTTAAGCTGTCATATATCTTCAAAACCAGAAACGGGCTATTGGGTAATAGGTTAAGAGAAATAGGGATCATGCCATGCAATTAATATCATTGTGACAAACATGTCTATACTATTTGCAATTGTGATAATGTGTCAACTTTCGTCCTATACATGTATAGACAAGACTGAATGTAATAAATACGACTACAGCCATGAAATCATTTACTACAACAAAAACTTCTTTATAAGGTCATAAAGATAGAAGAAGAGGTGAAACGTTTCAAACAAGACCAAATGTAGTAAATTTAATGCGACTAGAACCATGAAATCATTTACTTCAACCACAAACTTCTTTATAAGGTCATAAAAATAGAAGAGGTGAAACGTTTCAAACAAGACCGAATGTAGTAAATTTAATGCGACTACAACCATCAAATCATTTACTTCAACCACAAACTACTTTATAAGGTCATAAAGATAGAAGAAGAGGTGAAATGTTTCAAACCAGACAGAATGTAGTAAATTTAATGCGACTAGAACCATGAAATCATTTACTTCAGTCACAAACTACTTTATAAGGTCATAAAGATCGAAGAAGAGGTGAAACGTTTCAAACAAGACCGAATGTAGTAAATTTAATGCGACTTCAGCCATGAAATCATTTACTTCAACCACAAACTACTTTATAAGGTCATAAAGATCGAAGAAGAGGTGAAACGTTTCAAACAAGACCGAATGTAGTAAATTTAATGCAACTACAGCCATGAAATCATTTACTTCAACAACAAACTTCTTTAAGGTCATAAAGATAGAAGAAGAGGTGAAACGTTTCAAACAAGACAGAATGTAGTAAATTTAATGCAACTACAACCATGAAATCATTTACTACAACCGCAAACTTCTTTATAAGGTCATAAAAATAGAAGAGGTGAAACGTTTCAAACAAGACCAAATGTAGAAAATTTAATGCGACTACAACCATGAAATCATTTACTACAACCACAAACTTCTTTATAAGGTCATAAAGATCGAAGAAGAGGTGAAACGTTTCAAACAAGACCAAATGTAGTAAATTTAATCAACTAGAACCATGAAATCATTTACTTCAACCACAAACTACTTTATAAGGTCATAAAGATCGAAGTAGAGGTGAAAAGTTTCAGACAACATTTTTCTTGTGAACACAGACAACTGTGGCATATGTGCACAATCCTAGTGAGCGGAGAACTTAACCCATTACCCCATAAATACAACCTTTCACACCTCTAATTTATTCCTTCACGGAAGAAAATAGCTTATGTAGTAATGAATATTTATCATAAGAAATATTTTCTATATTCTAGTAGATGGTAACTTAAAGCAGGCTGAAATTAAAGCAGAATGTGCCTTAATGTGCATTCTGCTTTACTTTCAAACTGCTTTAAGCTGTCATATATCTTCAAATCTATATTCTATATTCTAGTAGATGGTAATTTAAAGCAGGTTGTAAGTAAAGCAAAATGCGCCTTAAGACCATTCTGCTTTACTTTCAACCTGCTTTAAGCTGTCATATATCTTCATAACCTAAGAAACAGACTATGGGGTAACGAGTCAAGATATTTAGGAATTTTGCCATGCCTTAACCCTTTACCTGATAGCATTGTTTCTAGTATTTAAGATATGTGACTACTTAAAGCAGGTTGAAAGTAGAGCAGAATGCGCCCTAAGGCGCATTCTACTTTACTTTCAGCCTGCTTTAAGCTATTAACTGCTAGAATAAGGAAAGTATTAAATATGACACATATTCATTACGGTATGATTTGGAACTATTTTCTTGAGCAGATGAATAAAATGAATGTGCTAAAAGTCGCTCCTATAAGGGAAAGGGTTAAACAACATTGTGTTGTTTGTACAATAATATTTTCAATTGTGATAACGTGTCAACTTTCCATCTATGCATGTATAGACAAGACTGAATGTAGTAACTGCGACTTCAGCCATGAAATCATTTACTACAACCACAAACTTCTTTATAAGGTCATAAAGATAGAAGAAGAGGTGAAACGTTTCAAACAAGACTGAATGTAGTAACTGCGACTTCAGCCATGAAATCATTTACTACAACCACAAACTTCTTTATAAGGTCATAAAGATAAAAGAAGAGGTGAAACGTTTCAAACAAGACCGTATGTAGTAAATTTAATGCGACTACAACCATGAAATCATGTACTTCAACCACAAACTTCTTTATAAGGTCATAAAAATAGAAGAAGAGGTGAAACGTTTCAAACAAGACCGAATGTAGTAAATTTAATGTGACTACAACCATGAAATCATTTACTTCAACCACAAACTTCTTTATAAGGTCATGAAGATAAAAGAAGAGGTGAAACGTTTCAAACAAGACCGAATGTAGTAAATTTAATGCGACTACAACCATGAAATCATGTACTTCAACCACAAACTTCTTTATAAGGTCATAAAAATAGAAGAGGTGAAACGTTTCAAACAAGACCGAATGTAGTAAATTTAATGTGACTGCAACCATGAAATCATTTTCTTCAACCACAAACTTCTTTATAAGGTCATAAAAATAGAAGAAGAGGTGAAACGTTTCAAACAAGACTGAATGTAGTAACTGCGACTTCAGCCATGAAATCATTTACTTCAACCACAAACTACTTTATAAGGTCATAAAGATCGAAGAAGAGGTGAAAAGTTTCAAACAAGACCGAATGTAGTAAATTTAATGTGACTACAACCATGAAATCATTTACTTCAACCACAAACTTCTTTATAAGGTCATAAAAATAGAAGAAGAGGTGAAACGTTTCAAACAAGACCGAATGTAGTAAATTTAATCAACTAGAACCATGAAATCATTTACTTCAACCACAAACTTCTTTATAAGGTCATAAAAATAGAAGAAGAGGTGAAACGTTTCAAACAAGACCGAATGTAGTACATTTAATGCGACTACAACCATGAAATCATTTACTTCAACCACAAACTTCTTTATAAGGTCATAAAAATAGAAGAAGAGGTGAAACGTTTCAAACAAGACCGAATGTAGTAAATTTAATGCGACTACAACCATGAAATCATTTACTTCAACCACAAACTACTTTATAAGGTCATAAAGATCGGAGAAGAGGTGAAACGTTTCAAACAAGACCGAATGTAGTAAATTTAATGCGACTACAACCATGAAATCATTTACTTCAACCACAAACTACTTTATAAGGTCATAAAAATAGAAGAAGAGGTGAAACGTTTCAAACAAGACTGAATGTAGTAACTGCGACTTCAGCCATGAAATCATTTACTTCAACCACAAACTTCTTTATAAGGTCATAAAGATCGAAGAAGAGGTGAAACGTTTCAAACAAGACAGAATGTAGTAAATTTAATCAACTAGAACCATGAAATCATTTACTTCAACCACAAACTACTTTATAAGGTCATAAAAATAGAAGAAGAGGTGAAACGTTTCAAACAAGACAGAATGTAGTAAATTTAATTAACTAGAACCATGAAATCATTTACTTCAACCACAAACTTCTTTATAAGGTCATAAAAATAGAAGAAGAGGTGAAACGTTTCAAACAAGACCGAATGTAGTAAATTTAATCAACTAGAACCATGAAATCATTTACTTCAACCACAAACTTCTTTATAAGGTCATTAAGATAGAAGAAGAGGTGAAACGTTTCAAACAAGACCAATTGTAGTAAATTTAATCAACTAGAACCATGAAATCATTTACTTCAACCACAAACTTCTTTATAAGGTCATAACAAGAGGGCCATGGCCCTTAATTCGCTCACCTGAGGTCATTGTGCCTTAGCTTAATAGGCAAGACAACATTTTAATATAGCTGTAAATGGAATTATCTTCCAGACAAAAAAAAACATGACAAATTGGAATAACTTAAAAAAATATTGTTGGCAGAGTTATGGCCCTTATCCATGACACTTCTTCTTATCAAGCTACATGTATTTCCATATGATTATTTATTGCGCACTCTGCTTTACTTTCAACCTGCTTTAAGTTATCATCTACTAAGATATAGATACTATTTCTTATATCTTACATGTTTATGACTATATAAAGTGGAATTGTTTTTTTAGAGGAGGAATAAATTAAAGGCGTAAAAAGGCATATGTATGGGGTAATGGGTTAACATCAGTAGAACTGGAGTTATCTCAAAGACAAGAAAATATGACACTGGGAAATATCTCAAAAATGACATTGACCTTTGTAGGACATGACCCAAGTTATAAAGTTTCTAACTTTAACAAAGTTATGGCTAAGATTAAAGTTGTGGACTGACAGACAAACAAATGGACAAACAGACAAAAAAGCAGACAGACAAAAACAATATGCCCCCAACTGCAGGGCATAAAAATATAGCAGACACCACCATATGCAACCTCATCAGCTGACCAGAGTTCAGTTATGTAACTCTGCCAGTAGGAAATTTGGCTAGGGTCTAACTCTTATAATGCTGAATTGCTGTCTGCTATACATATTTTGAATGTGAATTATGACCTAGATATTTAACCGACCAGAACCATTTGAACAAACTAGGTAAAGGACATTTAGAAGTGTCACCATGCCAAATATCAAAGCTCTGGCCATATCAGTTTCAGTGGAGAAGACGTTTGAAATTTTCACTATATAACTCTATGTAAAACTGTGACCCCCGGGGCGGGGCCAATTTTGACCCCAGGGGCATAATTTGAACAAACTTGATAGAGGACCTGTAGATAATGTTATGTGCCAAATATCTAAGCTCTGGCCCTTGTAGTTTCAGACAAGAAGATTTTTTAAGATTTCCTTATTTTTCCACTTTGGTTGCCATAGCAACCAGAGTTCTATATTGTTTTCAATTCTTTGAACAAATTTGAAAGAGCTTGACCCAAGGAACATTCCTGTAAAGTTTGGTTGAAATCTGTTCAGCCATTTAGGAGAAGATGTCATTTGAAGCAATTGTTAACGACGACGGACGACGACGGACGACGGACACAGGGCCATCCCAATTGCTCACCTTGAGCCTTTGGCTCAGGTGAGCTAAAAATAGAAGAAGAGGTGAAACGTTTCAAACAAGACCGAATGTAGTAAATTTAATGTGACTACAACCATGAAATCATTTACTTCAACCACAAACTTCTTTATAAGGTCATAAAGATAAAAGAAGAGGTGAAACGTTTCAAACAAGACCGAATGTAGTAAATTTAATGCGACTTCAGCCATGAAATCATTTACTTCAACCACAAACTTCTTTATAAGGATCATAAAAATAGAAGAGGTGAAACGTTTCAAACAAGACCGAATGTAGTAAATTTAATGCGACTACAACCATCAAATCATTTACTTCAACCACAAACTTCTTTATAAGGTCATAAAAATAGAAGAAGAGGTGAAACGTTTCAAACAAGACCGAATGTAGTAAATTTAATGCAACTACAACCATGAAATCATGTACTTCAACCACAAACTTCTTTATAAGGTCATAAAAATAGAAGAAGAGGTGAAACGTTTCAAACAAGACCGAATGTAGTAAATTTAATGCGACTACAACCATGAAATCATTTACTTCAACCACAAACTTCTTTATAAGGTCATAAAAATAGAAGAAGAGATGAAACGTTTCAAACAAGACCGAATGTAGTAAATTTAATGCGACTTCAGCCATGAAATCATTTACTTCAACCACAAACTTCTTTAAGGTCATAAAAATAGAAGAAGAGGTGAAACGTTTCAAATAAGACAGAATGTAGTAAATTTAATGCGACTTCAGCCATGAAATCATTTACTTCAACCACAAACTACTTTATAAGGTCATAAAAATAGAAGAGGTGAAACGTTTCAAACAAGAGAGAATGTAGTAAATTTAATGTGACTACAACCATGAAATCATGTACTTCAACCACAAACTACTTTATAAGGTCATAAAGATCGAAGAAGAGTTGAAAAGTTTCAGACAACATTTTTCTTGTGAACACAGACAACTGTGGCATATGTGCACAATTCTAGTGAGCGGAGAACTTAACCCATTACCCCATAAATACAACCTTTCACACCTCTAATTTATTCCTTCACGGAAGAATATATCTTTAAAACTAGAATGGGCTATGGGATAACGGGTTAAGAGAAATAGGTATTTTGTCCTGTTTTAAATAACATCGTTTTATGCATGTACAGACAAGACTGAATGTACTAAGTATGAATACGACCACAAAATGTTATACAAATTGATAAAAATTGAAGAAGAAATTAAGCAGTTTAGAGTTATTCTGGAAGAAATGAAGGAACACCAAGCTCAGGATATGATAGCACAGAAACTGCACTAGAAAAATTGAGTAATACTAGCCAAGAGTACTTTAACAATATGTCAGGGTCCAAGGTTATAAAGATTTTCAGTTGAGTCTAATGTCGTTCTCAAGCATTTGATTGGTCAAATTTGAGCCTAGGCTCAAATCTGACCAATCAAATGCTTGAGAACACACTCAGACTCAGCTCAAACACTTTATAACCTTGGACCCAGGGCTCCAGATAAGGGGAGTATTTCAAAAACTAAAATCTTCATTTCAGCATTAAACCCTATGGTGTCACCACTCATTAGAATCGTCTCCTCGAGACAATTCTAATAAGTAGTCACACCATAAGGTTTAGTGCTGAAATGAGTGAGAAAATGTTGGATTTGTTCAGTTTACTCCCTCTAATCTGGAGCCCTGATATGTCAAAGAAATCTAAACAAGGGCCACCATGGCCCTAAATCACTCACCTGGTACACCATATAAAACATGACCTATAGTGACCTAGATTATGACTGGACATGACCCACAATCAACCTTTAGAGTGTTCACAAGATTTTTCTATGATTTGACCTAGTTTCTGACCAGACACAATCCACATTTGACTTTGACCTAGATTTGATGTAGGCAAACATTCTGGCAATATTTCATTCAGATATAATGAGATTTGTAGCCTCTAGATGGTTAAAAATGTTTTTCTTTGATATGACCTATTGACCTGAATTTTGATCCGACATGACCCATATTCGAATTTGACCTAGATATCAATTAGGCAATTATTCTGACCAAGTTTCATTAAAATCCAATGAGATTTGAAGCGTCTAGAGTGTTAACAAGGTTTTTCTATGATTTGACCTAATGACCTAGTTTTTTACCGGACATGACCCATATTCGAACTTGACCTGGATATGAATGAAGCAAACATTTTGACAAAGTTTCATGAAGATAAGGTGAGCTTTGTAGCCTATAGAGTGTAAAAAGGTTTTCCTATGATTTGACCTAGTGACCTAGTTTTTGACCTGACCTGACCCATATTCGAACTTGACCTAGATATCAATTAGGCAAACATTCTGACTAGGATGCATAATTCCAATGAGATTTGTAGCCTCTAGAGTTTTAACAAGGTTTTTCTATGATTTGACCTAGTGACCTAGTTTTTGACCAAGCATGACCTATATTCGAACTTGACCTAGATATCAATGAGGCAAACATATTGATTTAGTTTCAATAAGATCCAATAAGATGTGTAGCCTCTAGAGTGTTAACAAGAATTTTCTATGATTTGACCTAAAGACCTAGTTTTTGACAAACATTGCCATCAAGTTTCATGAAGATCGGATGAAATTTGTAGCCCATAGAGTGTTAATGAACCAATTGTGAACAGACAGACAGACGAGGGACGACGGACATCCAGCGATCCAGGTGAGCTAAAAACATTTAACAACTTTGGAAGAATCCATGGATAATTTTACGGAACGTTTCAAGAGATTGACAAGTTAGTATCTTATATATTGCACCAATCTATTTTGTTTATGTTTGCAAAACATGTTGTATCTATAGTTTCTACTTCATGAAAAGTAAAATGTGCTTTATAATCTACTTTTATCAATTTAGTTATATAGTTTTATATGTTTTTATAATATTCTGTATTCTATTAGTTTAACTATGTAATCTTTTTCTGATTTATGATGTAATTGATATCCAACATCTTGGTTGTCTACAGGGCTATTCCAGATGGTGGTAGATATAGTATGAACATTTTTGTGTGTGTTTTTTTTAACTCAAATAAGCTTAAGAAATATTGTTTAAAGATTTTATCTACTTATACAGTGGAGAAAACGTTATTCTTTCCCAAAAAATACCTTTACGTTAAAACTATTAATTCTATTGCAAACAGTTTGGAGCCAGATCAGACGCCGGGTAACCCGGCATCTGATCTGGCTCCAAGCTGTTTGCAACCAAGATAAGGAGTGTTATTATTCAGAATAGCACCCGTTTGTTTGGGGGCAAATTAAACCCGTTCTGTACACAGTCCCCGTTTTATTAGGCCCGAAGAGTAATTCTCACAAGGCATTAGAATTTTCAATAACACCCTTTCCGGTTTAGCTCTGTAAAGACTGAACAACGAAATTTTTTCTGCTCCAGCTGAATTTAGATAAAACATTGTTTTTATTACGATTTTCCTGGAAAATGTTCCGCAATTAAATTTATTAAGTTCATCCTTACATATGGTAAGCAGTGTGATGCCTGATGGTTCACGGATCAACTGGATTTTTACGGATATAATTTTACTTTGCATGGTGGACCGCGTGTGATTTCCCCCACCCACCCTCAGACACTAGATTTCAACGTGGCTATGAATTGTCATGGCAATTATTGTTTGACAAATCTATAGTTAGAGCTATATATACATATTAAAATTAATGAAATAATTATCGGAATATAATCTACATGGATCCGAATTTGTTGAGTTATGGTTACAATCGGGAGATAAACGTATTTTTATTGCTGCCAAGTGACGCGACAACCCTTCATTTTTTTTTTTATATTGATGACGTAAGTAAAAACTCATGATGACGTATTAGTAGATTGTTTTTAGCTCGAGCTGGCATTTCGAATTATTATACCGGAGGACAGGTGCGGATCGTTCCCTTGATTCAGTTATTTGAAAATTTGATCAAGCTCGGTGGGTCAGCCTTTAGACTGTCTGCAGAAAAGAGACCAAAGTTTGGTTGTATGGGTCATAGGTGCGGATCCATTTATGGGCTATAGGATTGGACATTGTATGGATCCACAGGTGCGGATCCAGAAGATGGTTATGGGATTAGGCGCCCATCCCCTTCACATCGTGTACTATAGGACTAGACATTGCATGGGTCGACAGGTGCGGATCCATGGATTTTTTTTTTTTTTATAGGTTCAGAAGCCCCCCCCCCCCACTTTTTTAAACCAAATGTATAGATGGGTCCATATATGGGCTATAGGATTGGACATGGTATGGGTCGACAGGTGCGGATCCAGAGAATGGTTAATGGTTTAGGTCCCCCGTCCCCTCCACATCGTGTACAAGAGGACTAGACATTGCATGGGTTGACAGGTGCGGATCAAAAAAAAAAAATGCTTTACAGATTTGTTCGATCACCCTTTTAGTTTATAAGAGACCGTTGCTGGATCCGCATTTGCGTTTTACAATTAAATTACAATTTGATATTAGATTATATATATAATAGCCATTTCAAAATTAGAATAACTTGCACACTGAGCTAGCTTAATACTCAAGACAAAATGTAGTCAATTAAACTACGATTCAAAAATGTTAAATAAGTTGATTAAACAAGGGCCACTATGGCCCTAAATCGCTCACCTGGTAACCATGTACACCGTGTGACCTAGTTTTTGACCGGGCATGACCCTCATTCTAACTTGACCTCGATTTCAATGAGACAAACATTTTGTTCAAGTTTCATGATATACATTCAATGAATTTTGTAGTCTCTAAGAGTGTTAACGAGGTTTTTGGATGATTTGACCTAGTGACCTAGTTTTTGACAAGACATAAGCCACATTTGAACTTGACCTATATTTCATTGAGGCAAACCTTTTCAGCAAGTTTTATGAAGATCAAATGAAATTTGTAGTCTCTAGAGTGTTAACCTGGTTTTTCGAACATTTGACCTAGTGACCTAGTTTTTGACCGGACATGACCCACATTCGAACTTGGCCTAGATTTCATTAAGGCAAACATTTTGATGAAGTTTCATAAAGATCCAATGAAATTGGTAGCCTCTAGAGTGTTAACAAGGTTTTTCGATAATCTGACCTAGTGACCTAGTTTTTGACCTGACATGACCTATATTCTAACTTGACCTAGATATCAATGAGACAAATATTCTGACCAAGTTTCATCAAGATTCAATGAGATTTGTAGCCTCTAGAGTGTTAACAAAGTTTTTCTATGATTTGACCTAGTGACCTAGTTTTTGACCTGACATGACCCATATTCAAACTTGAGCTAGATATCAATGAGACAAATATTCTGACCAAGTTTCATCAAGATTCAATGAGATTTGTAGCCTCTAGAGTGTTAACTAAGTTTTTCTATGATTTGACCTAGTGACCTAGTTTTTGACCCGACATGACCCACATTTGAACTTGGCCTAGATTTCTACTAGACAAACATGTGATCAAGTTTCATGAAGATTGGATGATATTTGTAGCTGCTAGAGTGTTAACGAACCAATTGTGGACAGACAGACAGACAGACAGACGACGTACGACGGACATCCAGTGATCCTAAAAGCTCACCTTGGCACTTCGTGCCAGGTGAGCTAAAAAGTTCCACATTTCAGAATTATTCTTGAAGAAATGAAAGAATGCCAAACTCAGGATAGGACAGAGCAGAAACAGCACCGATTAATTAACCCATTAAACCATAGCCTGTTTCTAGTTTTCAAGATAAAGCAGGTTGAAAGTAAAGCAGAATGCGCCTTAAGGCACATTCTGCTTTACTTCAGCCTGCTTTAAGCTATATCTGCTAGATATAGAAAATATTTTTTATGATTTTTATTTTGTGACAGTATTAATTGGAACTATGTTCTTCTGTAGAGGAATTAATTAAAGGCGTAAAAAGGCTTATTTATGGGGTAATGGGTTAAACAATACTGGCCAAGAGTTGTTATATAATATGTCAAAGAATTCTTAACAACTTTTAACATCTTTGACAAAATCCATGGCTAATTTTACAGATTTTTTGAGAGACTGACAAAATAGTAAGTACCTCATATATCACACCAGCCTATTTAAGGGCTTTGAGTTAAACGTGTGATAGTTACGTTGCTAGGACCTGGCTAGCATGTGCTTAAGTAGCTCTGATGTTCGTCATATGGCTACAAAAGTGGGGGAAAAAGTACCCGCAGTCGGACTCAGAATTGACGGGTTTAACCCCTGTGAAGGTGACTAACAGTTTTTACGTCAACCCAAAGGACAGTTTGCTATATAAAGTAGAAAGTACTAAGGAAATGTTAAAGAGGCAAGACAGGTGCGTGAGGCAATGGCACGGAAGACTAGACCAATCTTCACTTTTATTTAAAGGGGAAGAAGTAGATTGCAGGGACGAAGTAGTTAACATCAAGGAAGGAAAAAAGTTTAAGAGTGTCAATAAAAGGTGGTTACCACCGTTTTAAACATTTTCTCCTGTTTGTGTTACAGTTAAACATTGTAGACTAAAATCAAAAGGCTCATTTCGACGAGCAGTCATACATTACTATAGACTTGGACTCGGACCCAGAAAATACACAACACTTGTGAACTTTAATGGATTACAATGTGTGTGTAACTGGACTCATTTTGTGGAGTAAAAATGTGCATACATGTAGTATTTTATATATTTTATATATGGTATAGTTCTTTTATGCTGTTGTTTTAAAATGTTTTAATATGTTTACTATGTAATTGTCTAGTCGAGCGTTCATTGTGTTAACTGGCCTCAACTGCAGATCTGTTTTATAAATCTTATTATTGTGGGGGCATAAAACACAATGACTGTTGCCATGCAGTGATCATGATGTTATCTTATGACAAGAGCCCCATGGGGCGTATTTCGCTCACCTGAGAATAACTGACAAAATGGAGAAAAAGATTTATGTCCAGGAGAGGTTCATTTTTTACCCGATTGGCATAATTTAAACAACCTTGAAAGAGGACCTGTAGATGATGCTATGTGCCAAATATCTAAGATCAGGGTACTAGGGTTTTAGACAAATAGATTTTTTTTTTAAGTTTCCATTGAAACAATCTATTTTTAGCTCCTGTGACCTTCATATGCAACAGACAGGAACCATTTAAACAAAACAGGTAAAGGACATCTAAAAGTGTCACCATGCCGAATATCAAAGCTATGGCCATATCAGTTTCAGAGGAGAAGACGTTTGAAAATTTCTAAGCTCTGGCCCTTGTAGTTTTTGACAAAAAGATTTATTAATTTTTTATAGAAAAAATCTATTTTTAGCTCCTGTGACCTAGATATGCAACAGACCGGAACCACTTGAACAAAATACGTAAAAGATATTCAGAAGTGTCATCATACCAAATATCAAAGCTATGGCCATATTAGTGTCCGAGAAGAAGACGTTTGAAATTTTCACTATATAACTCTATGTAGACTGTGACCCCAGGGGCGGGGCCAATTTAGACCCCAGTGGGCATAATTTGAAGAAACTTGATAGAGGCCCTGTAGGCAATGCTTTGTGCCAAATATCTAAGCTCTGGCTCTTGTAGTTTCAGACAAGAAGATTTTTTAAGTTTTCATTGAAAAAAAATCTATTTTTAGCTTCTTTGACCTAGATATGCAACCAACCGGAACCATTTGAACAAAATAGGTGAAGGACATCTAGAAGTATCACCATGCCAAATATTAAAGCTCTGGCCATATTAGTTTCAGAGGAGAAGAAAATTTCACTATATAACTCTATGTAAAACGGTGACCCCCGGGGAGGGGCCAATTTTGACCCCAGGGACATAATTTGAACAAACTTGATAGAGGACTTGTAGGTGATGCTATGTGCCAAATATCTAAGCTCTGGCCTTTGCAGTTTTTGACAAGAAGATTTTTTAAAGATTTCCTTATTTTTTCACTTTGGTTGCCATGGCAACCAGAGTTCTGCATTGTTTTTATTTCTTTGAACAAATTTGAAAGAGCTTGACCCAAGGAACATTTCTGTAAAGTTTGGTTGAAATCTGTTCAGCGGTATAGGAGGAGATGTCATTTGAGGCAATTGTTAACGACAACGCACACCGCACGACGGACGACACAGGGCCATCCCAATAGCTCACCTTGAGCCTTTGGCTCAGGTGAGCTAAAAAATAAGATGCATATTGTTAATTTGATATTGATACTGTTGGTTGTCTGCTTACTTTTAGACAAGAGGGCCTGAAGGCCCTGATATCGCTCACCATTTGTAATGAAGCCCGATAGCTTTACCTTTGAATTTCACCCGTTTTATTCTAAATCCTTTCAAGTTTGTCGACCTACTGTAGTATAGTAGAGTACATCAAAGGCAAATAACTAGAGCCTAAACAATACTGATCGAAATGAAGCCTTTTTATAGCATTTCAAAGTACATGTATTGCCACAATGATTACATTTCAACAATAATTGCACTCCTATGAGAACGTATAGCTACATCCTTTGTGTACAAGTATAATCAAAATCCATTGAAAATTGTGGTTGCAAGAGTGTAAACGCTGTAAAATATGGCATTTTCAGCAATTCAAAGGTAGATATCTCTTGATCTATTTGTCCGATTCCAACCATAATCACTCTTTTATGAACTCTTATGGTCATATACAATCTGCGCAAGTTTGAGAGAGCTGGGATAAATAGTGTGGCCTCTAGAGCGTAAACACTGTTAAATATATCATTTTCAGCAATTCAAAGGTAGATAACTCTTGACCTATTGATCCGATTACAACCATAATTAAATTCATCTGAAGTCTTATGGTAATATACAATCTGAGTAAGTTTAAGAAAGATTGGATAAAATTTGTGGCCTCTAGAGTGTAAATATCGTTAAATATGGAATTTTCAGCAATTCAAAGGTAGATAACTATCGACCTATAAATCTGATTTCAACCATAATCAAACTCATATGAACTCTTATCGTCATATACAATCTGGGCAAGTTTTAGAAAGATTGGATAAATACTGTGGCCTCTAGAGTGTAAACACCGTTAAATATGGCATTTTCAGCAATTCAAAGGTAGATAACTCTTGATCTATTTACCTGATTTCAACCAAAATTGAACTCTTCCGAACTCTTATGGTAATATACAATCTGGACAAGTTTTAGAAAGATTGGATAAATACTGTGGCCTCTAGAGTGTAAACACTGTTAAATATGGCATTTGCAGCAATTCAAAGGTACATAACTCATGACCTATTTGTCCGATTTCAACCATAATCGAACTCATCCGAGCTCTTATGGCAATATACCATCTGAGCAAGTTTGAGAAAGATTGGATAAATATTGTGGCCTCTAGAGTGTAAACACTAAAATTGTTGACGACGGACGACGCACGACGGACTACGCACATTCAAGGATTGCAAAAGCTCACCCTGAGCTAGCTCAGGTGAGCTAAAAATGCATCACTGCACAAATCCTTACTGCCACCCTGCTTACAGGCGTCATCAATTAAATAATCCCCTGGGGCCACAGTCTGGCGAGGGGCAAATCAACAAACCCGTGACAAGCAACTAACACACTTGCAAACAGTCACCTTTATACTTTAGTTAGGAAACGTTACAATATAGAATCTAAATTCACATAAAACCAAAACATTCAGCAAGGTATTGCATCGTAGAAGTGAGAACTGGAAACATTCCTTATCATATCGTATTTCCTTAATTATTCAAGAAATATTACTAGTAATATAATAATTTGAAATTTATGAGACTGTTTAGTATTTATATACTTTAATCGAAATAATAGAATCTACGACTTACACAGAGTTTGTAGATTCTTTTATTAATTTGACGCTCGAAAAGTGAATAAAGTATATATATGCCCATAAAAACAGTGGCGGGCAGGTTAGTTCGTTTTAATAATGGTTGCCACAATCTCCAAGCTGAAAGGTTTATTTAAAACACAGATACGACTTATCAATGTGAATATTAAAGTCTTTTTTCCAGCGATTTAACCCTAAAATTACAGGTGTGTTTTAAACACAAGTGTGCATCATAACCGATGCATGACAGAAAACAGATAAGAAAACTTTGATCAATGGTGATTTCATTGCATTGCCATGATTCACAACAGATCTGCTATATGTTAAATATTTGCAAACCTGGGGCCCGTTTCATAAAACATCTTACGACAAAAGTTGTCGTAAGTCAGATTATAAAAGTCTCAATTATTACTTATTTCTCTATCTAATCCTGTCTTATGACGATTCCAAAAAGATGTCACAAGATAGGATTAGATAAAGAAATCAGAGATTAAATGTATTTTAAAGTTTTGACTTACGACAACATTTGTCGTAAGATGTTTTATGAAACGGGCCCCAGAATCACTTTTATAGTAAAATGATTTATTTACATTGTGATATGGTAAAATTTGGATCAGAAATCTTTTGAAAGTTTTTAACACTTAGGCTTCTATGTATATTCAACTTCACATCATTTAAACTCTTTATCATCATGACAGTCACGAGTAAATGAATATTCAAATATTAATCCTGCCGAATATTTGAATACATAAATCCCTATTTGTTGACATCCCTTGTCTAAAGTTTGACCTTTGTCACACATTTTAAATAACCCTTTAATTGTTTCTGTGAATAAAAGGCATGCTCTGATTTACTTCTAATTTGGTGAAAATGTAGTCTAAATAAGTTTCAGACAACTTGGATCTGGATGAGACACTTAGTTATCCATTATCTCTACCAGATCCAAATGGTTTGAATAACTACACATACAAATAACATGTGACGATTAGATTAAAAACACATCTTTCATAGCTGGCAGTTGTTGACATCATTTTAACGATGTGCACCAATGAATCAAGACTTATATAACTTTAATACTTTGTATTTACAACTGTTAGTTTCACTTTGCTTTATTTTGCATAGGCAAATCAGTCAGATTCCTTTATGGAAAAAGCTTTGCCAACAAATGTTTCACTAACACCACCAGCCAACAGAAGCCATGAGAATATGTCACTAACACCAGCCAACAGAAGCCATGAGAATGTTTCACTTACACCAGCCAACAGAAGCCATGAGAATGTTTCATTAACACCAGCCAACAGAAGCCATGAGATCACCAGTAGACAGATTTTGCCTGCATGTAAAACAGGAGAAGATGAATACCACTGGGAAGAATCTCACACAGTAAGAAAAATTTAGTTATGATATATGAACCTGCAGAATGAGTACTTAATTAATTGCCACAGTATGCCAGTAGTTGGTGCTCTGTTTGCCAATACAGTAAAACCTCTCTATAGCGGCCACTAAAACGAGGACTAATTTGTTGTTTAAATGACAGGTGACAGCTTAAAGCAAGGTGACAGTAAAACAGAAAGCTCCACCAGGAGCTTTCTGTTTTACTGTCACCATGCTTTAAGCAGTCACCTGTCAAAAACAACTAATAAATTAGCACTTTAGTGGCCGTTATAGAGAGGTTTTACTGTACCTAGTTAATACCTTTTTGGCCTCAATGCCCACCCATACATAGTAGAAAGTCTCTCTCCCATAGCTTGCTTTCAGTTTTGAAGACATGTGGTTTCTTGAAACAGATTGATAGTAAAGCTGAATGCTTCTTTATGAGCATTTTGCTTTAATTTCAGCCTGCTCTAAGCTATAGACTGCTAGGATAAGTAAAGCCAAAAACACTTTCGTGAAATAAGTTCAGGGATATAAAAATATTTTCCAAGCCACTCGGCCTGCAGGACGAGTGACTTCTGAAATCCACTCGTCCTTACGGAAATCTACTCATCCTGCATTTTGAAACAGTTTGAGAATTGAAATTTGTTAGGAAAATAAGCGAAAACTGTTTACTTTACGTAGGTTTGTCATACTTGTTCGGGGATTGATTCCTCTACTTCACGTGTGTATCATCTCTTTTAAGTGTTCTATCTTTTTCTCCACTCCCTTAAACCTATTTTAAAGTCGATCATTTTTCCATGTTGTCGAAACTAAACAGACGACGTTTTTGAGCCATACAATTGGGTGCGAAAATCAGCAAGGTGTTCCAAATACATTAACATGTTGACTCGGCCTCGAGTCGGTTCTACTAGGTCAGGATGACAAAATAACTATCCAATTAAAAAAAAAAGAATGGGCCTGCTATTTAAAAGAACGACTTATTTTTTAGTTGAAACTACAATATAATAATCTTTTGTAAACTTAAAAGCTGATGTATCATCAGCACTCAACTTCTTAATTGTGTAGAGAAATAACTAGCTATATGGGTTATAGGGCAGTTCGGAATTTCAAGCGGGAATCTGCTCTTCAGTATATATATAGACTAGTTGTTATGTATCCTTTGAATATTGATAAAATATATCTGTAAGTAATAAAATACAGGTTGCTTTAAAAGGAATATCCAGAGCAAAAGCATATGGCAATTAAGCATGCATGGTTAGGGAAGACCCAGATGAGAAATAGGAACTTTCTTATATAGGTCTTTACACTTTGCAAGTGCAACTAGTTTTGACTGGCGGGGCTAAAGAATTCCATTATTGCACATTTCGTGAAATGAAAGTTTCGTTGTCTGACATACATAGGCACTCATGGGAAGATTTTCCCTCTTCTTGTTATTTTTGTAGGGTGGTAAAATTGGTGCCAAACTATTCTATTTCCTTCACATTAGAGTTTAATGCAAACTATTCCAACTACTTCACTTATTTTGGTGAAGGAGTTAGTATAGATTTGCACCAAAGTGTTTATATTGCCTTATTCATCTTCGGGGTTCATCTGTGCTCCAGATAATTCTATGTTTTTCTCCATTTGGTTTAATGTAGAAATAATAAATTTTATACCAGTGTATTATTGTGCAATAGAGCACGGGTAGGAATTTAACTGGCTAGTAATTAAACCTTGAGGCCATAGGTCGAATGATTTAATTATGAGCTAGCTTAACTACCTCCTGTGTTATCTTGCAGGATAATACTTACGTAGTACTAAGTTTTTCTTTTGGTTCTAAGGCTTCAATTTGCACCACAGTTTCATTTCTTGGTAAACAAGTTATTGAAGCCATATTGTCATATTAAGTGGTTATAATGTGTGTTTCATAGTGAATTTAAATGGTGTGTTTCTTCTTTGTTGATATATGGGTATGTGTGAGGTGTGGGGCCATGGAGACAAACTCACTTATTTGTAACTTTTACATTTGTTTATCAAAAACTGCTAGTTTAACAGCAACAATTAAGCTGTTGACTAAAGTGTGAAAATCCATTTGTGGAACATAGTTTAGTGAACTAGATGTATTTGACTCTCACATCTAAAACTGTACATTCAAATATTAGTGTGAGCTATGTATTTATTTTTGGTTAATTTGATCTGGAAGTCTGAAACCATTGTGACATCAGTTTGCAGCTCATTTTTATGCTAGTTTTGCTACTGTTGTGGAACTATATACAAGCTGTTTAATGATCTGTAACAATCCAATTAGTTCTGATTTAGATGCCTTAATTATACATGTATTTTTATACTAGCTCTCACTTTAACCCATTATCCCATAAATACACCTATGATTTATTCCCCAACTGATGAAAAGAATTCCACTGTATACAGTCATGAATTGATATGTACCACATATTCTATATAAGAGATATTGTAGCATAAAACTGAAAACAAAGCAGAATTAGGCAAAGGCGCCTTCTGTTTTGCTATCAACCTGCTTTTAGTGGTAATCTATTTTCAAAAATATAAATGGGCCATGGGGTAATGGGTTAAGGTATGTAAAGTTATCTGATATTATTGAATTTCTAACAAGCAATTGGTAGATCAAGACATATTTTGATCCTGAATATTCATGATACAGCTTGTCATTCGCCTGGTATTGGAAACTCACGTCAAAGGGATTAATTGTATTAACAGTATAATGATGATGAATTGCAAATATTAAATATGCGTTTGAAAATGTGAATTTGAAATATGTTTTATATATGTCAAATTTAACATCCAAGTCCATATCTGATTTCTTAATTCTAGCTTGCGACTAGTGTGCGCATGCTTGCAGCAAGCGTGCGCACGCTAACTTCAAGCTGGCATTTTCTCAATATATGCAAGCTTGCGCAAGCATGAAGCGTGCGCACGCTTGCAACGCGGTTCCAAATCCATGTTACCTGCTTGCCGCAAGCTTGCGACACGCTTGCAGAATAAGCTCGCGCAAGCTTGCAATTCTTGCTCGCAGCAAGCTTGCACCAAGCGCGCCTCCAAATGCAAGCTTGCGACGAGCTTCTTTGCAAGCATGCCGCAAGCTTGCAGCAAGCAAGGAAAAGTTGCTAGTATTTTCTGTTTGGGAAATATCAGAACATAACCTGCCCAATGAAACACGAGCTAGTTCATCGTCCGATTTAGATGCGCAGCAGGATGTTGAATTAGATAGCAGTGTTGAGATATCAGTGTCTGGAGCCTCTTCAAATGAAAACTCTTCTTCAGACTCTGACATTTCATCGAGTGAAAGAGAAGATGTTGAAGATGATGACCATGTACCTGATCTCTGCAGTGATCTGGCAGCTTGGGCTTCAAACCACAAATGCACAAGAGTAGCTATTAATGAAATATTAGATATTCTTAGAAAACAAGGTCATAGACTTCCAAAAGATTCACGGACACTAATGAAAACCCCACGACTTGTTCAAAGCGAGGAGAAATGTGGAGGCCAGTATAAATATTTTGGTATCGAAAGTGGCTTTACAAAACACTTTGCCAAGCAACCAGATCCTGGTTTACCTGAGAAAATTTAACTAACATTCAACATTGACGGTGTACCTCTGTACAAATCAAATTCATTACAACTGTGGCCTATTTTGTGCAGTGTAAATGATTTGGAGCCATTCATTGTAGCTGTCTTCTATGGAAGAACAAAGCCAAATTCAGTGACTGCATGATTACTTGTCGGATTTTTTAGAAGAACTACGTGATTTGTGTGAAAATGGAGTAGATTTGAATGGTCAAATTGTTGAAGTTGGTGTGAAAGCATTTGTTTGTGATGCACCAGCCAGATCATTTCTTAAATGTATTAAAGGTCATAGTGGATATTACAGCTGTGAAAGGTGTCTTATAAAAGGTGAATGGGATGGCCGTGTGTTGTTTAACATTCCGGAGGAAGATTGTGATATACCAGAGCTGCGTACAGATGAAATATTTGCAGAAAATGGTTATACAGAACACCAGACTGCTCAGTCACCCCTACTACATGCAAATATTTTGTGTGTGAAAGGTTTTTCATTGGATTACATGCATCTAGTGTGTCTTGGTGTTGTGAAAAGAATTCTAACATTTTTAAAGGATGGTCCTAGGGAATGTAAAGTTTCAGGACAGCAAATTCGCCTTATATCAGAGAAGCTTAGCCACTACAATGGTAAAATGCCACGTGAATTTGCACGCCAGCCAAGGTCACTCCTAGAATTGGACAGATGGAAGGCAACAGAATTTAGACAGTTTCTGTTATATGCAGGTCCAGTTGTTCTACGCTCTATTGTGGCTAAAGATGTTTATGACCATTTTTTGACATTAACAGTGGCTATTTCAATCTTGCTGTCTTCAAATAGCAATTTACGGAATCACTACTTGGAATTTGCTAGAGAACTATTGAAATACTTTGTGAGAAAAGCTGTAGATATTTACGGGAATCGTTTCGTATCATACAATGTACATGCTTTAATACATATCAGGGCTCCAGATAAGAGGGAGTAAACTGAACAAATTCAACATTTTCTCACTCATTATAGCATCAAATCCTATGGTGTTACTACTCATTAGAATCGTCTCTTCGAGACGATTCTAATGAGTAGTGACACCATAGGGTTTAATCCAGAAATAAAGATTTTAAATTTTGAAATACCCCGCTTATCTGGAGCTCTGCATATATGTGACGATGTTAGGAATTTTAACACTTAACTAAATGAAATATCAGCCTTCAAATTTGTAAACCATTTGCAAAAGTTGAAAAAGAGCGTCAGAAATTCGAAAAACCCAATAGCTCAGATCACCAAGCGTGCTTTTGAGTTAGAATTGCACTCAAAACAAAAATTTCTGAAACTGCGGTTCCCATTTATCTCTACAAAACAAAAGGACAGTTGTTTTTTAACAATAAATGAGAGATATGCATTTGTTCGGGAGAAGAGAAGGCGGACCTTTGTTTGCGATGTGTATAGTCCGAGAGATATTGAGAGTTATTTTGACAGTCCCTGTGACTCCAAGATCCTGGATATTGGTTTGCTGAAACAGGGGAAAAGGTCAAAGAGGTTGCTGTTAGAAAGAAAGGATCTGGATAGAAAAGTCGTATGTCTTGAAGAAGACCGAGGACTGGTGCTGTTGCCAATGCTGCATGAAATGGAAAGAATTGCATGAATGTATTAAATACGTTTGCAATTAAGGTAATTTATGAGAATTTAACATTTTTCCATGCATTTAACCCATTCCCATATATTGATGCCTTTTGACACCTGCAGAGTAGACCGGTCTTAAAATCAGCATGATCAGGGTCTACACTGTTTACCCAATAGGACATAGTTTAGACCTTACCGTACTGACCATGATTAAAGTCCTCACTATATACTATACAAAAATACATAGAAGGGCTAGGCTAAGAAAAGTTTAAATATTCAAATGGGAATGGGTTAACCCTTTCCCACATAGCATATCTCTAGTATTGAATATAGGTGTCCACTTAAAGCAGGTTGAAAGTAAAGCAGAATGCGCTTTAAGCGCATTCTGCTTTACTTTCAGCCTACTTTAAGCTACCATCTGCTAGAATATAGAAAATATTTTGTATTATATATATTTATGAATGTATAAATTGGAACTATTTTCTTCAGGGCAAGAATAAACTGAATGCGCTAAAAGTCGCTTCTATGGGGGAAAGGGTTAACCATGCTGTTGCTGATGCTGCATGTAACTGACTATACATTTATAAGAGTTCTTTAGTTACATATCAGCTGATTACTCCCTCTGCAGAATAGAATCAGATCAGGCAGCTCCTATTGGATAAATAAACATATTCAATACATCTTTTTATGAATATGGCAGTTAAATTTATACAGCTTTGAATATAGCATGCTGCCATTTTTTAGTTCGCCTTTCTAAAAGATGGGGGAAGCTTACTGAATCGCCCCAGCATGGCTGTTAGTGTTGGCGTCAACTTTGGCAAGTTCTATAAGGTTAAGGTTTTGATGCAAAAAATTTTTTTTTTTTTTTTTTTAAATATTTATACATATTAGGAATTTGGCATGTTGGTAGATTATTGGTTTAACAATGATACAGCTCGGTGTTCAATCTACATATATTGAGGTGCATGGGGTCATTGGCCCTCTAGAGGCCCCTGCCTTCCAGTTACATTCATGGGCCCATAATATAATGCAATATCTTTCTAAAACAGTCTACAGGCAAATGAAGGATTTAAAACAAGAGCCCCATGGGGCATATTCGCTCACCTGAGAATAACTGGAAAAATGGAGATATTGATTTATGTCCAGGACTGACCTAGATATGCAACAGACCGTAACAATTTGAACAAAATATGTAAAGTATATATAAAAGTGTCACCATACAGAATATAAAAGCTCTGGCCATATTAGAGTCAGAGAAGAGGACGTTTGAAATTTTCTCTATATAACTCTATGCAAAAAAACTGACCCCGGGGCGGGGCCAATTTTAACCCTAGGGGCATAATTTGAACAAACTTAATAGAGGACCTGTAGTCGATGATATGTGCCATATGTCTAAGCTCTGGCCCTTGTAGTTTTAGACAAGAAGATTTTTTAAGTTTTCACTGAAAAAAATCTATTTTTAGCTCCTGTGACCTAGTTATGCAACGGACCAGAACCATTTGAACAATTTTGGTATAGGACATCTAGAAGTGTAACTATGCCAAATATCAAAGCTCTGGCCATATTAGTTTCAGAGAAGAAGACGTTTGAAAATTTCACTATATAACTCTATGTAAAACTGTGACCCCCGGGGCAGGGCTAATTTTGACCCAAGGGGCATAATTTGAACAAACTTGATAGAGGACCTGTAGGCGATTCTATGTGCAAATAACTAAGCTCTGGCCCTTGTAGTTTCAGACAAGAAGATTTTTTAAGTTTTCATTGGAAAAATCTATTTTTAGCTCCTGTGACCTAGTTATGCAACGGACCAGAACCATTTGAACAATTTTGGTAAAGGGCATCTAGAAGTGTCATCATGCCAAATATCAAAGCTCAGGCCACATTGGTTTCAGAGAAGAAGACGTTTGAAAATTTCACTATATAACTCTATGTTAAACTGAGACCCCGGGGCGGGGCCAATTTTGACCCCAGGGGCATAATTTGAACAAAATTGATAGAGGACCTGTAGATGATGCTATGTGCCAAATATCTAAGCTCTGGCCTTTGCAGTTTTTGACAAGAAGATTTTTTAAGATTTCCTTATTTTTTCACTTTGGTTGCCATGGCAACTAGAGTTCTGCATTGTTTTCAATTCTTTGAACAATTTTGAAAGAGCTTGACCCAAAGAACATTTCTGTAAAGTTTGGTTGAATTCTGTCAAGCGGTATAGGAGGAGATGTCATTTGAAGCAATTGTTAACGACGACGGACGACGCACAACGCACGACGGACGACGCCGGACACAGGGCCATCCCAATAGCTCACCTCGAGCCTTTGGCTCAGGTTAGCTAATAACAGGCAAGAGCTCCAGATAAGGGGAATATTTCAAAACTTAAAATCTTTACTTCTGTTAGAAACTCTATGGTGTCACCACTCATTAGAATCGTCTCTTCGAGACGATTCTAATGAGTAGTAACACCATAGGATTTTATGCTAAAATGTTGGATTTGTTTAGTTTACTCCCTCTTATCTGGTCCTCTTATAACAGGCAGTCCAGCTGACAGCGGCGTGCCTGATCACCACATGACTGTTGGCTCAAACGCTTAGAGGCAGCAGCGGGCTACATCCAGTGCAAACGTCGGAAACGGTGAACGAGAGCACCGCAAACGGTACATTATACGCCCACTGGCAAAGAAATATACAATTTTATCAAATTTATTCTAATTTGTAGACATTTAGAGCTCTGAGAGCATAAACAAAACTGTAATAAAGCCTTGACTAGCATATCTGAGTACACCAAGGGCAGATAACTCTTGACACAATGATCCGATCTCAATAATAATCAACCCTTTCATTATACTGTGGGCAAATAGAATCAAAATCCATTCAAAACTGTAGTTGCTTAGTATGTTAACACTGTCAAATAAGCCTTTATAGCATACTTGAGTACATCAAGGGCAGATAACTCTGAAATGAAAAATCGAATGAGCCTCAAAATCAACTGAGCTTCAGATCTTTATGCATATAACATTTGTGTGAAGTTTCATTAATATCCCTCTAATACCCTACTTTGGGGATAATTGGCATCGTCATAATTAGGCCATTTTGTGCTAAAAGATCGTTTTTTATTTTGGTTTGTTTAATTTTGGCCATTCTGAGATCCAAGGGGCGAAAATTAAAGACATATGTATCAATGTCCCGTTTCATGAAACATCGTAAACCTATCGTATAATTACCCAACGTTGTCTGATTAACGATAGCGTGGATGAAACGCATTTTGATATATGGTATATAAGATCGTAAACCACCTATAGTACCATATCGTATATATACGTAACGATATGATACAATTTACAATTGTTTCATATCGTATATTTTGATGAAACTCGTCACAAAAATACCTTGTTGATAAAATGGCTTCGTAAGAAGAACGGATGCTAAAACGGAATGACTAAAATACGCTATGTCCGAAAATGTCAGTTTGTTTCTGCATTCGCTTCTCAGAAATTTAATACAACTCCAACTTAAATCGTAAATTGTTTGGATGCGTAAGGCGAATAATACGTCAGTCAGATTGGTTTACAGTATATCCCATTGACTGTATCGATTTTAACGTGCTAAACAAGAGCTGCATGCGGCCCTAAATCACTCACCTGAGGAACTATTGTGTTATACTCGATGCATAATGAAGTTTGTCCTTGCATGTATGTGGACTGTTGCATGAAACTGAAACAACTCAGAATTAGGTTTTCCTGTAGAAGTCTATGTAAAACTGATAAGCCCCGGGGCGGGTCCATTTTTGACCCTGGGGTCATGATTTGAACAATCTTGGTAGAGGACCATAAGGCAAAGCTAGATGCCAAATATAAAAGGTCTGGGTCTTAGGGTTTCAGAGAAGAAGAATTTTAAAGTTTTAATCGTATATAAGTCTATGTAAAACTGATAAGCCCCGGGGCGGGGCCATTTTTGAGGCGGAGGTCATGATTTGAACAATCTTGGTAGAGGACCATAAGGCAAAGCTACATGCCAAATATAAAAGGTCTGGGCCTTACGGCTTCAGAGAAGAAGATTTACAATGTATAAAGGTTTTCCTATATAAGTCTATGTAAAACTGATAAGCCCCGGGGCGGGGCCATTTTTTACCCTGGGGTCATTATTTGAACAATCTTGGTAGAGGACCATAAGGCAAAGCTAGATGCCAAATATAAAAGGTCTGGGCCTCACGGTTTCAGAGAAGAAGATTTTTAAAGGTTTTCCTATTTAAGTCTATGTAAAACTGATAAGCCCCGGGGCGGGGCTATTTTTTACCCAGGGGTCATGATTTGAACAGTCTTAGTAGAGGTCCATAAGGCAAAGCTACATGCCAAATGTAAAAGGTCTAGGCCATACAGTTTATGAGAAGTAGAGTTTTAAAGGTTTTCCTATGAAAAACTGATAAGCCCCAGGTGGGGCCATTTTTGACTCGGGGGTCATCATTTGAACAACCTTGCTAAAGGTTCACAACATGATGATACATGTGAAGTTTGGTTGTCCTAGGACTTATAGTTGTTTAAAGTTTTGACTTTAGTTGTCAATATTACGTAAATACAGAAAATGACCACGCCCTCTGGCTGCCATGTTTTTTGACGGATCAAAATTCTTTGAACAATTTTGAAAGAATATTAATTGAGAAACATTTTGGTGAAAACCAAATTGAAATCAGACCAGTAGTTTTTGAGTAGAAGATTTTTTAAGATATTGTGCATGGTTGCCATGGCAACAAGACCGATGGCCCCACCCACTTTTTTTTAACAAATTTTGAAGCTCACAACTACAGTATGTATCTGACTAAGTTTGGTTAAAATTGGGCCATTGGTTTCAGAGAAGAAGTTATTTGAAACAAATTGTGATCAGACGACACCGACATGGACACCGACGTACGACGGACAGCAACCGATCACAATAGCTCACCTTGAGCACTTTGTGCTCAGGTGAGCTAAAAATTAGAACACCGTCTAAGGTGAAATAGTGAACGTTTCCTGTTTCATTTTGTGTTCGAAAATGTTTGTTTTTTAGGGAATTAACGCTCGTGTAAATTATAGTTTGGGATATCTGCTTACACAAACAACTTGGATAAAAGTAAATAAAGGTAAACAATAGTGTGTTTGCATATCGTTCACAGTTTACCTAATACAAATTACAGGTTAACGGACGGAGGTGAGAATCGTCAGGCCTATATTTGGGTCCAGTTATATGTCGCCGGCGATAATTGACATCTTTGTTGGTCAATAATAAGGATATTTTGGGGTGTTGAATTTTCGCTATTCGTAACAGGTGGCCAAATAGGCCAATTATTAACCACGGCCAATTATTCCCAAAGTATCGTAGAAAATTCCGGACAAACAAAAATGTTGAAGGAAGGACGAACAAACGAACAAATGGTTTTACGGACGGACAGGGCCATGCCAATATACGACCACCGCTGGTGCACTCAATGAAATGGTTGTCTATCCTGCAGTAAAGACAAAAGTAGACTTGACTGATATCACTGTGCTTAACCCATTACCCCATAAATACGCCTTTTAACGCCTCTAATCTATTGTTCCACAGTAGAAGATAGTTCCAATTTATACGGACATGAATAAGTATGATAAGAAATATTTTCTATAACCTAGCAGATATTATCTTAAAACAGGCTGAAAGTAAAGCGCATTCTGCTTTACTTTCAACCTGTTTTAAATGGTCACATGTCTTCAAAACTAAAAACAGGCTATGGGGTAATGGGGTTAAACAGTAACATGGTTTTGTGTTAAACATTGCCTATGAAAATAAGCTGTAAGGTGACATATTTTAGACTTTTACTTTCGTCTTTCAGGAATAATATGAAGGATGAATCTGACTATGGAGAGAACATTCTCCTTGATAATTTAAGCTCCATGCAAACTTGTCATACAGACAAAATTCAATTCACTGTGTGATAAAGTGACTCAACTGAATGAAAGGCAGATGGAAAAATACCAAGAATATATGACATCACTTATTCCGACAGAAACAGGAATTCATGAAGTTCTCATACTAAAGTGGGCCGCAATGTGGCAGAAGAGAGCTTTGCTGCAATAATTGAGCATACCAGTACTAGGGAGCTCCACATTGCAGCTGGTACTGCCAATAAAAATTGCAGAATAAAGGGCTGTGACCATACTCAAGCACGGGGGGAAAAAAGCTATAGATCGGACAAAACAATTGCTTCAAGTGAGGCGGCACTGCTCAACAAAACATTGGTTGGGGTAAAAAGAACAGGTCTTGTTACCCTTCGTTCGGTGACCACTGGCGCCAGTACACAGCTTGCAAAAGCCCTAAGGGAATACAACAAGAACAACATAAATTAAAACATAGCCCACTACAACTGTTTTATTCACATAGGTCGAACCTTTGAGAAACATGTCAAAGCACTTCAATTACGCAGCATACCAAGCAGGTGCTACAAAGTAAGGTACCGACAGAACCAAGATTAACTGCAATAATTCTCAAAAAAAGAAAACTACCAAGTTCAAGCGGGTAATATTCGGGCCGCGGCAACAACTGTTAAAGGCGTGCGTAAAACCACACCCCAAGCCATCCCTTCAACATCTGGAGGCAATACATCTATAAAAGGTCGTTTGACAAGCCAGGAGGACACAGATTTAGAAACAATTTATTCTTCCTCCAATCTTCTGTACACTCTTCGACCATTGGCGGTCATGGATGAATGGCTGGGCATTGAAAATTTGGAAATGGAAGAGAATGTTATCGTTAACATGGGAAAAGTCACTGAGCTGGTAACTCGCGTTCACGGATTAACATGCAAAACCCTAGGGTTAGTGTTGACATTGTGGACAGAAAAGGTCTCTGTGTATCTTTTGCAGTGTAAATGTGGGAAACGGTGAAAAAGGTGAAAGGTCCGCCAGCTGGTGCACTCAATGAAATGGCTGTCTTACCTGCAGTAAAGACAAATATTGGCTTGACGGATATCACTACAGTGCTGACATGTTTAAATATTAAAGCTCCTTGCAAACATGCCATGCAGACCAAATTCAATTCACTGTGTGATAAAATGACTCAACTGAATGAAAGGCAGATGGAAACAAGAGCACCGCAAACAGGTGCTGGACACTCGACTTTTATATACTTGACAAAGCTTAGCTTTTGTCAAGATTACCATTCTAAGCAAGGTTTTTAGAAAATTGTGTTAAAATATGACCTGGTATTGATACTTTAATATGTCGTCATGAATGAATGTTTAAAAACACACTTGTCTTGGTAATTCAAATTACTATGAATTTGCATAATTATGTGGTGCATGAATATTATATTAATAATTTTTTAGGTCATTGGAAGGGGAGGAAACAGCAAAGACATTGCTGTTTATCCATCAAACCAGGTTTCAACAGAAGATGCTGCTATAGTATGGGTCCGAAGTGGCTGTAATGGACAGCACTTACACCACTTCAAAATACGAACTCCCCCTCTTTCTGCTGTGTGTCCTCAGCAATGTTGGATATTTTGTTGTATATACCTTCATTGTTGGGAAAGAAACGACAGCACAGATTGAGGAAGCTCTAGAGAAACTGAAGGAATGGAAAACAAGTTGGTCACCTAGACAGCACAGATTGAGGAAGCTCTAGAGAAACTGAAGGAATGGAACACAAGTTGGTCACCCAGACAGCACAGATTGAGGAAGCTCTAGAGAAACTGAAGGAATGGAACCCAAGTTGGTCATCCAGACAGCACAGATTGAGGAGCTCTAGAGAAACTGAAGGAATGGAACCCAAGTTGGTCACCCAGACAGCACATAAAACCACACCCCAAGCCATCCCTTCAACATCTGGAGGCAATACATCTATAAAAGGTCGTTTGACAAGCCAGGAGGCCACAGATTTAGAAACAATTTATTCTTCCTCCAATCTTCTGTACACTCTTCGACCAATGGCGGTCATGGATGAATAGCCGGGCATTGAAAATTTGGAAATGGAAGAGAATGTTATCGTTAACATGGGAAAAGTCACTGAGCTGGTAACTCGTGTTCACGGATTAACATGCAAAAACCCTAGGGTTAGTGTTGACATTGTGGACAGAAAAGGTCTCTGTGTATCTTTTGCAGTGTAAATGTGGGAAACGGTGAAAAAGGTGAAAGGTCCGCCAGCTGGTGCACTCAATGAAATGGCTGTCTTACCTGCAGTAAAGACAAATATTGGCTTGACGGATATCACTACAGTGCTGACATGTTTAAATATTAAAGCTCCTTGCAAACATGCCATGCAGACCAAATTCAATTCACTGTGTGATAAAATGACTCAACTGAATGAAAGGCAGATGGAAACAAGAGCACCGCAAACAGGTGCTGGACACTCGACTTTTATATACTTGACAAAGCTTAGCTTTTGTCAAGATTACCATTCTAAGCAAGGTTTTTAGAAAATTGTGTTAAAATATGACCTGGTATTGATACTTTATTATGTTGTCATGAATGAATGTTTAAAAACACACTTGTCTTGGTAATTCAAATTACTATGAATTTGCATAATTATGTGGTGCATGAATATTATATTAATAATTTTTTAGGTCATTGGAAGGGGAGGAAACAGCAAAGACATTGCTGTTTATCCATCAAACCAGGTTTCAACAGAAGATGCTGCTATAGTATGGGTCCGAAGTGGCTGTAATGGACAGCACTTACACCACTTCAAAATACGAACTCCCCCTCTTTCTGCTGTGTGTCCTCAGCAATGTTGGATATTTTGTTGTATATACCTTCATTGTTGGGAAAGAAACGACAGCACAGATTGAGGAAGCTCTAGAGAAACTGAAGGAATGGAACACAAGTTGGTCACCTAGACAGCACAGATTGAGGAAGCTCTAGAGAAACTGAAGGAATGGAACACAAGTTGGTCACCCAGACAGCACAGATTGAGGAAGCTCTAGAGAAACTGAAGGAATGGAACCCAAGTTGGTCATCCAGACAGCACAGATTGAGGAGCTCTAGAGAAACTGAAGGAATGGAACCCAAGTTGGTCACCCAGACAGCACATAAAACCACACCCCAAGCCATCCCTTCAACATCTGGAGGCAATACATCTATAAAAGGTCGTTTGACAAGCCAGGAGGCCACAGATTTAGAAACAATTTATTCTTCCTCCAATCTTCTGTACACTCTTCGACCAATGGCAGTCATGGATGAATGGCTGGGCATTGAACATTTGGAAATGGAAGAGCATGTTATCATTAACATGGGAAAAGTCACTGAGCTGGTAACTCGTGTTCACGGATTAACATGCAAAAACCCTAGGGATAGTGTTGACATTGTGGACAGAAAAGGTCTCTGTGTATCTTTTGCAGTGTAAATGTGGGAAACGGTGAAAAAGGTGAAAGGTCCGCCAGCTGGTGCACTCAATGAAATGGCTGTCTTACCTGCAGTAAAGACAAATATTGGCTTGACGGATATCACTACAGTGCTGACATGTTTAAATATTAAAGCTCCTTGCAAACATGCCATGCAGACCAAATTCAATTCACTGTGTGATAAAATGACTCAACTGAATGAAAGGCAGATGGAAACAAGAGCACCGCAAACAGGTGCTGGACACTCGACTTTTATATACTTGACAAAGCTTAGCTTTTGTCAAGATTACCATTCTAAGCAAGGTTTTTAGAAAATTGTGTTAAAATATGACCTGGTATTGATACTTTAATATGTCGTCATGAATGAATGTTTAAAAACACACTTGTCTTGGTAATTCAAATTTCTATGAATTTGCATAATTATGTGGTGCATGAATATTATATTAATAATTTTTAGGTCATTGGAAGGGGAGGAAACAGCAAAGACATTGCTGTTTATCCATCAAACCAGGTTTCAACAGAAGATGCTGCTATAGTATGGGTCCGAAGTGGCTGTAATGGACAGCACTTACACCACTTAAAAATACGAACTCCCCCTCTTTCTGCTGTGTGTCCTCAGCAATGTTGGATATTTTGTTGTATATACCTTCATTGTTGGGAAAGAAACGACAGCACAGATTGAGGAAGCTCTAGAGAAACTGAAGGAATGGAACACAAGTTGGTCACCTAGACAGCACAGATTGAGGAAGCTCTAGAGAAACTGAAGGAATGGAACACAAGTTGGTCACCTAGACAGCACAGATTGAGGAAGCTCTACAAAAACTTAAAGAATGGAACCCAAGTTGGTCACCCAGACAGCACAGATTGAGGAAGCTCTAGAGAAACTGAAGGAATGGAACACAAGTTGGTCACCCAAACAGCACAGATTGAGGAAGCTCTACAAAAACTTAAAGAATGGAACCCAAGTTGGTCACCCAATTCCTTCATATGTGACACTGACCAAAGATAGATAAATGCTTTGGAGAGCACGTTTAAAGGTATTTTAACCCTTAACCGCATATTTTTTATCTAATAATGTCTGATGATATTTTGACCAGAATATCTAATTGTTTTATCAGTTAACATTTTCCATTGTATTATTTTTTCAGTCTAAGACAAATTGCCAATTCCACATCAGAAGATGATCTGGTGCTCAACATTCAACTCTTAACCCTTTGAACCCTAGTCCCGCATATAGGCGTGCTTTTCAAACAGCATACAAGTGAAAAGTGCACTTGTCCTATGCAAACAGTGAATACCCAGATCAGAGGGCTCCGAAAGGAGCCCTCTGATCAGGGTCTTCACTGTTTGTCAGTAATGCCAAAAATGACAAAAACAACTCTTAAAAGCCAGAAATGGACTAGACAAAAATCGAAACTGGAATTGTTCATTTAAAGTTTCAGGGAGGAAAGAGTTAAGGCAGCAGGAGTTCTATAGAACAAATAACAGATTTCAAGTGTATATGGAGTACACTTGGAAATAAGTGAGACAGACCTGTGCTTGGTTCAGAAGGAAATAGACAAAAAGTTTGATGAAAATGGCCTGAAAAGTATGAGCAAACTTTTTAACACAAACATGTGTCAGAGCCTACACACAGCAGTATATAGACTGGCTGCCAAGTCAACCTGTTGGACACCCAATTTTCTAGGCCTGTGTCATTCAGCTATGCATTCCAGCTCAAATGGACAGAGTTGGTCAACAAAACATCTTGTGCAAGCAGCCAGCATAAAGCTTTACAAAAATTCTTGTCTATATAGCAAGCTATAATTAAAGGACCGCCAAAGGCAGTACGACTCAAAGAGAAGTGATTCGTCTGGCCTTAAACAAAGGCAGTACGACTCAAAGAGAAGTGATTCGTCTGACTTTAAACAGAGACAATGTTTTTTGCAGAAAGAAAATCATACACATCTCCTTTCACCAATTCTCTCTACAGATATTTCATTTCATCCCATATACATATATAAATCACTTTTTTACATTTCATCAACTGATAATTGTCAAATATGGTTGTGTTATAGGTTTTATTTTTAAAAATGGGACATTTCGACAGTACATTAAAGAAATTGGATGTTAGTGTATTGGGACGTTTAGACTAGCTACCCTCTCTACAACATGGGAAATGAAGCCTCTCAATCAGCTAGTGAACACAACTATGGCCTTTTGTCTTAAACAAGGAAAATTGGGTGTGGAATTATTGAAATGAAACTGTTCTACGAATTAAGAGGATTAATGTGATGTTAAAAGTGGATAAAACAACCCCGCCTAACGGAGGATAATACTAACATAGGAACATCGTATGTAAACAAAATATATTTCATTTTATATAAATCTCTATTTTACTTTTTCATCAACTAATAATTGTCAAATATGGTTGTTTCGACTGAAAATGGTACATTTAGGCAATGGGATGTTAATGCATTTTTTTAAGTTTCATTGAAAAATAAATGTCTATATTTTGTTTTTTACCCAAGGGACAAAATTTGAACAATCTTGACCTGTAGATGAAGGTTTGTGCACAATATCTATAAGCTCGGAGAACTGTGGTTTCAGACAAGAAGATTTTTTTAAACTTTTTATTGAAACAATCTATTTTTAGCTCCTGTGACCTAAATATGCAACAGATTGGAATTATGTAAACAACTTTCAAAGAGGACCATAATAAGGATAATTCCTGCCAAGTTTGGTTTAATTCCATCCAGTAGTTTAGGAGGAGATGTCGTTTAATCTAAGATCACAGGGATAACAATGAATGTGTGTATGGAAAAGTCTTGTCAATATACACATGCTATCAAATATGAAAATGCAATATACCAAGGGATATTAAAGTTATGAGCATTGTCTTAAAAATATTATGCCATTCTTGAGGCTGCCGACAATAACGACTTGACCAAGGGTATAGCATAAACTAGTCCTGTACTTTGTACAGGCCAGCAAAAAAAAGAAATTATGTTGGAATTCATTCACCCCTGAAACTTTTATTGAACAATTCCAGTATCTTATTAAGTTTAATATATTAATGACTATTTAGTTATTTTCTGCAATATGTTGCAGAATGACAAACAGTGCAGACCCTGATCAGAGGGCTCCTTTAGGAGCCCTCTGATCAGGGTCTACACTGTTTGCACAGGACAAGTGTACTCTTCTTAAGTACACTGTTTGTAAGTGATGAGTATACTCGTCTCTAGGGTTGAATGTGTCAGGTTCACTGTATCTTATTTTGAAACCTTAATTATTTGCTTTTCCTCAGTGGTTTACAGATTGTGTTATATACCCACTATACTATTAGCCCTTCTCTAGCCATTAGGATATAGTGATGCTTTTTGAAAACAGTGTACACCCAGATCAGACAGTTCATGAAACAGGGTCTGGACATGATCAGGGTGTGCACTGTATTTGTATTGGATCTAACAGGAGCCTGCCCCTTTTCCTGTGAACTGTTTTCTGTATTCTAATTGTCAATGTTATAGCTAAGATGAATGATAGATATTCATAGTGTGTAGAGTTTTAACCCATTACCCCGTAGTATATTTCTAGTATTGAAGATAGTTGATCACTTAAGGGTGTATCAATGTCATGACTTTGGGAAATTTTCAAAGTATATGAAAACACTCTATGATGGTTTTGTATTGAAGAGCTATTTAAGACGAATGAAAAAATAGAAAAAGTGTACATTTTGGTGAACAACAGTTGGCTCTACGGCCATGTAAAATTTACCCCGCCCACTTCCTCCTATTTTGTCCTTTTCAAACAGCCTGCTTCAATAAAATCCATTTTAAATGAAAACAAATATGATAATTTGGTTTTGTGTTATTTATTTCCTTTCTATGGTAGTATTTCTTCATACAAAAACTAATTTAAGAAAAAAATGGCACCAAATGTGAAATTTATAAAGCTCTAAATAGCATCGATATGGTACTTTTTAGTAAATTGTGTAAGGGGAGATAACTCTTTTTACTTTAATAACTCAAAATTTTCAACACTGACCTTTCAATTTCTTTTCATATTTTGAACTGCCTTAGCACGGGCTTTCATCTGGTAGAATATAAAAAAAAGTTAAATACTAGAACTATTTCATTTTCAAACTTTTTTAAATTTTTTCATAAAATAAAAAATCTAATAAAATCATGCCCTATACAAAGCATATTGTTGTATATTCAAGGATCCATATTGTTCAAACCTGGTGCCTGCTTTGTCTAAATTTGGTTTCTATATGTGAAAATACCACCATAGACATGAAATAAATAATGAAAACCCAAATTATCATGTTTGTTTTGTTTTGAAATAAATTTTACTGAAGCTTGTACTCTGAATGGGTAAAATTTGAAAAAAACGTCCAAAGTTGACATACCTTTTTCAAATCGCTGTAGCTAAAAAAAAAAGGACACCACCATATATTTATTTTTTCATTTTTTCATTCATCATAAACAGCTCTTCCAAAAAAACAATGTTAGAAAAAAAGTTTAATACTTTTAAAAATTGGCTTATGACATTGATGCACCCTTAAAGCAGGTTGAAAGTAAAGCAGAATGCGCCTTATAAGGCACATTCTGCTTTAATCTCAGCCTGTTTTAAGCTATTATCTGCTAGGATACAGAAACTATTTCTTATGATACATATTCATGACTGTATCAAAAGAAATTATTTTCTTTGGAGGAGAAATAAATTTAAAGGCGTAAAAAGCGTATTTATGGGGTAATGGGTTAAAGTATGAATATTCAGCAGGAGAAGGGCTAAGCTCACTCCCTTAACTCTTTAAACACTAAGTAAATCTTGTGGGTTATTGAGTTCCCTTGTGGATCATTTTTACTACCAAAATGTGAACCAGTCTACTGGGAATTCTGGGTAGTTTGATAAATACTGTTACTGGTATAAATTAGCAAACGGTGTAGATTCAGATCAGAGGGCTCCTATAGGAGCCCTCTGATCTAGGTCTACACTGTTTGCAAATGTAAGGATGATATTTTAAACAGGTTCATGGTGTTGAAGAGTTAAGGCCCTTGCATCTATCTAAAGCCCTGAGTGATTTGTTGTCCTTCAGTTGTTTATAGTTTGTAAAAAACCGAAAACCTCCCACTACATTGTTAAAATAGCTTCACGTTTTTCTCTACATCTCGTTGTAGTTCCAACTTCATTCTGTGCAGCCTCTTGCCCTCCTCTGTATCGGTGCATATCACCACGGCAGACAGTAGCTGAAACAAAATGGATAATGGTCAAAATGTCCGAGAGATTACCAGTATAGATTAGACAAAGGGCAGACAATGCGTTTGAAGAGGGCTGAAAGTGAAGAAGAAAATGCTTTACATCAACCTGCTATAGATGGTAACCTGTTTTTAAAACTAGAAATAGGTTATGGTATATGGTACCGATTTAACTCTGTCCTCCCTGAAACCTCAAATGGACAAGGCTATTTCCAATTTAGTCTAGTCAATTTCTGACTTTTAAGGGTTGTTTTTGTCAATGTTTGGCATTATGACAAACAGTAAAGACCCTGATCAGAGGGCTCCTTTCGGAGCCCTCTGATCTGGGTCTTCACTGTTTGCACAGGACAAGTGTACTATTTACATGTTAACTGTTTGAAAAAGACGCCTATATGCGGGACTAGGGTTCAAACGATTAAGTTACAGTACAACTACTATGATCCCAGAAGGCATCACACACTTGTAACGACATCATTCATGTTATTTTACTTTCGCGTATGCTGAATTCATGACTTTTTTAAAGTAAATCTTGGTCATCTAGGTTCAAATGTATATTTAAGGTTTGATTTGGTTTGTTAATTTCGTTTCTGCCATCTATGGGCTTATTTGACGCCCCAAAGGGAGAGAAGCAGATACAGAAAACTTGGGCCTGATGCCCTACTCTCATTATAGAGAAAGTTCCCTGGTTCTTTCTGATGCCAAGTGTAAAGCACCGATACATCCCGCCTCAGTTTATAAAGTCTCAACTGAAGGACTTGAATTGATGGGGGGTCAGACTCTTACGCGTTATCACTGGACAAAGTCTGTCTTGTGTAAGCTTAAACCTTGAGTGATGGTTTAAAACTGGTTTGAGTGCAGCAAATTTATCATGACAGTAAAACCCCTCTATAACAACCACCAAAAAGAACGCTAATTGACTGTATAAGAGACAGGTGACAGCTTAAAGCAAAGTGACAGTAAAACAGAAAGCTCCTAAAAAAATTCTGTTTTACTGTCACCTTGCTTTAACAAGTTACTTGTCTTAAACACCTTGCATTTAACACACTTTAGTGGTTGAATAGAAGATTTACTGTACTTACCTTTTTAAAATACATGTTTGCGGGGCTGAGTTCATCAGAGCTGTTGGCTTTGTCAGTATATGATGGTATACTGTTTGGGTTGGACTTGCCAGCAACATCACTTTGGGGCTGATATGTTTCATTGGAATGTGTGTCTAAGAGATCAGAAATGGTCTCAATCTCCTGTTCTAGAGCGAGTGGAGAATCTGAAACATTAAGACTATACCTTTTATCAGTGCTTAACCAATAACCTCATAGATACACCTATAATGTATTCCTCCACCGAAGAAAATGGTTCCACTTTCCAAAATCATGAATATGAACCAAAAGAAATATTTTCTAAATCCTAATAGATTATAGCCTAAAGCAGGCTGAAAGTAAAGCAGAATGCGCCTTACGGCACATTCTGCTTTACTTTCAACCTGTCTTAAGTGGTCACCTATTTTCAAAACTAGAATCAGGCTATGGGGTAAAGGTTTAACCCTTAGCCCGCCAAATAAATTGTCGTCTGCTATATTTCTCATCTGCTTCAAGTTTCAAAGTGCTTCAAAGTTGCTCAAAAATGCTGAAAATGTTGTCCGAGTGTCAAACAGCTTGGATCCGGATGAGACGCCGAGTTACTCGGCGTCTCATCCGGATCCAAGCTGTTTGCATATGGAGCTATAGTCGTGACTGGCAGGCTAAGGGTTAATATTATATCATCAACCAGTGCTTGAATTGCATCATCAAATAGGACCTGTCTGCATTATGTTTATCTTGCTTTAACTCTTTACTCCATAGCCTGTTTCTAGTTTTGAAGACAGGTGACCACTTTCAGCCTGTTTTAGGTTACCATCTGCTAGGAAAGTAGGATAGTATACAGAAATATTTTACATGCATTATTGTGCATATTCATGATTGCATATAAGGTGGAACTACTTTCTTCAGCGGAGGAATAAATTAAGGGTGTACTGAGGTATCTTTATGGAGTAATGTTCAAAGTAATGTTCGCATCTGGCTTTTTTATTTTTATTTTCTAAATCCTAGCAGATGGTACCTTAAAGCAGGCTGAAAGAAAAGCAGACTGTGTCTTAACCCTTTCCCCAAAAGAAGCGACTTTTAGCGCATTTAATTTATTCCTCCACTGAAGAAAATAGTTCTAGTTTATTCCCTCATAAACAATTACCATATCAAATATTTTATATAGCCTAGTAGATGGTAGTTTAAAGCAGGCTGAAAGTAAAGCAGAATGTGCCTTAAGGCACATTCTGCTTTACTTTCAACCTGCTTTAAGTGATCACCTGTATTTAATGTTATAAACAGGTTATTGGGTAAAGGGTTAAGGCACAGTCTGCTTTAATTTCAACCTTCTTTGAGTGGTCACCTGTCTTCAAAACAAGAAAGAGGGTTAAGCTACCACTGAATGAAGA
The DNA here is from genome assembly GCA_922989275.2 of Gari tellinella. Lineage (NCBI taxonomy): Eukaryota > Metazoa > Mollusca > Bivalvia > Cardiida > Psammobiidae > Gari > Gari tellinella. Next base: position 29,957,455 of record OV277862.1, read on the forward strand.
TGCATGGCGATCTTTACAGAAGAGTTGTCACTTAATGCAGTGCAAAAGTCCTATAGGAGCCTTCTGCATTACGTTTGTCCTGCATTAATCCTTTCCCCCATAAAGAGCCTTTTAGCGCATTCAATTTATTCCTCTGCAGAAGAAACTAGTTCTAATTTATACAGTCACCAATATGTATCATAAGGAATATTTGCTTTGTTCTAGCTTGTTGGTAGCTTAAAGCAGGCTGAAAGTAAAGCAGAATGTGCCTTAAGGTAGTCACCTATTTTCGAAACTAGAAACAGGCTATGGGGTAAAAGGTTAAGCTGCCACCAATCACAAATACTACAAATATATTGTGTCATTAAGTGATCGCTTAATACAGATTTGACTGTACAAAATAAATGCTTCAAAAGAAACAAGAGATGGAGAAAGGGTTAGCCCGGTTCTATGCAACCAAATGCCATTAACCCGTTACCCCATAACCTGTTTCTAGTTTTGAAGATAGTTGACCACTTAAAGCAGGTTGAAAGTAAAGCAGAATGTGCCTTAAGCCTGCTTTAAGCTATAATCTGCTAGAATATAGAAAATATTTTTTATGTAGTATATACCTGACAGTGCTCCAGATAAAGTTTGCATGCAATGAGTACGTACTCACACTATTTTCACTTCAATGCTGAAAATTGAAATTGAATGCTGAAAATCTACGGAGAATACAAACAATGGAAAACTTCAACTAAATTTAACTTTTACTGAATTGAGCAATGTAGACATGTACACACCTCTATGTTAATGTCATCATCTGAGCAAGACATTGTGCAATATGCAAATTCCTGTTCATATTTGAACACATCGCTTGTGCTCTTTAATACCCATGCCTGTCAACAGTATTTCTTTGCAGGAGTCTTTGAGCCTTCAATGGCTAACAAGGTGTCTACATTTCCCTCAATGCATATGGGACATTTCAATACTGTTTCTCGATCTTGTCCCTTAAAACTAATATTTAACCAGGGATAATTCATTTCCAAGATTATTTTCAAGTTTTTTATTTACCTGGGCACCGTTGTGTTTTCTTTTGATAATTTTTGCGGATTTTTATACACTGGGGTTGTCCTCGCGAATGACGCTATCAATAAACACTCAATGATAGTTTTGAATACCCGCTCATGGCATCCTCGCGGTTTTTTTAAATTGAATAGTATAGGCGTTTTATCATTACTTTTTACGTTGACCAGCACCAGACGCCACCATCATAACATATTTTTCTGCCGACGCTTGCAATGACAATTTCGTCCCATAATGTTTCGACCCGTACCTTGTAGTCTCGGTCTCCGGTAGTACCGGTCTCCGAGTATTTGAGTTTTAAAGTACACCGAATTCACAATCCTTTCTGAAAGGCTACAGAATCGAGATAACCCTGCCGTTTTTTAAAGTTCTCGACTGAGGCGAGACACTGCGGGTGCGAAACTAATTTAAACAGCGAACGGTGTTAGGGTAAACATTTCACTTAAAATACGGACTGGTTTGAAGTTATTTTTCTAAGTAAAGAACGTAGTTCTAACCCATAAAACGCGCAAAACTGATGCCCAGTCTACCGTTTGTTACTCGCAACTAAATATTTGAAATGCGTACGCAATTTTCTTTGTGCGTTTTTGTACGCCTGGATTGTCATTTCAAATGCGTTTCTCTCCAAAAACAATGCGGGAAAACGCACGTTCGCACCTTATCTGGAGCACTGACCTGACTGTTTAAAGTGGGACTATTTTCTTCAGTGGAGGAATAAATTAAAGGTGTAAAATGGCATATTTATGGGGCAATGGGTTAAGTATGAAAAATTGCATTAACTTTATCAGGAAAAAGGTATCAAGGCCTGAAAATGTGCTTCTATGAGGAAAAGAGTAAACACTGACTTAGATGTACAGTCCTCCCTATCTACAACAACACCCAATGCGAGCTAAAGATTGTAAGTGTTGTTCTGAAGGAATTGTTATAGGAAAGGAAAATTAATACCCTTAGAATGCTGGAATTGACTTGGCTCACATTTGCAAACAGTTTGAACCCAGATTAGACACTGCATACCGCTGGGTCTGATCTGAGTTCAAACTGCTTCTCACACACTTATTTTTAGCACACGATATTGCAGCAGTGAAAGCGTAAGACAAAATTGTCCTGTTGTGTTTGGGGAATAGCAACATTGTTATAAGGAGGGAATCATTGTTCAGAGGGCCAATGTAGGGAGGGAGCACCGGGTCCAAGGTTATAAAGCGTTTTGAGTTGATTCTAAAGTTGTTCTCAAGCATTTGATTGGTCAGATTTGAGCCTAGGCTCAAATCTGACCCATCAAATGCTTCAGTATAAACTAAGACTCAGCCAGGGCTCCAGATATGAGGGAGTAAACTGCACAAATCTAACATTTTCTCACTATTAAGCATCAAATACTATGGTGTTACTACTCATTAGAATCGTCTCTTCGAGACGATTCTAATGAGTTGTGACACCATAGGGTTCAAAGCAGAAATTAAGATTTTAGTTTTTCAAATACCCCACTTATTCGGAGCCCTGACTCAGCTCAAATGCTTTATAACCTTGGACCGACTACTCTACTTACCATTTGAATCCAACAATGACAAATCGTTTGATTCATACTCTTTCTGCATTGGGTCATCAGACTCATCACCATTGCTGGGCTTAGCCTTAATCATCTGTTTTTGATCCTCTGAGGGTTTATTTGGTTTGTCTGTCCTAACAAATTTCCCAGTCTGAGTTGAGCGTTTGAATACCAGTGTGCCATCAGACGCATCATCAGTGCTGGTCTTAGAATCAACCATCTGTTTTTGATCCTCAGAAGGTTTGTTTGATTTGTCTATCCTGACAAATCTCCCAGTCTGTGAAGAGCGCCTATACACGAGTGTTCCATCACCTATTGGTTTGTCACTTCTGCCTTTTCTTGTATTTGTTGCACTTATATTTTGTAATGAACTTCTCTGTTTTGAGGTGTTTTGTTTGGGTTCGGACACACTATTCTTATATGGTGCCTTTGTGTAGTTCATCCAGTGCACTTTATTACCAGCACAATGCCCATCAATAAAGATCTTCTGAGGTTCATAAGCCTTCACGTTGTTCCAACCTCTTTGCGATCTTCCCCTCCCATGACTTCCATTTTCCTTATTTACATCCTTACTGCTTTGGTCATCAGTATATTCCATATCAGATGATTCGTGTGTGTCCGGGCTACTGTTCACCTCTATGGCATTAACTTTGTGATTTGTTTTTAAATGTTTTGGTACTGCAGCGGTCAGGTCTATCACAGGACTATTCTTGTCTGATCTGGTGTGTATCTTGTCCTTAATTCTTGTAAGGTCACAGGTATCATTCACAGCAATATCATACTTTTTGCTGCATTTTTTCCCTGACTCATTATCTTTGTCTTTCCCTGACTCATTATCTTTGTCTTTCCCTGACTCATTATCTTTGTCTTTCTCTGACTCATTATCTTTGTTTTTCTCTGACACAACATCTTTGTTTTTCACTATTTCATTATCAATATCCAAAGTCACACTCGTTTTAACTTTTTTATTACTGTTTGCACCAGATATTTGTTCCCGTCTTCTCTTTCTTCTAGATATTGGCTGAATTGACACAATGGGAGCACCACTTTCTTCTATGTTTTCAGAAGTCTCATCTTCTTTCTCTGTAGTATCAGTTCCTTTCTTCATTGAAGGACTAGTTTCTGTCAACTGAATGGGTTCTTTTGAACTTTCATCTGGTTTTATATTTGATTTATTTGTAACAGCAGCTAATATAGACAGACTTTCACAGCTACTATCTTCCTCAAACTCTTTCTCAATTGCAAACATTTCACAACCTTTTTCCTTCACCTCTTTCTCACTTTCTATTACTTTGTTAGCACAAAGCCTTTTCTTTCCTGCTTCTTGTGGACAGGAGGTTTTTAACATTTCATTGCACCCTAAAGAATACCCAACAGTGTTGTTAAAGTCTGGAGAAAATGCCATAGTTCCCTCAAGTCCAACTTCAAAAGGTTGAGTGCCACTGTCCAAAAGTTCCTCTTCATTGCCGACAGGTAATCGAAACACTGGATCAGTGGCAACATGCCTACTTGAATGATTTCCATTTTTATCATCACACTTGCCTTTAAAACTTTGAACATGAGAGCTGTCTGTCTGTCCTTGCTTCACATTTAGTATTTGTGTTTGATCTTCTAAGCCTTCACCATGAGTCCCACCTGGAGCAACAACTTTGTCTTCCCTTATTCCACACTCTTCATTCTTTCCCTGCAAGTCACTTTCTCCACATTTCTTTCCCAAATCTGAGTAATCTGAAGGAGTATTTGGTGTAAGGTTAACATGTTTTTGCATAAGGACTCCTATATACTTATGTGGCTTCACATTTTTAGGTGGGCTTTTAATGGTATCTGCCTCACTCAATCTATTACATTGCACTACATCTGTCCTTCCCCTCTCATCTTTTTCTTTCACTTTATCAGAGCTAGATTCACTCATGCTACTCTTTGTTTGTCCAGACTTTGTAAGTCTTGCTGTGGCCACCTCATTGCCTGTCTGATCTAGTGATAAATCCCTGGATAAACTTACAACACACTCCACAGAACAATCATTTAAGGACTGTGAACTAACAGTGTCCACCTTTTCAACAGAATCTTTCTTGTTTGTCTCCAATCCAGATTTGCCCATGCTGCACCTAGCACTTTTATCACTTGCAGGCTTTGTTACAGAGGTAAACTTGCTAATAATAAATTTTTTAACATTTTTCTTCTCAATCATTCTCCTTATTGATGCTCTTGTTACTGGGTGAATATGTGAAATATCAGCCTCTGGTGAAGGTGAAACCACACTATCACCGGAGCTTTCTATATTATTGCCAGAAACTTCAGGGTTTTCTTCACAATGCTGGACATACTCCTGAAATGTTCCTTGAAATGTGTGAGCGTTCATATGAACGCTCACACATTTCAAGGAACATTTCAGAAGTTTATCACTGGTGCAGACACCCTTGGCGATTTCTCTATCTCTACACGGCTGGGATGAAGTATCATCTTCTCCATCAACTTTCCTATCTCTAACCACATGAGTCTGACTTTTGTCCATGCCAATTTTCTTTCTACAACTGTCTAGTTTCTGTTTGAGAGTGAGTATCTTATTATTGCGAGGCAAAGGGGTTATACGCTCAGAGACCATTGGATCTAAACTCTTATCTAAAGAGGTCTGTTCTTTCTGAGTCACATCTACAGACATATCTGTACTAAGACTAATTTCTTCTTCTTCCTGTTTGTCACTTTTCTCTAAGTAAGCCTTAGGAGTGCTTGTCTTGTTGGTTATATCAATGGAATGGTATATTGTTCTTCTCCTGAGTCTAGACGATCTAAGGGCTGGTCTGTTGCAGTCTGTTTGTGTGCTTTGAGCCAACGGGGTGCCAAAATCCAGGGATTCATTGCTGCTATTGATAGCCATGGGGTTGCTGCTGCCACTAGAAGTGACAATCTGAAATTCAAGAAAAACTTCATAATAATCTGTACCGACTATGCACAATTTGGCCAGAACTCTTTGTAACTCATTCAACCCTGAAACTTTTAATGAAAAAATTCAATTTCCAAATAAGTTTAGTCCATTTTAGAATATTTAGGCTTGATTGTAACCATCTATTGTTATATGACAAATAATGCAGACCCTGATCAGAGGGCTCCTTAACCCTTTCCCCCATAGAAGCGACTTTTAGCATATTAAATTAATTCCTCCGCTGAAGAAAATAGTTCCAGTTTATACCCTCATGAACAATTACAACCATTACAAATTTTTATAAAGTCTAGCAGATTTTAGCTTAAAACAGGTTTAAGGTAAAGCAGAAGGCACAATCTGCTTCAATTTCAACCTGCTTTAAGTGGCCACCTGTCTTTAAAACTAGAAACAGGCTATGAGGTAAAGGGTTAAGGAGCCCTCTGTTCAGGGTCTACATTGTTTGCATAGGACAAGTGTAGTGTACATTTCACAGGCTCACTATTTGTTAATGATGAGTATCCATGTCACTAGGGTTGAATGTGCCAAGTTGAATGTTTTAACCCTTTATTTCATAGATAAAATTAATGTTTCTAAGCATTAAATTTATCCCTCTACTCAAGAAAATAGCTCCAATTTATACAGCCATGCATATGAAACATTAGAAATATTTTCTATACCCTAGCAGATGGTAGCTTAAAGCAAACTGAAAGTAAACAGAATGTGCTTCACGGCACATTCTGCTTTACTTTCAACCTGCTTTAAGTGTTCATCAGTCTGCAAAACTATAAACAGTCTCTGGAGTAAAAGGTAAAATAGTTCAAACCTCATTATCTCTAGCTTGTTTAACCCTTCCCCCCATACAAGCGCCTTTTAGCACATTCAGTTTATTCTTTCGCTGAAGAAAATAGTTCTAATTTATATGAATCATTCATGAAAATGTATCATAAGGAATATTTTCTTTATTCTAGTAGGTGGTAGCTTTAAGCAGACTGAAAGTAAAGCAGAATACACCTTCAGGTGCATTCTACTTTACTTTCAATGTGCTGCAAGTAGTCACCTATTTTCAAAACTAGAAACAGGCTATGGGGTAAAGGGTTTAGTCAAGCATACCCATATTTTTTAAAGTTAAAACATGGCAAAGCTTTGAACTTTAAAATACAGGTACGTTTGACTTCAGCTAGCTTGATTTATCGAAATACAATTACAGATAAGTTCAACATTAGCGAGTTCCAGATATCGAAGTTCAACTGTACTAACATTCTTATGTTTCAACTATTAACCCATTACCCAATACCCTGTTTCCAGTTTTGAAAATAGGTGATCACTTAAAAGCAGGTTGAAAGTAAGGCGCATTCTGCTTTACTTTCAGCCTGCTTTAAGCTACCATCTGTTAGGATTTAAACAAGAGGGCCTGAAGGCCCTGATATCGCTCACCTGTTGTACTGAAGCCTGATAGCTTTACCTTTCGGTTTCATCCGTTTTAATCTAAATCCATTCAAATTTGTAGTATAGCATGTAAACAATTTTGGAATACAACCTCATAATTCTAGTATAGTAGAGTACATCGAGGGCTGATAACTAGAGCCTAAACAATACTGAAATGAAGCCTTTTCTAGCATTTCAAAGTATATCAAGGGCAGATAACTATTGCAACAATAATTAAATTTCAACAATAATTGCACTCCTTCGAGTGCAACTTAGTTGGCAAGTATAATCAAAATCCATTGAAAACTGTAGTTGCAAGAGTAAACGCTGTAAGATATGGAATTTTCAGCAATTCAAGGGCAGATAACTCTTGACCTATGGGTCCGATTTAAACCATAATTGCATTTATTCGAACTCTTATGGTCACATACAATCTGAGCAAGTTTGAAAAAGACTGGATAAAAAGTGTGGCCTCTAGAGTGCAAACACTGTGAAATATGGCATTTTCAGCAATTCAAAGGTTGATAACTCTCGACTTATTGGTCTGATTTCAACCATAATTAAACTCATTCAAACTCTTATGGTAATATACAATCTGGGCAAGTTTGAGAAAGATTGGATAAATATTGTGGCCTCTAGAGTGTAAACACTGTTAAATATGGCATTTTCAGCAATTCAAAGGTAGATTACTCTTGACCTATTTGTCCGATTTCAACCATAATCGAACTCATCTGAACTCTTATGGTCATATACGATCTGAGCAAGTTTGAGAAAGATTGGATAAATATTGTGGCCTCTAGAGTGTAAACACTGTTAAATATGGCATTTTCAGCAATTCAAAGGTTCATTACTCTTGACCTATTTGCCTGATTTCAACCATAATCGAACTCATCTGAAGTCTTATAGAAATATACAATCTGAGCAAGTTTGAGAAAGATTGGATAAATATTGTGGCCTCTAGAGTGTAAACACTGTTAAATATGGCATTTTCAGCAATTCAAAGGTTCATAACTCTTGACCTATTGGCCTGATTTCAACCATAATCGAACTCATCTGAAGTCTTATAGAAATATATAATCTGAGCAAGTTTGAGAAGATTGGATAAATATCGTGGCCTCTAGAGTGTAAACACTGTTAAATATGGCATTTTCAGCAATTCAAAGGTTGATAACTCTTGACCTATTTGTCCGATTTCAACCATAATCAAACTCATCCGAACTCTTATGGTAATTTACAATCTGAGCAAGTTTGAGAAAGATTGGATAAATATTGTAACCTCTAGAGTTTAAACACTAAAATTGTTGACGACGGAGGACGGACATTCAAGGATTGCAAAAGCTCACCCTGAGCTAGCTCAGGTGAGCTAAAAACATTTCTTTTGATACATATTCACGACTGTATAAATTGGAACTATTTTCTTCAGTAGAGGAATAAATTGAAGGCATAAAAAGGCATATTTATGTGGCAATGGGTTAAGCAACTACTCAATAGAATGGTGAAAATGAATAACAAACAACTAGGCACAAGGCCTGGTAATTTTGGCAAAAAGTGTATTATTCAAAAATTCACTTCATCATGGCAGCCTGTATGATTGCAAATTTTTAAACCTGGCCATCGAAATGTAGTTTGAATAACAAATAGGAAAACTGGGAAATTGTGAAATGTTGAAATACAGTAACACCTCTCTGTCACAACCACTTAATCCTTCCCCTAATAAAGCGCCTTTCAGCATATTCAATTTATTTCTTCGCCGAGTAAATAGTTCCAATTTATACAGTCATAAAAGTGTTCTATAAAAAATACTACTTATATTCTAGCAGATGATAGCTTAAAGCAGGCTGAAAGTAATGCAGAATTCTGCTTAAATTTCAACCTGCTTTAAGTGGTCACATGTCTTCAAATCTAGAAGCAGGCTATGGGGTAAAAGGTAAATTGAGTTAATTATTAAAAGTTTCAGGCAGGTAGCTGCTTAAGCAAGGTGTAAGTAAAACATAAAGCTCCTTTAGGAGCTTTCTGTTTTACTTTCACTTTGCTTTAAACTGTCACATGTCTTTCCTACAATTTATTAGCCTTCTTTTTAGTGGTCTTAACTCTTTCATTGCCAATCTAATCATGTCATTTTTTACCCTTCATTGTTACAACGTCGTCTACTTCAATTTTGTTGTTTGCAAGGTCTTTTCAAAGTAAGATTGAATGTAGTATGGCTTAAAACATATCGATACGAGTGTCGAACAGTTTGGATCCTGATCAGACGCCATGTTATGTGGCATCTGATCAGGATCCAAGCTATTTTCAAAGTCGCCTTTTGTGCCATTGGCAGTGAAATAGTTTACATACTGGCTCAATCCAGAGGGATTGGGAGACCAAGACAACATGGATCAGGACGTATGCAATCTTGGTGACATTGATCCACAGAATAGAGTGGAGTGGAGTATTAAGTATTAAGTATTAAGACTCTCTAGGCAATTTGCTGCTTACCCCAGCAACTGGGACACTCACAGCCTATGAAAACTAATTTCTGGATCTAACTATACTGTATAATTTGAATCAACAAAACTACCTTATCATGTGCAGATTCCCCTGAACTTATCAGGATTGGAGACTGACTTGTAGGCTTCCTCTTGGCCAGATTTGATGTGTTCTCTTTCAGCTTGGCGTCCTTACTTTGACCACTATTAGGTTCTTCAGATTGGTCATGTGTCTCCTTTTTTTCTGCAGTCTTACAGGAACCATATTTCATAGGATATGATGGAACCTCATCAATGTCAATATACAGGCACCCATCTAAGGACTCGTCACTGAACCGTACAGAGTCTACATTGCCCTGCCATGCATAATCATCGGCCTGTAAAGAATCAGTAAATGTAATGTAACCCATTACTCAATTATAGCCTGTTCCTAATATTGAAGAAGAGTGACCCCTTAAAGCAGGTTGAAAGCAAAGCAGAATGCGCCTTACGGCACATTCTGCTTTACTTACAGCCTGCTTTAAGCTACCATATCTTCTAGAATATAGAAAATATTTCTTATGGTGACCACAAATATTTCTAATGGTGAAAAGTGGCCAGGTTTAAAGTAAAGAAGAATGCTCCTTTAACTTTAAGGTGCATTCTGCTTTACTGTCAGTCTGCTTTGATCTACAATCTCTGAGAATATAGAAGTTTTTTTTCTAATGGTAGATCTACGTATTCATGATTGTAAAAAAGGTGCATTCTGCTTTACTTTCAGCCGCATTTAAGCAAAGATCTGAAAGAATTTAGGAACTTTTTCCTATGGTACATATTCAGGACTGTTTAAAGTGGAACTATTTTCCTCAGTTGAATGAATAAATAAGAATGAATGGTGTTTTACAGCCTAACAAATAAGAGGCAGAAAAAAGCGTATTTATGGGGTAATGGATTAAGGCAGGATGCCACCTAAAGCAAGATGAAAGTAAAGCAGATACTTTTTTAATCTTCTTTTAACCTATTACCCCATAGCCTGTTTCTAGTACTGAAAATTGTACGGCACTTAAAGTAGGTTGAAAGTAAAGCAGAATGCGCCTAAAGGCGCATTCTGCTTTACTTTCAGCCTGCTTTAAATTAAGCTATAATGCTAGGGTTTACAAAAATATTTCCTATTGTTCATTTTCATGGCTGTAGAAATTTGGAACTATTTTCTTCAGTGGATGAATAAATTATAGGCGTAAAAAGGTTTATTTCAAGTCATCATAAATTCTTGGACTCTGATAGGCTGAAACTACACACGTGACCACTGTGTACGAGACCGTACACATTGATTTTGCCAGGTAGTACGGGTCACGTGACTAGTTAGATGTTGTTTCCTCGCTGGATTATAGTAAATAATCGCTATTTTTCGGTTTATTAAGCAGTTGTTTTCCAAGCAATCAAAAGAAATCTTAATTAAAAACTGTCTTGAATCGATCATTATGTGTAAATGTAATTCAGATATCGATAATATGCTAGTTTCTTGCTTTGCTTTCCCTGATTACCCCCACCCACGTCGTCACCATGATAAACAAACAACGGGGCGTGAAATGAACAATGTAATGTACAACAGCGCTAGTCACTGGTCTATAATGAAATTGACATTGGATTCAGTTTTATTTAGATCAATATGTTTATCGAAATTAACCAAAACAGGCAGAACCCGATATGCCTAGACACTAAAGTACGTGTTCATTTGTACGTTCCTGATTATTTCCGTTCATTTGTTATAATTAATCGTTACAGTGTTTCATAAAACGTAAATATCCTTCGAGAACTCTCCGTTCAAAACACCCTGGTAATGAACATTTTCAGGATGTTCATATTCCAATGTGATGACGTAACCATGTTAGATACAGTCGATCTTCGATAGTGTCTACCTTGATTTCATTTCAGTCGAACATATCCGTAATTCAAAGTTAAATGGTGGCTTTACCACCTTTTAAACCTGAAATACGGAATATGTTCGACATAATGCGGTTTAGAAGTTATTGCATTAAACTATAGGAATGCAGATAAATTCTACTTTAATGCGAGTTCCTGATATCGTCGAAGTTTAACTGTATAACTATTGTACTAAACCATCGAGTAGCGCGTAAGTTTGAAATGTACTGAACAGATGTCAATTTCAAGTGTCAATTTTAGGGTCAAGACAGTAAAACTTTGTCAGATTATGCATGTTTTCTTTCTTGTATTGGATCTAGACTGGAAATAAAATCGTTACACGGCATTTCGGCAGGGTAAGCGCTCAGGAAATACGGAATCCAAAACCGTCATACAAGCCCGTACACCCTGCCGAAATACCGTGTAACTAATAGTATTTATGGGGTAATGGGTTAAGGTGCAACCTGTATTCAACATCATCAATAGATACTCTGTTTTGGTGAGTATGTGGAGGAAGGAGTCAATGCATATTATTGAGCTTATACGGAGCAGGTTGACAGTAAAGCAGTATGTTTCTGTGGTCATCTATCTTCAAAACTCTGAACAGGCCAATGGGTACAGGTTAAACTCTTTAAACTCTAGTCATGTATATATGCGTCATTTGCAAACAGTGTACCTGTGGAGTACACTTGTCCTATGCAAACAGTGTATACCCTGATCGTCATTTTGACATAAATTGTAAAAATTAACCCTAATAAGTCAGAAATGGACTAGACTAATTTCAAAACTAGAACTGTCCATTGAGGTTTAAGGGAGGAAAGGGTTAACCTGTTACCCAATAGCCTGTTTCTAGTATTGGAAATAGGTGACCACATAAAGCAGGTTGTAAGTAAAGAAGAATGTGCCTTAAGGCACATTCTGCTTTACTTTCAGCCTGTTTTAAGCTACCATCTGATGGGAAACAGGAACTATCGTTTATTATATCTTATTATATGACTGTATAAATTGGAACTTTTTCCATCAGTGGGGTAATTATTTTGAGGCGTAAAAAGTCGTATTATGGGGTAATGGGTTAAAGTGACCAATGTTTGATTACTTAATGTTACCTGGGTTTGTGACAATGAGGATGAACTGTTGTCACACTGTCCACTGCTCTCTGGCAAGACCAACTGTTGGTCCCTGTATTGAGTGCTGGTTCCTTCTCTCACACCTTGTTTTATATTGTCCTCTTGAATACCGGTTCCTTCTCTCACACCTTGTTTTATATTGTCCTCTTGAATACTGGTTCCTGGTTTTACACATTGTTTTACATTGTCCAATTGAATACTGGTTCCTGGTTTCACACTATCATAATTACATTTGGTCCCTGGTTTTGAATGCTGATTCTCTATAGCTCTGGTCCCCGGCTTTAAACTCTGGCCTGTACTGTTATTTCTATCACTGTTTTCTGGCTCTTCTACCTTTACACTTGGCTCTTTTAACCCAGTATTTCCTATATAAATCAGTAAAAAGAAATACAGTTGAACTGCGATATCTCTAACTCTCTACCTCAAACTATCCGATATTTCGATACATGAATTACATTACTTCATGCTAGCTAGGTTAAGTCCAACATACCTGTGTTTCAAAGTTAGCCACGTTTTCACTTTGAAATAGTGGTATGTTCGACATAACCGAGTTTGAGATATCAAAGTTTGACTGTAACTAACTTCAAAGAGATCTCTGTTTTTTCAAATTCTAGTCACACATATTCATGGCTCGAGAAAATAGGAGTTTTTCCAAAGTTAAAATCCTTGTGTGTGAACAAACCCATGATGTTGATTCTAATGAGTTGTCATACCATAGGGTTTGCTGAAGATATCAGAATAAAAAATGTTTGAAAAGTTGGCTTAAGTGAGTAAACCAGTCTTCATCAGAAACCATAGAAAGTTCTTGACACTCATTTCAATATTTCTTTTAAAGTCAAAATTAATTTTTTAAATTTGAGAAATAAAATCTGACGACGATTGAGAAATGTTAGATTTGTTCAGTTTACTCGCTCTTATCTGGAGCTTGATTTGCTATGATATAAACTGCACTGTACCTGTTTCAATGTCTGAACTGCTTGTGATGTTCCCTGCCGTATGGACAGGCACCATTTCAACAAGCTGCTCTTTCATGGTCGATGTTGATTGTGATGAGGATGAGGGAATGTAGTCTGATTGCCATTCTGTTCAAGGAAAGAGAAGAAGTATATTAACTCATTATCCCCTGAAACTTACAATGGACGTTTGCAATAAAGGCTGGTCCATTTTCAACTATTTAGGGTTGTTTTTATGCCCCCGGCATTGACAGATGCAGGGGCATATAGTAATCGTCCTGTCTGTCTGTCCCTGCATGTGTGTGTGTGTCCGTCCGTAACAAGGTTAAGTAGATTTTACTGTTTCGACTAGCATCAACACCACTTACCCAAATGCTTTAATACTTATACAGTTGTTGCCTTAGACTATTCCATATCCACCAATATCACCAAACTTTGATTTTGACATTGACCTTGACCTTATTTGGACTTAAAATATTTTAAATGGGCTTTTTCTTGTTAATTAGATTTTACCATTTTGTCCAGCATCAACACAACTGACTACAATGCTTTTATACTTATACAGTTGCTGCATTGGACCCTTCCCTATCCACCAATATCACCAAACCTTGAATTTGACATTGACCTTGACCTAAATTGAACTTAGAATATTTTAAATGGGCTCTTTCTCTGTAAACTAGATTTTACCATTTTGTCTAGCATCAATACTGTTTACTACAATGCTTCAATACTCAAACAGTTATTGCCTTGGACCATTATCAACTCACCAATAATACCCAAGCTCAGTTTGACCCTGACCTTGACCTAATTTGGACTTGGAAAGAATATGTTGTCAAGGATGCCACCGGGGGCATAAGCATTTATTGAAAGCACAGTCTTGTTTTACCATATTTTACAAAATGACAAACAGTGAAGACCCTGATCAGAGGACTCCTGCAGGAGCCCTCTGATCAGGGACTTCACTGTTTGCATAGGACAAGTGTACTTTTCACAGGTGCACTTTTGGTAAAAGACGCATATATGCGTCACTAGGGCTCAATGAGTTAACATTAATTTTGTCTCTCATCTATATGGGAATAGTGTCAGGGACCTATTCAGAGAACAAAAGAGTACCACAACATAGACAAGCAGTTCTAAGTACAAATGTAGTTGCTTAAACCCTGCTGAAAGTAAAATAGAAAGCTCCTGTTTGAACTTTCTGATTTTACTTTCAGTCTCAGCGTTTTTTTTCCTTCTTTGAACGGGTCCGGGGAACGGACCCGTTCCCAATTGGAGACGGACCCGTCCCAATTTGACGACCGGACCCGTCCAAATCAAAGATATCAAATATCGGACCCGTTCCCAATCAAAATAAACATATTTCCCAATTGTCAAATTACTTTTTCCCTTTAAATCATAGCAAACCATCCATATTTCAACTTATCTTTTGCTACAATGAATGTCTCGTCAAGGAAATATACAGAAGTTTATAATTCCGTGGTCTCATGAAATGTAAACAAAGTTACGCAACTCCATTGACATTTTTGGGAGTATGTATAAAACAATACCAGTGATTACGGCCGAATATCGGAAACGGTCCGGGCGAAGATTTATACATGCCCCTTAATCGAGACTGGTTAATGTTGCGTGATCGCAAAATCCGCTGAAATTGATAAGAGTTTACAAACCCAGTCTGACTCTGTTTACCATCATTTATAAAATAGAAAACCTACAATTAAAACAATCATGAGCCATAATTCAAAGTATTACAGAATTGTTTTGAGAAAGACGATAATGAAGAACTTGAATCTAGATCACTGCCTTAACACTCCTGGCTTGATTGGCAGTATTCAGAGATAGATAAGATAAGATTTTGGATTTTACCAAGTCACCAACTCTGTCTCGACCGCAACAGCGTCTACTGTGAGTAACACACCCAGCGTAGATTTAGTTTTTACACCATGTTTACCATCATAAACAGTTCTAACGGTTTAGTAACTTAAATTCCCAATTTCTGCGTTGTCATCATTTCAAAACTCGTTTTTCCCAATTTGACTTGAAAAATTCCCAATCTGAGGGGTACCGGACTCGTTCCCAATTGGGTGAAAAAAAACGCTGAGTCTGTTTTAAGTAGCCTTTTGTCACATTGTACAAAAAGTTTCCTATAACCTATTTTGCTATGACAGAAAGTATTGAATAGTTATTCAACGAACATTCTAGGGAAACTACAGTTAACCCCATTATTATGACCACAATAGTGTATTTATTATTTAATAGATGTTAGCTGCTAAAAGCAAGGTGAAAGTAAAAACAGAAAGCTCCTTAGGCTTGCTTTAAGCTCCTGGACAATACTGTAAAGAGTTTTATAGACTAAACCATGTATTCAAAGATCATTAGAATTACCTGTTAAGCTCTCTAAGATTTTCCATTGTGAGTCTGGTATCACAAACTCCTCTGATGTAAACGGTTGTCTTAGTTTCTCCATTAGGTGTTCTACAAGAAAAGTAAGAATATTTATATCCACGATTTACATTGAATTGTTCCAGTTATTGAATGCATATTGCTATAAAAAGAAAGTATTCAACTGACCAATTTCAAAATATATTTGTATCTATACAACAGCTATATCTATGAAAATATTAAACCCATTTCGCATTACCTCATAATTATGCCTTTTTATGCCTTTAATTCATTTCTCCACTGAAGAAAATAGTTCCACTTCATACAGTCATAAGTATGTACCTTAACAGTCCATAAAAATTTTTATCACATAAACGTGCAAAACATAGAGGGCCGTAAAAATCGTATGCCCCACTGGGCATATATTTTATACTAATTTTCGAATCACCAAAATACTGTACTACTACGCCGACTGTAAATCAGTAAAGAGAATCTAGACAAACTTAGATCACCACTAGGTATTGAAACATTCCCAAGTGTCCTAGAAACATTATTCCAAGCAGTCCCGCAAACTCAGGCTGCAAATCAGGATGCATAGAGCTCTAGTATTAACAGTGATTCAGACTGTTTTTCAAATTCAGACGTTACAATGATAACAAATTCAGACGTTACAATGATAATGAGGTCATGTTACTCTAACGACGTTATTTTGAAAACGAAACTAGATTCTAAATGTCAACTGATCATATACAGTCAATTACAGCAATTTTTAAATTAAATATTAATTTAAAATTGAATATGGTATCAGAGAAGTCTTTTCACAGCACATTGATGTTGATTTTCTTTATTTTAGTTTGATAGGTCTTTTTCATTACGGATGAATACAACCGAATAACGCCTATGACGAATCGTTTCCTAAGAGCCGAGGGCAAAAGTGAAAGTAAGACCGTTCGGATTTTCGTGTCATTTTGGTGTTTATGTGATAAATAGGATATCAAATTCGTGTGTGTTCAGTCGTGAATTTATTGAACTCGTTGGATAAAATGATATGTTGCTTGCCAAGGCTCGCAACATATGATTTTATCCAACTCGTTCAATAAATTCACGACTGAACACACACTCATTCAATATCCTCTATATCTTCCTTGTCCTGGCAGATTACAGCTTAACCCATTATAAATTACTTCCTAAATAGACCTTTTCACACCTCTTATTTATTCCTCCATTGAAGAAAACAATTCCACTTTATACAGTCATGAATATGTACCATAAAGCAGATGGTAGCTTTATGCAGGCTGAAAGTAAAGCAGAATGCACCTAAATGCACATTCTGCTTTACTTTCAACCTGCTTTAAGTGGCCAACTGTTTTCAAAGCAAGAATCAGGCTATGGGATAATGGGTTAAAGCAGGCTGAAAGTCAAGCAGGATGTGCTTTACGATGCATATTCCATTTGAAAACTTCATCATAAAGTGGATTAAAAGACACAGGTATAAAATATGAAACCTCTTTACCTGGAATATTGCTGTCCTCATCTACTTGAGATTGCTCTGCTTGTGACTGGGTACTGTTCATAACATCAAGTAGATGATCCAACTCGTCTCGTCTGTGCTGAGATCTGTAAGGTAACAAGGAAATGTTTCTTTTTTATTTGGATTTTCTGTTATCGCATTCACCCCTTTAACCCTTTCCCCCATAGCCTGTTTCTAGCTTTGAAGATACTTGACCACTTAAAGCAGGTTGAAAGTAAAGCAGAATGTGCCTTTTTAAAGGCATATTCTGCTTTACTTCAGCCTGCTTTAAGCTGTTATCTGCTAGGATATGGAAACTATTTCTTATTAGAAATATTCATGACTGTATAAATTTGAAGTTTTTTCTTTGGTGGCGGAATAAATTAAAAGCGTAAAAAGGTGTATTTATGGGGTAATGGGTTAACCAAAGGATTATCTTCAGGGTTAACCAAAGGCTTGTTTTCAGTTTGCCACATTATCTCCACACTGAAGAGCTCCAGTGAGCTTATGTTTACTGTTTTATGTCTTACCAACTAAAAATAGATTTGATTTGATTTGATTTGAGACAAGAACAATGCAACAGCAACTGCTTGCTTTGTTTTTGACAGATCAGTGACTTCCCTCCACGCTAACAGTTCTTGTTTATACAGTTCATACGTTTTTTGCTTTGTACAAAGTGGGTGGGTTACCTTTTTGTTGACATGATTATTCTCCTTTTTCTGCACCTTCCTCGGTTAAAATATAACTAAATATTGTCTTTGGATCGTGGAGCACACATACACTCTGCTAGCACTGTTAGTTCTAAGGATTTACGCCTTAAGATGACACTTTTCTCTACTTTAAACAAAGCTATTTACCTTTCCCACACTAACTCCACACTGAAGAGCTCCAATGAAATATTATCTCCCTTAGTACATCACAGCAATTAAACAGGGAGGAGTTACTTCCCTTACACTATATATCAAACAGAGGGCATCCAGTGAAACCTGTGCATCCCAAGTCCTATACACATTTAATTTGCCAGAGACTCATTATTCACAAAGTTGTAAGTCCCATGAACCCATAGTTTTTCTGGCCTTTATTTAACCTTCTACTCATAAGCAAATAGTAGCTTAAAGCACATTCTGCTTTACTTTCAACCTTCTTTAAGTAGTCACCTGTCTTCAAAACTAGATATAAGTTATGAGATATTGGGCTAATTTTTCACCTCATGTTTTTCTCACGGAATTATACAAGACGGAATAGCAAACTTAGCGAAGTTGAATAGGCGAGCATCTGAGCTCTCGCGGCGGTTCAATTTTTCGAGATTATGTGTCACAGGACATCTTCACTTTTTGCCTCGTTATTTGTCATTTCTGGGGTGAAAATTTACTGACTTGAGTGTTTTTATTGACATATTATAGGATTTAAACGACTCGGTGGACATTGCTATCAATTCACGGGAATATAAACCCGTGAACAATGTTTTGAAACAGACATTTATCATATCGATAGACATTCTCTTATCAAGTCTCACGAGTCTCGTATGCGTCGCACGAGATTTGCGATACAGTGTGAGGTTTCAATTCCTTCAGTGTATAATTCTGTGTTTTTCTCAAGGACTCATTGTTTTGCAGAATGTGCATCCCAATAACCCATTTATCTGATTTCTAAAATTGTCACTGCTGATATGATCAGGGTCTGCACTGTTTGAGATTTGGCACTTTATTGTTAAAATGAGCTCTGAATAGAGTAAAGTTGACACGGTGCAATTGGAAATTGGAATTGTCCATTCAAAATTTCAGTAGTAACTGTACAATAAAGCCTCTCTATTAGGACCACTAAATAAAATATTGTGTTGATTATTAAGTGTTTACAACAGGTGACTGCTTACAGAAGATGAATGTTAAACAGAAAGCTCCTGTAGCAGGCAAAGCTCTAGGGAAAGCCTTGCCAGACACGAATACCGAGTACTTTGTTTGAGGAGAGGAACATACAAGTTACTAGTCCTTCCTATTTACAGAGCCTTTATTTTATAGCTTAAACCCCATACGACTGGCACACTACTGGTACACTACCGAGAGCCTGCCCATACGTATCCATACGAATTAAATCTATACCGTAGGGCCATTTTTATAGGTATAAAAATGGCCATACGATATAGATTTAATTCGTATGGATACGTATGGGCAGGCTCTCGGTAGTGTACCAGTAGTGTGCCAGTCGTATGGGGTTTTTCCATGGACCACTTAAACCTAACTACAGGACTGGCTGGAATCTATAATTTAGAGTTGGTAACTATGTACCTCTTAATCACTCAAGATCACAAGATCTTTCTTATTGTGTGAATTCAATTTGCCAGCCTGTTTAATGAGAGACTGTTGTACAGTCAAAAGGGCCTACAAACATGAACATCAAGAAATACATATACATTTCTAAGATAAATAAACAGATTATAATAATTATTCAAAATGCCTACTGAAAGTACTGAAGTTGTTTTTAAAACCGATATTGATATTGAAAACCATCTAGCCTAAACTTTTAAATTACCTCCCTTTTCCCCATCACACTCCTTTAGAAGCTTTCTGTTTTACTTTCACTTTCCTTCACTTCCTCCCTGAATCCTCAAATGGACAATTCTAGTTTTGAATTTAGACTTTTGTCCATTTTTGACTTTTTAGGATTGATTTTTACAATATTTGTCAAAATGACAAACAGTGTAGACCCTGATCAGAGGGCTACTTAAGGAGCTCTCTGATCAGGGTCTACACTGTTTGCACAGGACAAGTGTACTCCTCACAGGTACGCTGTTTGCAAATGACCCATATATGAGTATCAAAAAGTTAAGCTGTCACCTGTCAATTGGCCATTTTTTAATGGTCATAATAGTGAGGTTTTTACTGTACATTCTGTCACATAGAGATTCACAATATCTGACTTACTCTTCCAGCATTTTCTGTCTCTCTTTAGCAGCTAGAGCTCTTATCTCAGGAAGCCACATACTGAAACATAAACAAAACACATATGCCATTACTCCATACAGATTTTTCAAGCCTTTCATTTAACTCTTTCCTCCCTGAAACTTCAAATGGATAATTCCAGTTTCCATTTTAGTCTAGTCCATTTCTGACTTTTAAGGGTTGTTTTTATCAATGTTTGGCATTATGACCAACAGTGAAGACCCTGATCAGAGGGCTCCTTTCGGAGCCCTCTGATCTGGGTCTTCACTGTTTGCATAGGACAAGTGTACTATTCACATGTACACTGTTTGAAAAGGACGCCAATAGGCGGGATTAGGGTTCAAAGGGTTAATCCTCCACTGAAGGAAATAGTTGCAAGTTTAAACAGTCATGAATATGCAAACTAAGAAATTGTTTTCTATACCCTTGCAGTTGATTATTTAAAGCAAGCTGCAAGTAAAGCAGAATGTGCCGTAAGGCATATTTTATTTTCCTTTCAACCTGCTTAAATGTTTTCACCAATCTTCAACATTAGAAACGGGCTACGGGGTAACGGATTAAATATCAAGTTCCTTTTCTAACTTCTACCATAACCTGATTAGAAATAATAGAAATCTTTATCTTCAACCTGACAGGTGGATGCTGAAAGCAGGGAGAAAGTAAAGCAGCTAGCTGTTGAATGAGTTTTTATCTGCTTTGCTTCCCAACCTGCTTTTACCTTTACCCGTTACTCCATAGCCTGTTTCTAGTTTTTAAGCTTAAGGCGCATTCTGCTTTACTTTCAGCCTGCTTTAAGCTACAATCTGATAGGATATAGAAACTATTTCTTTCAGTATATGTTATGGCGCATCCACCTGTCTAAAACAATTTAAACATGCTGTAGGTCAAAGGGTTTACCCATTATCCCATAGACTGATTATAGTTTTTTAAAATAGGTGACCACTTAAAGAAGGCTGAAAGTAAAGCAGAATACTTTCAGACTGCTTTAATCTATCATCTGCTAGAATATAGAAATTAATTATTTCTTATCATGCCTGTGCATATCTGTATAAATTGGAACTATTTTTCTCAGTGGAGAAATAAATTAAAAGCATAAAAATGCAAATTTATGGAGTAAAGGGTTAACTCAGACCAGTCCTACAGTACTGAAGTGGGACTTACCAGTTAATGAGATCATACTTCAGACCAAAGCCCTCCTGTAGATGCCACACACTAAACTTGTCCACCACCAGTGTATACTCCCCATACGGCTGTAAGTTAAGAAACTATAACAGATGTTTGTATGATAAAAGATGTACCTGACCAAATGTGTTGAATGTGTGTTAGGGAAAATTCTCATGTATTTGTAGATTTGTGCACACTGAGAAAATAACGAGTATTTGAATTTGAATTTGTAAGTAAAACTAAAGTCAACTCATGCATGCTCGATAGTAATACAGTAAAGAAACACTATTTGGACCACTATATAGAAGACATATAATCACTGATAGTCCAAGAAGTGTGAATAACCACAGGCTCCATGATAGATTTTCTAATTATATTACTCTACTACGTTTGACCTTATTGAATATAGAAGACATATATTGTACGAAAGACAGTTACAGTTTAAAGCATGGTGAAAAGTAAATCAGAAAACTACTAAATTTGTTTTATTTTCACCTTGCTTTAAGGAACAACCTGCATTAAACATCTTATGATTAACCCTTAGACTGCCACTCACGACTATAGCTCCATATGCAAACAGCTTGGATCCGGATGAGACGCCGAGTAACTCGGCGTCTCATCCAGATCCTAGCTGTTTGACACTCGGACAACATTTTCAGCAATTTTGAGCAACTTTGAAGCACTTTGAAACTTGAAGCAGACGAGAAATATAGCAGACGACAATTTATTTGGCGGGCTAAGGGTTAACATAATTTAATGGCCATAATACTAATAGAGTGGTTTTTTTTATTGTAATGGGATTTTCCATTGTGTTTCATGGAAGGGTACAATATCAGTAATGAGGGAGTTCTATTTATTGTATACAATCAATCATGTATAGAGCGAACACTCAAGTATTGAAAATATGAAGCTGGTAAATGCAGGATATAAATAACAATGCAGAAAGCTCCAATAATATCAATAGCCATTATAGGTAAACAGTGCTCCAGATAAAAGTGAATTAAAACCGAACAAATCCAACATTTTCTCGCTCATTTCTGCACCAAATCCTATGGTGTCACTACTCATTAGAATCGTCTCAAAGAGACGATTCTAATGAGTAGTGACACCATAGGATTTAATGCAAAAATAAATATTTCAGTTCTTACAACTACTGCCCTTATCTGGAGCTATGGGTAAACCTACCTCTTTGGGTGTACACTGAAACTGTATTCGGAATTTCTGCAATATCAACAATGCACAACTCCAGTTCGGTTCCTTGTCACCATACTTCTGAAATCTGTAACAAGCAACTTTTTATTCATTACTTCATTATGACTTTTGTAGACAAAAACCTAACCATTTCTTAACCCTTTACTCCATAGATTATTATGAGATACAGGGATACACATATTTATGTGACATCATAGGGATTAAAGCAGAAATAAAGATTATAGTTTTTGGAAATAACTTCCCTTATCTTCAGCCCTGTTCCGCCTTACATTTGTCCTGCATTAAACTGCCACCTCAGGGCTCGAACTTCGTTCTTGCAAACTCGCAAAATGCGAGTGGAATTTTGAAAATGCGAGCTGAAAAATTCAGCACTTGAAAAAAATTGCGAGTGTATATTTTGATGTTCAGACGTTCCAAAATGTAAGGTTAAATTGGTAAAGACGAACAGTGTCTAATCCTTCTTTTAAATAATTAGCGCCTTTCGCCCATCCTGTTCTTTTCATATCTCGGCTATTTATAACTTCGGGAAACCCAGCACTTAAGGCATGCGCATGATTGATAGCCCGGCTTCATACGTACCAATGCCAAATCAGCATCAGAAAAAGGGGAACCAGTCTATTAGCTAGCCTAGTGACCACAACCTGCGAATGGCGAACTCAAATATCAACGTTTTCCAGTCGACTCGTTCTTCTACCGTTTGTAAACGGAAGGCTGACGAGACATTTGATGAAGAACAGCCGAACACAGACTGAAAGCTTTCCCAAACCAAGTTACGAAACTCACGAAGTAAATTGGTTTTTATTGCTTTGTGAGAAAATGGGACGAACCACGGCATCGCTAAAATCTGTCCTAAAATGGTAGAAAGAAATGCACATCTTTCTGGAAAATAATATTACGGACGATAGTGAAAGCGTTTTCGAAATATAGTGTACTGTCTGCCGACTGTCTTTACCGAAGATAAAAACAAGAGCCGCATGCGGCCCTAAATCGCTCACCTGAGTAACTATTGTGTTATACTCGATGCATAATGAAAATTGTCATTGCATGTATGTGGACTGTTGCATGAAACTGTAACAACTCGGAATTAGGTTTTCCTAGAAGTATATATAATACTGATAAGCCCCAGGGCGGGGCCATTTTTTACCCTGGGGTCATGATTTGAACAATCTAGGTAGAGGACCATAAGACAAGCTAGGTGCCAAATATAAAAGGTATGGGCCTTACGGTTTCAGAGAAGAAGATTTTTAAAGGTTTTACTACATAAGTCTTTGTAAAACTTATAAGCCCCCCGGGGCGGGGCCATTTTTGATCCGGGGGTCATGATTTGAACAATCTTGGTAGAGGTCCATAAGGCAAAGCTAGATGCCAAATATAAAAGGTCTGGGTCTTAGGGTTTCAGAGAAGAAGAGTTTTAAAGGTTTTCCTATATAAGTCTATGTAAAACTGATAAGCCCCGGGGCGTGGCCATTTTTGATCCGGGGGTCATGATTTGAACAATCTTGGTAGAGGACCATAAGGCAAAGCTAGATGCTAAATATAAAAGGTCTGGGCCTTACGGTTTCAGAGAAGCAGATTTTTAAAGGTTTTCCTATATAAGTCTATGTAAAACTGATAAGCCCCGGGGCGGGGCCATTTTTGACCCTGGGGTCATGATTTGAACAATCTTAGTAGAGGTCCATAAGGAAAAGCTTGATGCTAAATATAAAAGGTCTAGGCCATACAGTTTTAGAGAAGAAGAGTTTTAAAGGATTTCCTATGAAAAACTGATAAGCCCGGGGGCGGGGCCATTTTTGACCCGGGGGTCATTATTTAAACAGTCTTGCTAAAGGTTTACAACATGATGCTACATGTTAAATTTGCTTATCCTAGGACTTATAGTTATTGACAAGAAGATGTTTAAAGTTTTGACTTTAGTTGTCAATATTACGTAAATACGGAAAATGACCACGCCCTCTGGCGGCCATGTTTTTGGACGGATCAAAATTCTTTGAACAATTTTGAAAGTATATTAAATGAGAAACATTTTGGTGCATACCAAATTGAAATCGGACCCGTCGTTTTTGAGAAGAAGATTTTTTTAGATATTGTGCATGGTTGCCATGGCAACAAGACCGATTGCCCCACCCACTTTTTTTTTAAACACTTTTGAAGCTCACAACTAGTCAGTATGTATCTGACCAAGTTTGGTTAAAATTGGGCCATTGGTTTCAGAGAAGAAGTTATTTGAAACAAATTGTGAACAGACGACACCGACACCGACACGGACACCGACACCAACAGACGGCAACCGATCACAATAGCTCACCTTGAGAACTTTGTGCTCAGGTGAGCTAAAAAATCATCCATAAACATCGAACTCTGAAAGTATAACACGGTCCTTTCGCCCCCTTGACAAAACTACCCAGCTACAAAGTTTCAGCTATAGTCCGTATTTAATTAATCTGCAAACCTTGCTGTTTGAATGAAAATTGACTATATGGGATGGACTGCAAATAAAGACTTATTTAAAGTTAAGAACAGTAACTGTACAGTACTGTACATACACAAAAAGACACACACTCTAGTTATTATTTTTTAAACTTTATTTACATGAGTAATCTAGCACAGAATGAGATACAGAATGAAAGTTCAACAAAGTAATGTTTATCTTATAATTTTGATCAAAATGATGTGAAACATCAATTTGTAGATAATCGTATTGAAAAAGCAAGTTGGAACCTGGTTTTGCAAGTAGAAAATATGGGCACTTGCAAAACTAGAGCCCCATGGGGCATATTTCACTCACCTGAGAATAGCTGAAAAAATGGAGATAATGATTTATGTCCAGGACTGACCTAGATATGCAACAGACCGGAACAATTTGAGCAAAATATGTAAAGTGTATTTAAAAGTGTCACCATACCGAATATAAAAGCTCTGGCTGTATTAGTGTCAGAGAAGACGACGTTTGAAAAGTTCACTCTTTAACTCTATGTTAAAATATGACCCCGAGGCGGGGCCAATTTTCGACCCCAGGGGCTTAATTCGAACAAACTTGATAGAGGACCTGTAGGCGCTACTATGTGCAAAATATCTAAGCTCTGGCCTTTTGTAGTTTCAGACAAGAAGATTTTTTAACTTTTCATTGAAAAAAATCTATTTTTAGCTCCTGTGACCTAGTTATGCAATCGACCAGAACCATTTGAACAATTTTGATATAGGACATCTAGACGTGTCACCATGCCAAATATCAAAGCTCTGGCCATATTAGTTTCGGGGAAGAAGACGTTTGAAAATTCACTATATAACTCTATGTAAAACTAAAAACTGTGACCCCCGGGCGGGTTATTTTTTACCCCAGGGGCATAATTTGAACAAACTTGATAGAGGACCTGTAGGCGATGCTATGTGCCAAAGATCTAAGCTCTGGCCTTTGTAGTTTCAGACAAGAAGATTTTTTAACTTTTCATTGAAAAAAATCTATTTTTAGCTCCTGTGACCTAGATATGCAACCGACCAGAACCATTTGAACAATTTTCGTAAAGGGCATCTAGAAGTGTCACCATGCCAAATATCAAAGCTCTGGCCACATTAGTTTCAGATTAGAAGACGTTTGAAAATTTCACTATACACATGTATAATTTTATGTTAAACTGTGATCCCCGGGGTGGGGCCAATTTTGACCCCAGGGGCATAATTTGAACAAACTTGATAAAGGACTTGTAGATGATGCTATGTGCCAACTATCTAAGCTCTAGCCCTTGCAGATTTGACAAGAAGATTTTTTAAGATTTCCTTATTTTTTCACTTTGGTTGCCATGGCAACCAGAGTTCTGCATTGTTTTTAATTCTTTGAACAAATTTGAAAGAGCTTGACCCAAGGAACATTTCTGTAAAGTTTGGTTGAATTCTGTTAAGCGGTATAGGAGGAGATGTCATTTGAAGCAATATTAATTGTTAACGACGACGGACGGCGCACGACGACGGACACAGGGCCATCCCAATAGCTCAACCCATTACCCCATAAATTTGTCAGTAAACGCCTGTAATTTATGCCTCAAATGAAGAAAATAGTTCCATTTTAACTCTTTGAACGTTTGTGGCAGAATTGTTATTATAATATATAATATCATTACAAATGTATATTAATTTTGTGCAAATACATGTAGTTTGGATCCTGATGAGACATTGCATAATGCGGCATCTCATTAGGATCCAAATTGTTTGACACTCATGACCCTGACCCCATTCAAGAAATATTTTGAAAAAATTATTTTTAGAACTGTTGCAGACAATAATATTGTAGCAGACGAAAAAATTGCCTAGCATGCAAAGAGTTAATATAGATTTGAGTTGATGGTAAATTAACCCGTTAGATACCCTATAGCCTGTTACTATTTTTGAAAATAGGCGACCACTTAAAGCAGGTTGAAAGTAAAGCAGAATGTGCCTAAGGCACATTCTGCTTTACTTTCAAAATTCAGCCTGCTTTAAGCTATCATCAGTTAGAATATAGAAAATATTTCTCATAATATTTATTCATGACTGCATTCGTTGAGAGTATATTCTTGGGTAAACTAAAAGGAATAAATCAAAGGCATAAAAAGGTCACTGGTGTATTTAACATACCCATCAGACAGAGCCCCTGGCTTGAAAACTGTTGATATTGTTAAACATCCATCTGTTGTTTTCTTCACAACTGTTCCATCAGGTAAACGGGCCAACTCCTGTAAGAACGACAAAACAATCGCATATCAGTTTACCCAGCCTTACTCCATACATCTACACATGCCCCCTCTTTGCCCTTTTAAGCCTTGAACCATACAAGGCTCCAGATAAGGGGAGTATTTCAAAAATTAAAATCTTTATTTCTTTATTAAACCCTATGGTGTCACTACTCATTAGAATAGTCTCTTGGAGACGATTCTAATGAGTAGTAACACCATAGGTTTTGGTACTGAAACGAGTGGGGAAAATGTTGGAATTTGTTTCGTTTACTCCCTCTTAAACTGACCTTAATGCTGCAACATCTCCCTTGCTTTGAAATGAAAATATTCTATGAATGAAATACCAGTCTAGGATCTGATTAATCTATAAATCCAAGGGCTATTCTATAATCCTCCCACTATTCTGTATTGTCTTGACACATTTTAACATTTATCAGATGCTTTCTACTTTAACTGACTGCTGTGAAAATAATTTGTTCCCTTCCCAGGATAATGAGTTCTCTTGTTGATAAGTCTCTGACTTTGGTTTCTCATTACCAACATATAACTGATAAATCCATTGTTTTCACTAAGCACTGATAACACATTGTTCATGTGGTGATTATAGGCTTGTTTCCCAGAGTTTCTTGTTTTCTTTGCTAAAACATTTTGTTTCAAATCCTGTAGCTGAAAATTGTTTTTTTCTCTACAAACAACATAATATTTACAACACTATAATAAAAGTACACAACTCAAAGATCCAGTCTCTTAGGTGAATGATATGCCTTCCTGATCTAGTTACATACTGTCAACTACTCATGTCAGGTTTGTAATTCGATACCCTTCTAATTTTCTTCTGATTGGCTTCTGCTGACTGCTGCTTCTGAGATAACGCCATTAACGGGGTATGTTTGACTGAACTGTTTACAGATTTTTGTGCCCTGTCATTGCATACTAGGTTTATCTGTAACTAAAAACTGGGGAATTACAGTGTTTATGCCCGCGTCACACTATCCCGAAATTGACACCAGAAGGCCACACGAATATGGAATTTTGAATTTCGCACGAAGATGGCCCCGAATTTGGGTAAACGGCAAATTAACATCCGAAGCAAGTACGGTGCCTACGGAAGATCACACCATTGCATCCGAACCCCACACAAAGTCAACACGAATATACAAATTTTCATCAGGAAGTTTACACGCAGGACACACGAATGCCACACGAAAGCTACACGACGCCGTGTTGAAAGTATGATGCAGTCACGAAGGCATCACGTAGCCTTACGATTGTATAAAACCTTCGGCGGACGGTGCGGGTCTTTTGCTGATCTGAAATAAAATCCCGCAATATATTTATGTAGATCTAATTATATACATAGAATCTGAAAAGTGCATAAATACATTAAAAGTTGTCACTGAATATTTGACAACTTCCTTTTTTCCGCTCATCTATAGATATACTTAGTTTAACACTTTGCATGGCTGTAGTAATGTTTTTGTCTGTAACAATCTCAAAATTCAAGGTCGGGACCCGTTTCATAAATTCTTGTACGACGAATGTTGTCGTAAGTCAGATTATAAAAGTCTAAAACATTATTTATTTCTCCATCTTATCCTATATTGCGGCATCTCTTTGGAATCGTCTTGAAGAAAACGATTTCAAAGAGAAGTCACAAGACAATTTTAGATAGAGAAATCAGAAATTAAATGTATTTTAAAGTTTTGACTTGCGATCGTTTTTGTCTTACGACATTTTATGAAACGGGTCCCTGAAGAGCAAACAGCTTAGATCCTGATGAGACGCTGTGTTACGTGTTGTATCATCTTGATCCAAACTGTTAGCAAAGGTAATCAGTGTGGCCGAATTATCAGTCGCTAGCATGGTAAGTTTTCAAAATGTAAAGTTAACTACTAGATTAACATAGAATTAAAAGTTCGATCGACTCTACATCTTGGCAACTCGAAATTTTCAACTTAAGTAAAACCTGTCTATTGAAAAAGGCTTATTGATTATAAGAAGATCGATGGCAGCTTAAAACATGGTGAAGGCAATAAGAGTGTTCCGAAAAAGATGTTTGAACATTTCATTATATAACTCTATGTAAAACAGCGACCCCCGGGGCGGGCCAATTTTGACCCCAGTGGCATACTTTCAACCTGCTTTAGCAGCCACCTGCCTTAACCACAATATAAATCAGTGGTATTAATAGAGAGGTTTTATTGTTTCTCAATATTAGTTGAAAAAAAAAAAAATTGTTTGGACTTTACATTTTTAAACTTGAGTTTTTAAACTACAGTTAAACCTGTTCATTGCGTCCATTAAAGAAAATTCTTATTGGTTATAAGAAAGATAGGTGATTATGATAGCTTGAAATATAGTGAAAGTAAAAAAGAATGCGCATTCTGCTTTTTTAACCTGCTTTATGTGGTCACGTGTCTAGAAATTGACTATTGGAAGACGGTTTAAGGTACAATTCATAAAAATCCGTTTCAAAAAGAGGACATTTGGAAATATTAGGGATTTTTCATGATTCATAATCAACACATAAATCTAGTACATTGTAATAAAACTAATCATAATGATAATCATTATAATAATAACATTAACAATAATAAAAGCAATCAACTAGTGGCAGCCCTGATGTACAACAAAACAAACATTTCTAATTTTAATAGATGGTAGCTTAAAGCAGGCTGAAAGTATACATACCTTTAGGCACATTCTGTCTTACTTTCAATCTGCTTGAAATGAGTACCTGTCCTCAAAACTAGAAATAGGCTATGGGGTAATGGGTTAAACACCACATTATTTATGTGATTCAGTGGTAGTTATAAAAAGTGTTGTTGTTTCTTATTATTTCAATGTTGAACCTTTATTTCATAAGCGCAAACAATAACAAGTACAGTCAAACTTGCTCATGCGACCACGTGTAATTAAACGACCTTTGTGGTAAGCAGCTGGTTTGAATCTCGCCGGATCGTTTTTACTATATAAATTGAGTGTATTCAACGACTTTTGCCTAACGCGTCCAGTGACCGGTGTTTTTTCATCCCAAACAACATTTTTCGTTTCATTAAACGACCGCCTCGGGATTAAAAGGTCATAATTGATCAATTATGTCCAAACGTTTGACATCTTTTCACACTTATTCGCAATTAAGATTGGTGTTTCTCCACGTGTGAAAACGTACGCAAAATCGAAAGTTCCTTCTTACGGGAAACTTCGACAAACTCCGTCAAGCACGGAACTTAAGTTAATTGTTTTGAAATCGATTGCAGCTATGAATATTCTAATAAGAATCTAAAGGTTTGACATCTATTAATTCGATTCCGTAGACTCTCTACTGTTTTTATGGCGACTTCCTTTCAACGCCGGTTCGACAGCCATTTTTATATTTTTAAAGAAGTTTCACTATATAACTCTTTGTAATTTTGTGAACCTCCGGAGTGGGATTATTTTTTAACCAAGGAACATAATTTGAAAATTCTTGACAGAGGATCAGCAGTTGATGCTTTGCGCCAAATATCTAAGCTCAGAGTACTGTGGCTTCAGACAAGAAGATTTTTGAAAATTTAATTGAAAAAATCTGTTTTTAGCTCATGTGACCTTGATATGCAACGGACCAGAACAATTTGAAGAATATTGGTAAAGTTTCTCTAGAAGTGACACCATGCCAAATATCAAAGCTCTGGCCATATTAGTTTCATAGAAGCTGTTTGTAGATTTCACTTTATAACTCAATGTAAATTTGTGACCCCTGGGGTAGGGTCATTTTTGACCCCAGGGACATACTTGAACAACTTTGATAGAAGACCTCTAGATGATGATGTGTGCCAAATATCTAAGTTCAGGGTACTGTGGTTTCAGACAAGAAGATTTTTTAAGTTTTTATTAAAAAATAAAATCATTTTTTAGCTCAGGACTTTACTTACTTACTTAATCCTGATTTGATTTGTCATCTGCTGCGGGTGTCTCAGCATCTGGGGTAGGCAGCAGGCGGCTAGTTTGTCTGATACTTGATCTCCAAGCAGCTCTGTCGAGTGGGTTAACATCTAGGTTGCATGCATTAATGTCAGCTTTAACACAATCTGACCATGATTTTCTTGGTCTCCCACGCAGTCTTGGGCTCTGAATCTCCATGTTGGTGATGGACTTAATAGAGGAAGTAGAATTAACGACATGTCCATACCATCTAAGGCGCCTAGAGCGTAAGGCAGCTGTCACCTCCTGTAACCCAAGCCTGGTACACAACAAATGGGTTGGAATGTCATCATGGGGCTTGGCGCCATAGATCCATCTGATCATTGCTCTGTCATTTCCGCTGTAAGTCTGGAGCTGTTGGGGCCCATGTTTCGCTACCATGGAGAAGAGCAGAGCGGACACAGGTGTCAAACACTTTCCCACGGTTTGTGAGGGAGATGTGTTTGGATGTCAATATTGGCAGGAGCTTCCTGAATTTACCCCAGGCAGTACAACATCTGGTTACTATGGCAAGAGAGCAACCACCAGCAGCACACAACATGTCACCAAGATAGCAGAAGCTGGCTTCAACATCAAGCAGGGTTCCATCTATATCTACTTGTGTGACTGGTCTGCCATCGATTGGACGTGCTTGTCCAAGACATCTAGGACACATGTAATTTGGGTTGGCAACAAGTCTCCCTTGGATTCCACTGCACTTCTTGTGCACCCATAGTAAGCACTGCGAGCACATGATGGCATTAACTCCAACGCCGCTCCGACAGACTGCACAGGGGAAGGCACCAGTAATACGGAGGACATCAAGGCAGGGTCCCGTGATCATGAATTTCGTCTTCTTCATGTTGACTCTCAGCCCTTTACTCTCCATACCCTCTTTCCATGTCTTCAGCTTTGTCACGCATTCTTCCAGAGAGTCAGCCATGATGGCAAGGTCGTCAGCATAAAGGAGTTCCCATGGCACACCAGAGCGGAATTCTCGAGATAGCGCTTCCAGAACTAAGATGAAGAGGAGAGGACTCAAAACAGATCCCTGATGGACACCAACTCCTACACTGAACTTCTCGCTGTATTGCCCGTTCACTCGCACTTGGCTCCTTGCATTTGCATACATTCCCTGGATGATACGTATAGCCCACTCCTCCACACCCAGGATCCTCAGAGCCCACCAAAGGACTTTCCTTGGGACACGATCGAACGCTTTTTCTAGGTCGACGAAGGCAAGATACAGTTTCTTATTTGCTGCAATGTGCTTCTCCTGCAGCTGGCGAATGATGAAGATTGCATCAGTGGTGCCCTGGCCAGGCACAAAGCCAAACTGCATCTTGTTGATGCTAACCATCCTACGTATGGAGGTGTCTAGTACACGCTCAAGTAGCTTCATCACTTGGTCAGTCAGCTTTAGCCCCCGGTAATTACCACGGTCAAGGGCATCGCCTTTACCCTTATAGAGGTTGAGTATAAAGCTTTCCTCCCAATCCTTTGGTACCTCACCAGCTCGGAAAACCGCCTCAGTCAAATCCCTCAGCATTGCTATTCCCTCGTCACCTGCAGCTTTCAGCATCTCAGCAATGATACCGGACGGACCCGCTGCTTTGCCGCATTTCATTTTCTTAAGAGCATTCCGGATTAGATCCAGTGTGACTGGTGGGGATGGGCCTTCCACAGGAGCAATCTCAGGAAGTAGGTCACTGGGCCATTCAAACTCAACGTTCAGCAACCTAGCATAGTGCTCAACCCAGGCTTTCATCTTCTCATCCTCACTGAGGGATAACTCTCCGGCATCATTCTTGACACACTTCTCACCCACAACATCCTGGTTTGACCTGTCCATCTGTTTGGCAAGTTTGAAAATGCTTCCATCATTGGGCGAGATGTGTGCAAACTTATCACTTTCGGCATCCAGTTTTGCCTGCCAGACTGCCCTTTTGGCCACACGCTTAGCCTCGTTGTAGGTAGCTTTGGCCTCATTTGCCTCACTCAGCTTGCCAGCCTTGACCAGGGTTTTGTAGGCTCTGAAACGTGCTCGCTTTGTCTTTACAGCTTCATCGACTTTGTCGTCCCACCACCAGGTTTCCCTTTTCCACTGTATCCAGAATTGTGGTTTTCAGTCTTAACCACACATCTTCCACATCATCAGAAACAATGGTCGCAGTTGCAGTTACTTTATCCTTGAAGGTAGCATGGTAATCATTAGCCATAGCAGGGTCCCTTAGTTTCCAGGAGCGGATACGTGGAATGAAGTTGCGCTTTTTTGCCTTTGGCAAGCTGACTTTGAAATTGCAAACAAGTAGGTTGTGCTGTTGGGCGCATTCTTCACTAGGGATAACCTTGACGTCGTAAACTGCTGTGCGAAAGCTCTGACGGTAGAGTATATAGTCAATCTGAGTCTTGTGATTGCCTGAGCAGTAAGTGACTAGATGGGACTCTCTCTTGGTAAAACGGGTGTTGCCAATGACCAGGTTGTTAGCTACGGCAAACTCTAACAGTCTCTCTCCTTCATCGTTTCTTACTCCAAAACCTCTGCCTCCGTGAACTTCCTCAAAGCCACAGCCTTCAGTTCCCACATGACCATTCCAATCTCCAGTGGAATGAGTACCTCAGATGTTGGGATCTTGGAGACTGCACTCTGGAGCTGGTCGTAGAAGCGGTCCTTCTCAGCTTCAGACAGTCCGACTTGTGGTGCATACACAGAGATAAAGGTGAAAACCACCTTGCCTAAGACAAGTCTGAGCAAGATAATTCTGTCGGAGATGCGCTGGACATCAAATACCTTCTCCACCCATTTCTCTGCCAACATGATCCCAGCCCCGCCTTGCCCCCTGTCATTTGCACACCAGAAAAACTTATACTTGGAGTCCTTTCCTTTGACAAAGCGGGTCTGATTAGCTGAAAGACTGCCAGCCTATCTATGCTCCTGTACACCGCAGAGATCCACTCCTCTCCTTGTCAGTGTTTCCACTACCTCGGCGCTTCGCCGCTTCAGGGAGCCAACGTTCCAAGTGGCTGCCCTGAACTTGGTTGGGTGCTTGCATGATTTGCCACGAAGGCCGGACCCTGCTTCTAAACCTGTGACCTAGATATGCAACGGACCAGAACAATTTGAACATTATTGGTAAAGGCCCTCTAGAAGTGGGACTGTGCCAAATATTAAAGCTCTGGTCGTATTTGTTTCAGAAAAGAAGATGTTTGAAGATTTCACTATACAACTCTATGTAAATTTGTGACCCCCGGGATGAGGTCATTTTTGACCCCAGGAACATAATTTGAACAACTTTGATAGAGGACCTGTAGATAATGCTTTGTGCCAAATATCTAAGCTCAGGGTATCCTCTTCATCCGTTTGTCCTGGACCCTTAGCGAAAACGGACTATAAAGGTAATCAATTTAAATGGAAACTGTGAGATACATTGAACGAATATGGAGAAAAAATAGTTTTCTAACTGAAAATAACATTTAAAGTAATCAAACAACTTGATTGTTTAAACAAATACCAGTTATTCAAACTAACCTTCGGCTGTAAATGCAGCGCCGCAAATTCTTATTATGCCTGAAGTTTGACGTCATCATCCGGGTAGCAAAAGCGCTTGTACACAACCAGGTCAAATTTATACTGCATATATGAAAGGTAAATTTCCAGACACTCGCTACAGGTATTAAACATTTAAAGTTTTATTGGAAAATGTGTTATTCGTAATCATTTTACAAAGGGACATTAAAACAAGACTGCTCGTTCAATAAACGCTTATGCCCCCGGTGGCATCCTTGACAATATATTCTGAATTTTTTCTAAGTCCAAATTAGGTCAAGGTCAAACTGAGCTTGGGTATTATTGGTGAGATAGTAACGGTCCAAGGCAATAACTGTATAAGTATTGAAGCATTGTAGTAAACAGTGTTGATGCTAGACGAAACGGTAAAATCTAGTTAACCAGGAAATAGCCTATTTAAAATATTCTAAGTCCAAGTAAGGTCAAGGTCAAAATCATAGTTTTGTGATATTGGTGGTGGATAGAGAATGGTCAAAGGCAACATTTGTATAAGTATCAAAGCATTGTAGTCAGATGTGTTGATGCTAGACGAAACGGTAAATTCTAGTTAACCAGGAAATAGCCTAATTAAAATATTCCAAGTCCAAATTAGGTCAAGGTCAAGGTCAATATCAAAGTTTGGTGATATTGGTGGATAGGGAATGGTCCAAGGAAACAACTGTATAAGTATCCAAGCATTTGGGTAAGCAGTGTTGATGCTAGACGAAACGGTAAATTCTACTTAACCTTGTTACGGACACACGGACGGACGGACTGACGGACAGGACGATTACTATATGCTCCCGCATCTGTCGATGCCGGGGGCATAAAAATAAGGTACGTGGTCAATTTTGGTATTCATTTTTTGAATATATAATTTTCTTCAAAGTGTCACTAAAATTCCAAGTTTTTTCAGCATTTTTTTGGCTATTATGCTGCCCACATCTAATACCTAACCGGAACCGCTTTTTGAGATGATGTAAGCAAACCGCACGCGCTGTATCAAGCGTTTTTGTGAGGCTTCTGGACATGTAGGAAGGGTCCGTTGTATGAGAATGGAGGATCGATACTTTGGTTTCAGACAAGAAGCTTTTTTAAGTTTTTATTGAAAAATTCTATTTTTAGCTCCTGTGACCTACTCACCTATATAGATATGCAACCAACCAAAACTATTTGAACAACTTTGGAAGAGGACCATATAAGGATCATACCTGCCAAGTTTGGTAAAAATCCATACAGTAGTTTAGGAGGTGATGTCGTTTAAAGAAATTGTTGACGACGAACGAGCGAACGGACGGACGACGATCAAAATAGCTCACCTTGGCACTTTGTGCCAGGTGAGCTAAAAACTCTTTTTTTTTTAACCTCACTTACAGTTTTCTTTCTTTCTGAGCACACAACACCAACCATGTATCATATTTGCGGGGTATTAGTTTCATTAGGGTGTTGGGTTAAAATTGCACTCCTTCACTGCACATGTTGGCAGCCCTTGGTGGACTGAGTAGTTCATGTTCATGTAGTTCATGTAGTATCGAGGCCGGATGCATCTAAGGATGCATAAGTGTTTTCCACTTCTTTGGCCCTTTTGGATGCGTTTTCCTCCGATGAATTTTCTTTTTTGCTGCGGTTGGCTTATATATTCACTTCACTTTTTTAATATTGCTCCATATATTTATTTTCATTTAACGGGTTAAAATACATTTATATCTATCTGGAACTTAAGAGCTCCCTTTTATTATGTACAATCTATTTACACTGGTTATATAATGTTCATATTGTAGTCGGTTTTTACATAATTGGAACCAAACTATGGGTTAAAGCACTCGGCATAAAACTTATTAGGTTTATTGGTGACCCCCCAGTACCCATTCAACCTTGATTTGAATGTATTGAGAGTGGGTGCTTGGACTACACTGTTTGGGAGGGAGTTCCATAGATCAATGACTCTATGACTGAATACACCCCTTCTTAATTCTGTTCTTGCTCTGGGTTTAATGAGTTTCATGTTATTCCCTCTTGTTATATTGTCACCTCTTACTAATAGTAGGTTGGCAGATGTTTTATCTAACCCATTCAATATTTTATAAGCTTGGATTACATCTGCCCTGTCCCTCCTGTACTCCAGGGTTGGAATGCCTAGCTGCCTTAACCTCCCACTGTAGCTACTGTCTCTTAGATTTTTTAGCATTCTTGTCGCCCTTCTTTGGACATTTTCAATTGCAACGTTATACTTTTTGTAGTGAGGGGACCATATTACTGATGCATACTCTAAATGGGGCCTCACCATAGCTTTGAACAGATGGAGGAACACGTCCCTTGAAACACACGTGAATGTTTTTGCTATTAGCCCTAGAATACTATTTGCCTTATTTATCTTAGTATAAATGTGTTTATCAAATTTTAATTAGCTATATTAGTTTCATTAGGGTGTTGGGTTAAAATTGCACTCCTTCACTGCACATGTTGGCAGCCCTTGGTGGACTGAGTAGCTATGGGTTGTCTAACATACTTTTACTATTTAACCCCCTACGCATGGCCATTATAATCAGGATTGATTGTTTGCCATTATCAAACTCAAAGAAGAAGAACATGTGTGCTCAAAATTACCCGTGAGGGTGTGCAGCAGTAACAAGAAATATCTTTAAACAAGACTGCGTTCAATAAACGCTTATGCCCCCGGTGGCATCCTTGACAATATATTCTGAATCTTTTCTATGTCCAAATTAGGTCAAGGTCAAGGTCAAATTGAGCTTGGGTATTACTGGTGGGTTGGTAATGGTCCAGGGCAATAACTGTATAAGTATAGAAGCATTGTAGTAAGTAGTGTTGATGCTAGACGAAACGGTAAAATCTAGTTAACCAATAAATAGCCCATTCAAAATATTCTAAGTCCAAATTAGGTCAAGGTCAAGGTCAAAATCAAGGTTGGGTGATATTGGTGGATAGGTAATGGTCCAAGGCAACAACTGTATAAGTATCAAAGCATTTGAGTAAGCGGTGTTGATGCTAGACGAAACGGTAAAATCTACTTAACCTGTTACGGACGGACGGAAGGACGGACGGATGCACGGACGGACGGACAGGACGATTACTATATGCTCCCGCATCTGTCGATGCCGGGGGCATAAAAAGATATTCGGCGGAATGAGTGGTTGAATTAAGGCTATATACATAGATGCATGGGTGTGCAAAATTAAATGAAATTTAGGTTTTCAAAGAATTGTAATATCTTGGATTGAAAAGCAAAAAAAAATTGAAACAGTAACTTTTATTTAAAATGCAAAACTATCATGTACAGAAATGCAAAACAGAACAATAATTTAACTCATATCCTAGCTACTGGTAGGAGATCCTCACATTAATTTATTGTTCTATATATCAAACTTCATTCATAGAGTTTCTTGAAACAAACTATAGCATACACAAATGTACAGATACAACAGTCTGCTGAACTTCACTCTTGTAAATAATGATGAAACAACACGACTGTGTTTAACTCACTTGAGGCCATTAATTTTATATATAATATTGCTTTTAATGTATGGTTAATGTGTACAAATAGTTAACAATTAAAACAAATTGGTAGTAAACAATTACAAAACACTAGCTTCCTCTGTATATCTATAAAAAGATTTCAGATGTCATATCTTAAAATAGAAGAGTATAATTGCATCATCCCAGTGTAGTAAACAGTGAAGTCTGTATCTAAATTTTACACTCACAGTCCACATCTGGTAAAACTGTAATTGGACATAGACCAGCCTACAGGGCTCCAGATAAGAGGGAGTAAACTAAACAAATCACATTTTTTCACTCCTTTCAGCACCAAACCCTATGGTGTTACCACTCATTTTGTTTGTCTCGAAGAGACAATTCAAATGTATAGTGACACCACAGGGTTTAATGTACAAATAAAGATTTTAAGTTTTGAAATAATTCCCTTATCTGGAGCCCTGGCTACTATCCAATCAGACTATTCAGTTTCAACAGGTGCTCTTAAAGGGACTCGCAACCGGATGGTGTACTTGTCAAAATAAAATAAAATACTCAAATAAAAGCAAATTTGTGGCATTATTTGGCTTCTGACATTAAAAAAATATGATCAGTCCAAAAAAAGTCTCAAGAATCGTCACCGAATCTTAGATTTTTAGATATTTTCCATCGTTTTTCTATACCGACTAGTAGACGGTATAAGTTGTTGTTGTTGCTTCTCTACACGGGCTCAGACATAAACACGAGCCGAATTACGAAGCTGTATGCACTTTCGTTCGCTACACATTGAAATACGTTAAAATCGATCCGTGATAAACGGATAGTTCCGTGGTCCATTGGTCTAAGCGGTTTCCCCTATTTTGCCTTCTGTCCGCCAATGTCGGGCCCCGGGTTCGAATCCCACCAGAGACCAATATTTTTTTTTATTGAAATACATTTTTTTAAACAGAATTTCTTATCCTCAACTAATTCTTTACCATTTATATAAGCGTTTGACACATATTTACAAATTACTATTTTTAATGCACCATCTGGTTGCGAGTCGCTTTAATTCTAAATTTCTGATCAAATATAATTGGTTGAAATGTGTGGCCAAATACAAAGTGTGGCAAAATAGAAACCAGTCAGCTCCGCCGAAAAAGAGATAGATAAATAGATAGATTTGAAAGAAGAGCAAAGTCAAAGTGCAAATTCAATATTTCACATTATACTCACTCTTATTACTTTCACTTTCTTGCCGTTATTGCAGTCTTCGTCTGTGTGGTTTTCTATGTAATCTTTTATCCAGTTCCCGAGCATACGACTGGCAATTCTGCTTTTGTAGCTGGACATCACACAGCACATGGAGCACAATTTCAGCCAAATTTGGAAGTTTTCTGGCTGCGCATCAATTTTGCTGGCTCCAGGCTTTGATGTATGCAGGGGCTGGGTATAAAACCCGGACCCGGACCCGAATATTTGGGTGCTTTTCACTAATGTTGCCTCATCCAATGGTAGGTCTAAATGTTTTTTATTAAGATAAGAAAATTGATTTTGATATGTCTGGTAGAGTGTCACCTATGAAACAAATGTGTGATATTATTTTCATATGGCCACGCTCTAGATAATTACTCCGTGATATGGCGAAAGTTTTCATTGAGAAAAAAAATCTATTTTTAGTTCCTATGACCTAGATATGCAACATACAAGAACAATATCTACAAAATCAGTAAAGGACTTCTAGGGGTTATACAATCATATCCCGGTACCACCATTATTCGAACACCTAGAAGCATCTTCTATGTGTGTCAAATTCAAGACTTTTGGAGGGCAAAATACAGAAATTATTGGAACGATTACACAATTAGCTTAATTAGTTTCATTGTCAGGTTTTCAAGTAAATATTGTCAAATAAACACTCACTTTTAACATGAAAATGATATTTGGTTACGTTAGCAACCACTCAAAGAAATTGCTAAAGAATAGCATTACAATCGTAACTCGAGAACTCGAACAACCTTATGTCAAACTTCCCAGGATTTTATCAGTTAACTCTTTCAACACCATGCACATGTTTAAAATATACTTATTATATTGACAAACAGTGTAGACCCAGATCAGAGGGCTCCAATAGGAGCCCTCTGATCTGGGTCTACACTGTTTGCTAATGGAAACCAGTATTTGTTGAATTTCCCAGAATTCCCATTAGATTTGTATATATATGTTTTGGTAACTAAAATATCCATAAGGGAACCAAATAACCCAAAAGAGTTACTTAGTGTTGAAAGCCCATATCTTAAATTTAAAACTTCGTTTTTGTCACGTTTCAACGTTGAAATATGAATAAGTCGACTAAAGTGAATTGAGTCTATCGAGTTTTGACTGTGTATTGAAAATATGTGAGAAAATTCGAGCTTTTTCTAGTGTATGTACAGAAACCTTGTCATTGGTTTTTTTTCACCCAGAGACCTTCCTACTTTGCCGTAGTTCTGCGGGGCTTAATTGTCACAGGGACTTGTTTCTGTTTATTAGACCGAGATTATTCCCTCTGCCAAGAACTAAAAGGAAGGCAGGTCGATGGTTTTGATCCCACGCGCTGCTGGTCAACGGATGGGATTAACCGAACCATCTTCCTGAAATCATCATCATTTCATCTCATCACCCTTCATCAATCATCGGCGCTATATGACCTTTTTGTGTCGCAGTGCCGTAAAACCCAACTCATCCATCCATTCATCATTGGTTTTTAAGCGCGCTATCTGCACGGAGTACTTAGACCCAGAGGTCTAAGACTTCCGTTCTGTCTGATCGGCGTCATCCTTATCCCGAGTAATAGAGGATCTTACTTGAGTACTCATTATTTATCATTTTCAATAAACGAGTTGACTAAAATAATACGACACGAGCCTTGGCGAGCGTCATATTTATTTAAGTCAGCGAGTTTATTAAAATGATAAGTAATGAGCACGAATGGGAGATTCTATTTATCACATAACAGTTATGATTATATGATTATATAAACCTGTTAATAGTATAAATCAATCGAAGCAATAGTTTGTAGTAGTTTTGCTATATAGATTTTCCGCCAGAAATCTGACGTTGTTTACGCTAACGTCATCGCAAATGACGTCATCTGGTGTCCCGCTACGTATGCAGCACTTGTGGACGAAAATGTTTGACCGGAGCGCAAAAGACGATGTTTATTCCACTCCCAGACCGCAAGTTATGTGATAAAAATACTTATTTGCAAACAGTTTGTAATATAATCTCTCGGGTTTCAAAAAGGAAATGGTTAAAGATCCCCGTGTTTATTTACGTGTATATCGCTCAAGAGAGTGTGTATTGTGTAACTCCTTATCCAATAATTAGATATCCCATACAGTGATCCCTCTCTATAATGACATCCAATGGGAGACAAAGAGTGCATGCATTGTTCGGAGGGTGTTGTTATAGGGAGAGAAAATTAAGACTTGGCTTGCATTTACAAACGCGGCGTCTGATCTAGATTCAAGCTGTTTGCTACTCGTCATTGTATCTCTAATGTCAAAATGTCCACTAATATGTAACTTTAAGAAAAAAACAGCAGACGATAATTTCAAGAAGATGTTGCAGCAGTAAAGCGTTAGACACAATTGTCTTGTTTGAGGAACAGCGGCGAGCATCGTTGTAAGGAGGGAATTGTTGTTTGGAGGGCCGTTGAAGGGAGGGAGCACTGTATTTAGATAATGTCAATGACTCTCTTAAGGCAGGCATTCACGAGTCAATTACTATATAAAGACAAGATGCATATGCAAGACAATTTATTATACCTACAGTCGCAATCCATGCGTAATAACCTTATGTTTGCGAATATTGAAGAAGAGGAGCGCG
Organism: Gari tellinella; assembly: GCA_922989275.2. Taxonomy (NCBI): domain Eukaryota; kingdom Metazoa; phylum Mollusca; class Bivalvia; order Cardiida; family Psammobiidae; genus Gari; species Gari tellinella. The sequence continues at coordinate 29,999,580 of OV277862.1, forward strand.
AGACACCGGTCCAAACGGAACAGTTGGTGCGTGATTTCATGCACGCCAAACTAAAACTTGCACAGGATGTCATTAATGAGATCAAATTTGAGCGTGTACATAGGGTTGGTCAAAAACTGAATGCTACAAGAAATCCTAGAAAAATCGTCGCAAAATTTTCGCTGTTCAAAGATCGCGAAACCGTACGTAACCAGGGAAGGAAACTAGCCGGTACCAACTACTCCATGTACGAGCAGTACCCACCTGAAATCGCACAGAGGCGGAAGAGCTTACTACCAAAACTCAAAGAAGCTCGAAGGCAGGGAAAATCAGCATGGCTGAGTTATGATACTCTATATATTGATGGAAGGCCAGTGCGTGATCAGGGAATGAACAGTTAGGGATGCGTAGGGGCTGAGCTGAAAGTTTTGTCATGGAACATTCATGGGCTAGGCAGTGATAAGTTGAGCGATTGTGACTTACTACGTGTATTAGAGCAGTATGATATTATATTTCTTTTTGAGACATGGGCAAACAAATCGTCAAAGATTAACATTAAAGGTTACAAGAGTTTCAATTTTCCTAGACAGTTTCAGAATCGACGGGCGAGACGTTGTAGTGGCGGTACAGTTGTTTTCATAAAATAATCATTGGTTAAGGGTGTTACAGTTGCTAAAAACCATTTGGACACGGTGATATGGTTGAAATTAGATAAGCAGTTTTTTAATTTTGAAAATGATGTTTATTTAGCAGGAATTTATATTTGGGTTGAGAATTCACCAGCTTATGATGTACATGACATTGATTTGTTTCAACTTATACAGAATGACATTAACTGTTACGAGTCCGCAGGTAGTGTACTGCTGTGTGGTGACTGGAATGCACGTGTTGGCAATGGATCTCGACCTGACTACATTGTTTGCGATTCCAACTCTGATATTATTGATTATGATGACTATACCCCTGATGTACCGTTATCTCGTGTTTCCATGGATAAAGGTTGCAATTCGCACGGGCTAAAGCTGTTAGACTTATGCAAGTCTAGCGGCTTTAGGCTTGCGAATGGCAGGCTGTTTAAAGATAATTCGATAGGTGATTACACTTATACTAGCATAAACGGTAGCAGTGTTATTGATTACTTATTGTTACGGAATAGTGATTTCGGTATCTTGTGTAATTTTGAAATAGGTAAATTTAATGAATGGTCTGACCATGCGCCTGTGTGTTTTGGGTTAAGGTGTAATACGGCGCTAAACAATGAATGTGTTGGAAAGGGAAATGTGTTTAATTTTGTTAAATGGGACCCGGATTTGAAAGACGACTTTAGGCGTCGACTTATTGCACAGTTACCTGTATTAAATAGAATTACTGATGACATGGTGTTAAATGGCAAAGAGAGTGTTAATAAAGGCATTAATGACTTTACACAGATATTAAATGAAGTAGCTAGTCCATTGTTTTTAAAACGCATGTATAAATCTCGATCGAATAGTTATATAAAGTCCTTTATAAAAAAGGCAGACTGGTTTGATAGTGAATGTTTAGAAGCTAAGCGTATTTATCAACAGTATTTGCATGTTTTTGATAAATGTAAGAATGATGCAAACAGAATATCAATGTTGGATAAGAAAAAGATATACAAGAACTTGATTAAAAAAAAGAAAAGACGTTTTGAGCTTAATAAAATGACAGAGGTCGAAAGATTGAGACATAGAAAGCCGAGGGACTTTTGGCGGCATTTTAGTAAGCGAAATGATGAAAGCAGTGCACGGGACATATCGCTAGATGAATTTTTTGAATACTTTTCAAAACTAAATGATGATTTGCCAAATCCACATGATAGTGATTCAGAAGATTTCTTTGTGAATAATGATTTTGATTCACAAAATGTGTCTTTTGAGGAGCTTGATTCTCCGATTACACAATCTGAAATTGAAGCTGTTGTTAGAAAATTGAAAAGGAACAAGGCATATGCCGGTGATCAACTTATTAACGAGTATTTTTTGGAATCTTTTGATATTCTGTCTGCTCATTTAGTTGACATATTTAATTGTATATTTGAATCGGGTGTTTTCCCAGAGAAATGGTGTGAGGGTATTATTGTACCGTTATTTAAGAAGGGTGATAAAAGTAACGTTAATAACTACAGGGGCATTTCGTTGGTGAGCTGTTTCTCAAAGATTTTCACAGGCGTTTTAAACAATCGCATTTCATCTTGGGCTGAAAACAATGATATTCTGACAGACGCCCAATTTGGGTTTAGAAAGGGCCGCTCAACAACAGACGCTATATTTGTGTTGAATGCAACAATTCAAAAAATATTGCGTAATAAGGGGAAATTATTTTGCGCCTTTGTTGATTTGAAAAAGGCATTTGACAGTGTGTATCACCATGGTCTTTGGCTGAAATTGTTTAGGGTAGGTATTAAAGGTAAAATGTTACGGATCATTAAAGAAATGTATTCAATAGTTAAAATGTGTATTAAGCATTGTGATGATTATTCATCCTTCTACGAATGTGCGATTGGTTTAAAGCAAGGGGAGGTAATATCACCGATAATGTTTGCTCTTTATCTTAATGACCTTGAGCTGTTTCTTTCAGACAGAATAAGTAGCGGACTGACTCTTGATCAAATAAACCTTATTTTGCTTTTATTTGCGGATGATATGGTGATATTGGGGTCTGATCCAAGCGAATTGCAGAATAGTTTAGATACTTTGGAAAGGTATTGTGACAGATGGGGGTTAGAGGTCAATGTGAAGAAAACAAAGATAATGGTTTTCAGAAATAGGGGCAGAGTACCGATGGAATATGTTTGGAAATATAAAGGTCAAACAATAGAAATTGTAGATGATTTTACTTATTTAGGCGTTGTTTTTAGTTATACTGGCACATTTAACAGTTATATAAGTACATTAACAGGTAAGGGATTAAAAGCCCTTAATACATTGGTTGTAAACGTTAAAAAGTATTGCTTTAAACCAAAGACTTTTTGTCAGCTTTTCGATGCCTTCGTAGGATCCATCTTGAATTACTCATGCGAAGTGTGGGGCTGCACAAAAAGTAAACAATTGGAGAATCTGCATTTAAAATTTTGTAAGAGATTATTAGGTGTTAGAGCTTCTACACGTAACATGTGTATTTACGGTGAGTTAGGTAGGTTTCCATTGTATATCAATAGGTATAGCAGAGTAATTAAGTACTGGTGCAAACTTGTTCTAAGTGAAAATATTATTCTTCAAACATTGTTGAGTGAAATGGGTGATGATCTTAACAAGGGTAAAACCAACTGGTTAAGTGATGTTAAAAAACTTTTAGATGATTATGGGTTTTCCTATGTTTGGCTGAATCAATATACGGTGGATTTAAATAAGTTTCATGTTGTTTTTAAAGCCAGAGTAGTGGACGTATTTAAACAGTCTTGGTGTGCTTCTATCCAAGAGTCTAACGTTTTATATACATACAAATTTTTCAAAGAAACTTTTGAACACGAACATTATCTTACTGTTTTACCAAAGAAGTACATGTATATTTTAGCTAAGTTGAGATTATCATCCCATAATTTAAGAATTGAATCCGGGCGTTACGGTGCAGGTAGAACTGAAAGAGAGGAAAGGTATTGTGTGTTTTGTTACAAGCATGACATAGAAGACGAGTTTCATTTTGTTTTAGTATGTACTCTGTATACTGACTTAAGAAAAAAATATCTAAAACGTTATTTTTACCAAAACCCAAGTGCTTATAAGTATGTAGAGTTGATGAAATCAAATAGTTCCAAAACCTTACTAAATCTATCAAGGTATATCTATGAAGCTTTTGATATGAGGAAAGCTGCACTGAACTACCTTGATTGATTTATATACGAGTCAGTGTTTTATTATCTAATCATTTACCAAAAAATGATCATTTAATATCTTTTTTTTTTTTTCATGAAAATAGCAGTTCAACCTCAATTCTAAATTTTCGAAAATAAATCTACTATCATTTGAAATACTTTTATTATTATTATTATTATTATTATTATATGCATGTTTGTTTGGCCACTTTGGCCATCTGTAAATATGTTAACGTGTATGTTAATATGTTAAGAGTAACGAGGAATTTGTTAATTCAAGTTACTGATTGAATAAAGAATTATTATTATTATATTATTATTACTATACAAGTACAATCCTCTATAACTCGAACTCTTTTAATTTAAACCTTTAACTCATAGAGCTGAAGCTCCAGTACCATATTGAGGTCCCTCTGGTAGTGAATGGGAATTACACTACACACAAGTTTTCCCTACATATTATATGTAAGAACAAATTCAAAGGGCCAGAACTTTTGTGAAACAACTCGAAGCCCAATTTTCAAATCAGATGAACATACTTTTATATAAAATGTTCATCTGTGAAAAGTTGGGGCAAATCCCTTCAGTAGTGTAGGAGGGCTTAACTGCACACTATTTTCTCTTTATTTTCTATGTAGGGAAAAATTGAAAGGACCATAACTTTTGTAAAAAAAACTTGCAGACCAAATTCCAAACCACATGAACATCTTCCCATATAAGTTGTTCCTCTGTGATAGTTTGGAATTATCCCTTCATGTGTGAATAAAGAAGAAACTAGTAACGTGCAAACCGAGTGACCCAGCAACAACAAACCCCGTCGGTGCAAAGCCTAAGCTCACACCAAGAGATGTTTGTTGCGCTATATAATTGACTCACTTCCCAACATACAACGGTTTGGGAAGCCTCATTTGCATATACCAACGTACCACGTACGTTACATAACTCTCCCCTCCGAGAAGTCTCGTCCCGAGACTTGGACCTTGGGAGAACCGTGGTCAAGGCAACTCCGGTCTGGCAGTTGTCATTATCCCAACGCTGCCACCATTTGTAACGTGCAAACCGAGTGACCCAGCAACAACAAACCCCGTCGGTGCAAAGCTTAAGCTCACACCAAGAGATGTTTGTTGCGCTATATAATTGACTTGCTTCCCAACATACAACGGTTTGGGAAGCCTCATTTGCATAGCCATATACCAACGTACCACGTACGTTACACTAGAATTTGGTTTTGAGAAACCGCATGTATCCCTGTATCCTCCTATCCGAAATAAATTCAGTCAAAATTGATAGTTAAAGTCAAAATTCCAAATCACATGATGAATATCCCATATAAGAATTATAATCCCTGTAATAGTGTAGCTTCATATCTATATAACAAATAGAATCCACTGGGACAAAGTTTGTCAAAATGATCTCATGAAAACACAAGTTAAAGTCTGGAAAGCACAGTTTTATATTTAGTAACAAATCATGTGATTGTTGACCTTATGACCTCAAATGCAAACCCAAGCATCCCTCTTGAACAACACAAACCTGCACATTACATATAGAGATAATCAGCGCATGAAAATATGTGTGAATTTCCATAAACAAAAAATCTACTTTTAGTAACAGATCAAATGCCTTTTGACCTACTGATCTCTCATGCAATCCAAAGCACCCTTTCTCACATGCAATCAAAACACCAACTATGGACATGATCAACCTATTAGAACAGTTATAATCCGGAAACCAAAGTAGTAGCAACAATCTAAGTTATTGTCCGGAAACCGAAGCGTGACAGAGAGACAGACGGACGGACAGCACAAAAACAATATGTCTCCCCGCTAAGTGTGGAGTAATGACTAGTTCGTTATGATTTTAGGGGGTACTAATAATAATAATAATAATAATAATAATAATAATAATAACGACTTTATTTCATGTGGATTACATATTTGGTATAGAACAAACAAACCAATTTTCAATATGGTCCACAAACAAAATTAACATATATACAACATGAAGGAACACAATTACAAATCAGTATTTTTAAACCTTTGCAAACAGAGTGGACCCTGAAAAGACAGTTCCTGTAGGAGCTCTCTACAGGGACTACTCTGTTTACTTAAAGCATTTTAAAGATTAAGCTGAAAATGATAATGCACAAGTGTCATTATGAGAATTCAGGATTTGTTATCTATACATGAATATTGAATAGGTAGAGGCAATATAAAGCCAAAAAACCCCGACGATTTGACAAATAGCAAAGATCTAGATCAATGAAATTTCATAACAAACGGGAAGGAATATACCAAAGATACTTCAAACCCTTTACTCCATGGTATATTTCTAGTATTGAAGAAAGGTGATCACTTAAACCAGGTTGAAAGTAAATCAAAATGAGCCTAAATGTGCACTCTGTTTTACTTTAAACCCGCTTCAAGTCACCATCTACTAGAGAACATAAAACATTTTTCATGAAACATATCTATGTAGTAAAGGGTTAAAGCAACATGTAGGTTTTAATCAAGATCCATATTTATATCATAACTTATATACATAGAAGCCCTTACAAGCAGCTAAGGCCTTGCTCAGTCATTAACCCTTAGCTCAACGCATATTCAAAAAAATTACCCCTCATTTTATGGATACTATTCAAACCATTTATTTAAAAGTAGAATACTATGAATTTGAAAACTTAGAATGTTGTCTATTTCAGAATAATTTCTTCTTCCAGCAAATAATGTATACTCTGATCAGAGAGCTTCTTAAGGAAGTATCTCATCTGGGTCTACACTTTCAGCAAAAACTACTATCGACAAAATTAGCGGGCTAAAGGTTAATAGTGTAACAGCCGATCAGGGGTTCAGCAGCAAAAACAAAGCCTACATGAAACCATCGCAACATTAACCCCTTACCGCACATGGCATAGTTCAGTTCAAGTTTTGAAGACAGGTGATCACTTAAAGCAGGTTGAAAGTAAAGCAGAATGCGCCTTAAGATGCATTAACCTTTTTTCAGCCAGCCTTAAGTTGCTAAGATATAGATCTAGCAAATATTCTTATTTAACTTTTTGTAAATAATTATGACTGCACAAATTGAATGCGCTTAAAGGCGTTTCGATATATGGTAACGGGTCAAGGAAAGCGATGGTTAGACTGGCACCTTAGGAATAGTGATATAAACCCATATTAAACGTAAAGAACAGCTTACTTCAGCTGCAAACTACAATATGCGGCGTATAGAAACCTTGGCGCCTTGTAATAAATTTCATGTACAGTAATCTACCTTGTTTATATAAATTTAAACTATAGTGGGAAATGAACTTTCACCCCTGAGCAGCAAATTTTCATCACTATACATGTATTACATTTTGAAGCATTATGAAGCATAACAAGTGACTACACTATCTGTCTAATTTAACCCATTTAAGGTATGAAGTTTTAAATGAGGCAAGTGATTGAGCATTTCTTATGTTCAAAGGCAAGTTATTCCAAACCATAGCTCCAGAATAGGCAAACGACCTCCTGAAAAATTCAGACTTTGGTCTGGGAGAATATAACTGAGAATTTGATGAAGACCTTAAATTTCTATCATGCACATTTGACTTTAGTGTGAACAAATCATATAAATATACAGGTGCCAAACCTTTGAATACTTTGAACATTAGAGTAGCTTTGTGAAATGTAACTCTTTCCGGAAAAGTCATCCAATTAAGTTCTTTGAAGAGATCAGCTGAATGGGCAGTTTTATCTTTATTAAGGATAAGCCTTGCTGCACGTTTTTGAAAACGAATGATTTTTTGTTCTTGCGATATTGAACAGTTTCCCCAAATAACGCAACAGTAGTCGAGATGAGGTAAGATGTAGGAGTTAAAAAACATTTTTCTCAATGGTATAGTTAGAAATACTTTGATTCTTGAGAGGAGGTATAATAAGGAGTTACACTTTTTAAGTATGTTATTGATATGGCTATCAAAAGATAAAAATACATCAAAGGTGACACCGAGTAACTTCTCCTCACGACTGCAATGGATTTCTTCATTTTCAAATGGGATTGGCAGAGCAATATTTTGAATGCCTGCAGATTTAGATCTTGATGTAATGTACATGGATTTAGTTTTTGCAACGTTAATTGACATTTTGTTCTTTTCACACCAATCATTAACGTTAAATAGATCTTTACTCAACGAGTTTGCTACAAAGTTGAGAGAAGCATTATGTACTGACAGCGTTGTGTCGTCTGCAAAAATGTCTGCAACAGAATGTGTACATGCAGATGGTAGGTCATTTATGAATATCAAAAATAAAAGAGGACCTAAGACTGAGCCTTGTGGTACACCAGATAAAACAGAAGTTAGCTGCGAGGTTACTCCAGATACATGCGTTTGTTGAGATCTATTATGCAGGTATGAGGCAAACCATGAACATGTCTTTTGGTTAATATTGAAATGTTTTAACTTTTCCAAGAGTATCGTGTGATCAACCAGGTCAAAAGCCTTAGACAGATCTAAGAAGATTGAACCTACAATCTCATTACTATCGATGGCTGCAATCCAGTCATCTATTAATTTTACTAAGGCAGTTTGGCAGGAATGATTGGACCTAAACCCTGATTGTCTAGAGTAGAACAAGTTGTTATTTTCTATGAATTGCTTTAAACAGGAACTAACATGTCTTTCAAAAATCAAGGAAATGATTGGTAAAACTGAAATTGGTCTGTAATTCGACTTTTCTTCTTTAGGACCTTTCTTGTAAATAGGAGTTACTTTAGCTTTCTTAAAAACTTGTGGATACACACTACATACTATACTTCGGTTAAATAATTGTGTGAGTGTTGGGGCTATTATGGATGCTGATATTTTTAAAAATCTAGCGCTAATTCCATCTGAACCTGTTGCTTTTTTACAATCTAACGAGGTGAGTTGTTGTTCAACAAACTGAAGAGATACAGATGGAATTGAGAAACTAGGACAGTTGACATGGTCGGCTGAAGCATTTAACACACAGTGACTATTACTAGAGGAGTTACCCTGGAAACTCTTAAACACAGAAGCAAAATAGTCATTGAAGACATTTGCAGTAGTGTTCGGACATGTTATCGGTTTACCATCTGTATCGTTTATAAAACTAGTTTGAATTTTTGTCTTCATACCCGTTAGCGTGTTCAGACTATTCCAAAGAAGTTTCGGGTTGTGGGTATTAGAATTAATGGTATCATGATAAAATCGTGTTTTGGAATCAAGAATAAGGCGTTTAACAGTTTGTCTCCAGATTTTATAATTATCGATATCGGACTTTTTATGGTAGAAGTCACGCATTTTTATTGCCTGGAGTATTTCGTTGTTAAACCAGCCAGGTTGGTTATTCCTTTTCACGCGTTTATTCCGGAGAGGCGCATGTGAGTCTATGACAGACTTAAACATATCAATAAATTTTTCGACCGCCTCATCAATGTCTTCAATTAAATTAATATTAGACCAGGGTTGATTACACATTTCTTCTAGAAACTGAGATACATTAAAGTGTTTCATAGACCTATAAGAAATCGTTTTGTGAACGGGACCTTGTTGGCAGTTTGAAGACACTTTTCGAGTTATGCATACCGGAAAGTGATCACTAATGGAGAAAGACGGGACCGACACATTAACTATATGATCAGGAACATTAGAAAAGGCATGATCGATCAATGTTGAAGATACCTGAGTTACACGTGTTGGATATTTAACTAGCTGAGTACTCGGGAAAAAAGTATCACAAAATGTGCTCACCTTGATTAATTGATTTTATTTTGTTAACAGTGTCATAACATGGTAAAACAAATGTAATCATTTATAATGTTATCTATAACAAATGATGCAAACACATGAAAATGCACATGATATGCTCACCAATACCAAGGATTACACTAAAAGGGAAAAGGTAGTTTCCCCTTATTTCCATTGTGATCCCCGATACTGGTGTCAGATTCATGAAATTCGTGTATTGATTTCATATACAAAATTAGTATAAATGATCATGATGATATCAAAATATCACAGCGTTTCTTAAAATGTCACCTAATACGCTATCAGTTAAAATACGAATATTGAATTTAATATACTGTCGAAACTCGATACGTCGAACTCGCTTAAATCGACATAACAAGTATTTCATACGCTTAATTTCGATAGATTTGCTCGCTTAAGTCGAACACATACGTATTTCAAAGTTAAAACTTTGAAATATGGGTATGTTCGAACTAACGCGAGTTCGAAGTATCGACCTTCGACTTGAAAGACATGTGTAAACTTCTTATCACAGGCTATTTGTGATTCTACTGACATAACAATATATACATTAGACTCAATAAATCAAATGTCCATAAATGGAAGCTATTGCACATATCGGTATATGCCGTGTTGAGAAATTTAAAAGGTCCTACAAGAAACAGAACACTGTGTACAGTGTTAAACAAGAATTGAAAAATTCTGTCGGATACAAGACATTAAATTTGGACAAGAGCCGCATGTGGCCCTAAATCACTCACCTGAAGAACTATTGTGTTATACTCGATGCATAATGAAGTTTGCATGTCATTGCATGTATGTGGACTGTTGCATGAAACTGAAACAATCCGGAATTAGGTTTTCCTGTAGAAGTCTATGCAAAACTGATAAGCCCCGGGCGGGTCTATTTTTTACCCTGGGTCATGATTTGAACAATCTTGGTAGAGGACCATAAGGCAAAGCTAGATGCCAAATATAAAAGGTATGGGCCTTACGGTTTCAGAGAGGTAGATTTTTAAAGGTTTTACAACACAAGTCCTTGTAAAATTATAAGCCCGGGGCAGGGCCATCTTTGATCAGGGGGTCATGATTTGAACAATCTTGGTAGAGGACCATAAGGCAAAGCTAGATGCCAATTATAAAAGGTCTGGGTCTTAGGGTTTCAGAGAAGAAGAATTTTAAAGGTTTATTTCTATAGCAGTCTATATAAAACTGATAAGCCTCGGGGCGGGGCCATTTTTGATGCGGAGGTCATGATTTGAACAATCTTGGTAGAGGACCATAAAGCAAAGCTACATGCCAAAAATAAAAGGTCTAGGCCATACAGTTTTAGAGAAGAGTTTTAAAAGTTTTCCAATGAAAAACTGATAAGCCCCGGGCGGGGCCATTTTTGACCCGGGGGTCATTATTTGAACAATCTTGCTAAAGGTTCACAACATGACGCTACATGTGAAATTTGGTTGTCCTAGGACTTACAGTTATTGACAAGAAGATGTTTTGAAGTTTTGACTTTAGTTGTAAATATTACGTAAATACGGAAAATGACCACGCCCTCTGGCGGCCATGTATTTTTACGGATCAAAATTCTTTGAACAGTTTTGAAAGTATATTAATTGAGAAACATTTTGATGAAAATTGAGAAGAAGAATTTTTTAGATACTGTGCATGGTTGCCATGACAACAAGACCGATGACCCCACCCACTTTTTTGAACAAATTTTGAAGCTCACAACTACAGTATATATCTGACCAAGTTTAATTAAAATTGGGCCATTGATTTCAGAGAAATTATTTGAAACAAATTGTGAACATACGACACCGACACCGACGTACGACGGACGGCAATCGATCACAATAGCTCACCTTGAGCACTTTGTGCTCAGGTGAGCTAATAAAGGTAGATACGGTTTCACAAATATATTAAACTGTAAAGGGCTATATTTAGGAAACATTCACAAAGTCATGTATGTTTGAGTATATAGAATTACAGTCGAAACTCGATACTACGAACTCGTTTAAATCAATCTTACCAGTATTTTGTAAGTTGAAATTTGATAAGTCGATCTCGTTTAGGTCGAACATACCCGTATTTCAAAGTTATAACGTGGATAAGCCACGTTTTAACTTTGAAATATGGGTATGTTCGAACAAACGCGAGTTCGTAGAATCGAGTTTTTACTGTATGTATAATTATATAATTCTTCTCATGGTCCTGTTTCAATGAAAGCACTTCACTCAAACACAACCATCAAGAAGACTCCTGAAATACTGCAACTCAACACATTGTATGTTTATTGCTGGACAGTTTAAACCTCAGATGGTAAGCCATGTCTAACTCTTAAAGATTGCGAGAGACTATTCCAATTCTTTAATTGGCTCAATGCCGTGACAAGCATAATATTTTCACCAAACCTCGTACCTTTATCTCCGACTTCCCACTGGGTTGCTCCAGCATAGACAGAAGAAAATATCATGGTTGTTTACGCGGGCAACTTTGAACTAGGAGTATATTCGACTTAAAGACATGTCCTGATTTAGTTTCGGTGATAACACCTAGCCAGGTAAAGAAAGCATGTTGGGTTGTGCGAGTTGTGCTGTTACTGTAATATTGTATCTGCATAGAATCAGTGAAGCGTCTCATATGATGGTTTGGTTTGAAAAATCTCTTTAGTAAAGGGTGAGATGACTTGCCATATTTTACACACTTGTCTCTGGAGTTTAGAATTACAGGGCTGCCATTTCTCCGGATTTTTCCTAAATCTTCGGAATTTTTTTTCTAGTACATGGTAGCTTAAAGCAGGCTGAAAGTAAAGCAGAATGCGCCTAAGGCGCATTCTGCTTTACTTACAGCCTGCTTTAAGTAGTCACATGTCAACAAAACAAGAAAAAGTCTATGGGGTAAAGGTACGATTCGTAAAATCGCATTTGAAAAATGCAAATTTGGAAATCTTAGGATTGTTCATGTCAACTTATGGGCAGCCCTGTCTTGAGCATGGGTATGTTAGGGCCTCTCTATACAGGATGACATGACTTGCCATATTTGACATACGTGTCTCAGGATTTTACAATTACGTTCACTGCTACTGAGATTACAATGGGGATGGTCAATTACTCAATCCGAAGCTAGTTTTGTTAGCCACGACATGTTGGTAGTCTGGGGGCGTGTCCTGTGATGCCAGGTAGGAGGGCGGGTCTATAGGTGAGCGGGGCATGGCTATAGCGGCGGAGTAAGATGGAGGCGCGCCCTCGCCTGGTTCCTCCTCACTCACTTCATTGTCATAAACATATTCGGGCGTGATACCGTCCTGCAAAATAACATTCATAGTAAAGCAATCGCATCATTTGTTGAATTTCTCACGTATTGTTCCTAAACTATTTACCTATGATTATAACAGCGTTTAAGATTTGTGATTTCTTAAAGCAGGCTTAATGTCAAACAGAAAAGTCATTTAAGAATTTTCTGCTTTACGTTCACTCTACATTAAGCAGCTTCCTATCAGGGCACCGGATGAATCTGAAAGTGCTTTATCATGCAATACACGATTAAAGCGAATAACGTAACTATTTCCTTAAAAAAAAAAGTAAACGTGCCAATCTATATCTAACAGTACAGTGTTTAAAGCAGGTGACAGCTTAAAGAAAAATAAGTATAGCAGAAAGTTCCTTTATAAGATATCTGCGCTTATATAATCTTGCTTGAAGCTGCCACATGTATTTAACACCCTCAATCATTATTTGTTGTAAGTATTTATATTGAGAAACAAATTGAAGCATATCTTAAGACGATTCTTTGAAGGAAATGGCTAATACCAAAATTGGCGAAATAATTGCTTTCAATGGAAAAATTCGTTGACTCGCAACCGGATGGTGTACTTGTCAAAATAAAATAAAATACTCAAATAAAAGCAAATTTGTGGCATTATTTGGCTTCTGACATTAAAAAAATATGATCAGTCCAAAAAAAGTCTCAAGAATCGTCACCGAATCTTAGGTTTTTTAGATATTTTCCATCGTTTTTCTATAGCGTCAGCTGACGGTATAGTTGTTGTTGTTGCTTCTCTACACGGGCTCAGACATAAACCCGAGCCGAATATGTATAAATCAATCGCTACCAGTGAAGTACGTTAATTCGCTACCATATAGATAGAGAGCCCCAGTAGCCGCGTGGTTAAGGCGTTTGCCTTTGTTTTCAAGTTTGTCTCCGCATGGAGGGTCACGGGTTCGAATCTCACCAGAGATTCTTCCTTTTTTTTTTTAAATGCATTTTTTGACAGAATTTATTATCCAAAACTAAATCTTACCCATTTATATAAGCATTTGACATATATTTACAAATTACTATTTTTAATGCTAAATCAGGTTGCGAGCCTCTTTAATAAAGGCAGACGACAATAATAATTGTTTAAAACTGATGACGTCATGGCAGTGAAAGAGTTAGGCGGTGTTACCGTTGAAGTTTCCCTCTGTGTTTCTATCACTACTGTGGAGGGCGGGGAGGTAGGCGTGTCCGTCGCCGTCTGTTCGGGAGTCTGAGGAGCCTGAAAAACAATACATTTTGTAATAACTACTTCACTGCCATGACGTCATCAGTTTTTAAAATATATCGTCTGCTTTTATTTACCAAATTTAAATTCTGTACTATTGTTGTGTTTTACTTAAGAAACATTAAAATAAATGTTAAACAGTTTGGATCTTGGTCAGAAGCTGCGTTGCGAAATGTCTTATCAGGATCGAAATCGTTTGTAAATAACCATTGCACTCGGGGTAAGGCAGTGAAGTGGTTAAATATTCCGGGTACAAGGTTATAAAGTGTTTGAGCTGAGTCTGAGTGTGTTCTCAAGCATTTGATTGGTCATATTTGAGCCTAGGCGCAAATCTGACCAATCAAATGTTTGAGAACGACTTTAGACTCAACTGAAAAGCTTTGTAACATTGGACCCAGTAGTGTCTCATACAGTTAGGCTGAAGGCATGTTCAACATTACATGTTTAGAACATACAAGGCTGCGTTCAATAAACGCTTATGCTCCCTGTGGTACCATTGGTAATGCAGTGATCCCTCTATACAAGTTCAACGGATTACCTCTTTACAACAATGTGTGTCGCTGTTCTCCTTAAAGACATACTCGCCTATATTAAAAATGTTGAAAAATAAACTTCTTAAATACCTTGATTACTATATATTTTCTGATTTGCAGTACATTTATTACAATAAAAATGAATTTTGAAAAGTTCTCATTGGTAAATTATGTAAAATATAGTCCTTTCCGTACAGGCACTGTGTCAAGATTTGAAAAAAACTGTTCCGGGTAGCAGTTCTTGTAGAAATTATGTTTATGCTTTTATCAGCAGCACTGTAAATGCTTTAAGTAACTAAAGCTTTATTAAATGCTGTTGTATTCACATACACTCATATATTTACCAATTTAAGCAAATATTGGATGAATATTTCTCATTTTTAGGCCAACAGAGACCCAATTTGGCTATTGGGGGAGGTATATTTCTGCATAAAATCTAAGGGGGTAGGGTTAGAATTTTGACCATATTTCATAAATGAACATGGCAACACCTAGGTTTCTTTACACCATTTTATAAGAAATACTTTAACCTAGATGCCTAGAAAGTTTAAAGATTTTTTTACGGAAATGTTTTACATAATTGATGTATTTGTGAGACATTGGCAAGAAAAAATGTCTTATTTTTCCGGTTTTCAGCATTCATTTTAGCCCAAAAGCTCATTAAAAACACAAGAAAGAGCTTTAAAAAGTTTATTTCACACTTGCTTGTGATAAATGAATGCTAGAAAATTAAAATGTGTACTAGAAATATGTTATTGTGTAGTAATATAAGTGCATTTGTCCCTCATGACGTTTTCTGTTCCGACAATGAGCAAATGCGGCAAACGACACACTTTTCAAAGCCAGCTAGAGCTAAAAAAAAAAAGCATGGCAACCCATTTAGCAATTTGCTTATATAGACCTTAATTAAGCTTGTAGAACATTTCATGAGATTCTGTCGATTTTTTCAAATACGCAAGTATCCCTTTAAAGTTTTCGTCTGCTGTGTTTCTCAAAGTAACATATGAGTTAACATTTTGACAGAAGAACTATGATGACGAGTGACAAACAGATTGAATCCAGATCAGACGCCGCGTCAAGCGGCGTCTATTCTGGAATCTCGAAAGTTGTTTGGAAAATGTAAGCCAATTAACTTCTCTTTTACAACTCCCTCCGAACAACGCACACAATTTATGTCTCCCATATGATGATGTTGTAAAGAGAGCACACTTTATCTAAATATCCAAAAGTCTAAATTAGGTCAAAGTTAAATTGAGGTTTGATAAAATGGGTGAATTGGCAATTGTTCAAGACAACGACTGTAAAAGTGTCAGTAGTGTTGACAGTAGACGAAGCGTTACAATGTAGTTAACCAAGAAATAACCCATTTTAAATACTAGTATTCTAAGTCCGAATTAGGTCAAGGTAAAGGTCAAATCAAGGTTGGGTAATATGAGCGGATTGGTAATGGTACAAGGCAACAACTGTATAAGTATCAAAACCTTGTAGTGAGCAGTGTTGACGTTAGACGAAAAAGTAAAACCTAGTTAACCCTTTTGAAATATTCTAAGTCCAAATTAGGGTAAGGTCAAGGTCAAAAACAAGGTTGAGTACTATTGGTGGATTGATAGTGGTCCAGAGCAACACATATATTAGGTATTCAAGTAGTAGTAAGTTGTATGCACGCTATACGAAACGGTAAATTATCACCAAGAAAAAGTTTTAAATCCAAATTAGGTCAATGTCAATGTCAAAATCAAGGCTGGGTGGTATTGGTGGATATGTTATGGTCCAAGGTAACAGCTGTAAAGTATCCAAGTTTTAGAGTAGGTGGTGTTGATACAACACGAAGCGGTAAAATCTAATTTACCTTGTTACGGACGGACGGATGGGTGGGTAGAATAATCACTATATGCGTCAGCAACTGTAGATGCTGGGACATAAAAAAAGGATGAGTTGCACAGTAAGAAACACTAAAAAGGCTTGATAGTCCATGAGGACCATGTTGCCATCTAAGTATAATTAATTATTAGGTTAAGACAGACGACTGCTAAAAGCAAGGTTAAAGTACAACAGAAAGGTCCTTTGCGGTTTTCTGTTTCAGTATCACTTTCACCTTGCTTGCTTTTATTGATTGATTTTATTTTGGCAACAGTGGCATAATATGGGAATACAAATGCATACCTTTCTAATGCAATTTATAACAAAGAATGCATAAACATGAAAATGCACACATATGCTCATCAATACCAAAGATTGCACAAAAAAGAGAAAAGGTATT
The DNA here is from genome assembly GCA_922989275.2 of Gari tellinella. Taxonomy (NCBI): domain Eukaryota; kingdom Metazoa; phylum Mollusca; class Bivalvia; order Cardiida; family Psammobiidae; genus Gari; species Gari tellinella. The sequence goes on from OV277862.1 coordinate 30,016,479, forward strand.
TCGCCTTCTTTCCATTGTGTTCCCTGATACTAGTGGCAGATCCATGAAAGTCATGCATTGGTTACCAATACAAAATCATAATTAAAGGCTTTAGCATGTTACTTGTATTTCATACAATACATCTAATTACCCTCCTTTTGAGTTGTGGTAATAGTCTAACCCATTACCCTATATAGCTAGTTTCTAGTTTTGAAGATAGGCGACCACTTAAAGCAGGTTAAAAGTAAAGCATAATGCACCTTAAGGCGCATTCTGCTTTACTTTCAGCCTGATTTAAGCTACCATCAGCAAGGATATAGCAAATACATGTATTTCTTTTAGTGCATTTTCACAACGAGGTAAAATGGAAATATTTTCTTCAGTGGAGGAATAAATTAAAGGCGTAAAAAGGCGTATTTATGAGGTAAAGGTTTCAATAAGAGTTTTACTGTATATACAAACCTTGCAAAGACAGCCATACAGCGCATCCTCAATTCGTCTATACCACTCTACAAGTCTCTTTCTAACATAATGCACAGAACTTCTAATACCTTCACACAATGACCTTAATGCCCCACAAAAACGTTCAAGAGCAGTGTCTAAACATTTAAGCACGCAGTTCTCAGAGCGTCCTGCAGCCTGTCTGGATCGGATGTAGGCACGGCAAAAAATGCAAAGTAACAAAGAGCCAATAGCCACCATAACTATATGGCCCGCGGAAAGGCCGCCTGGTTTGGTATCTCCGCCATGGCCAGTAGCCGATGATTTACACTGGATTGACTTATGGCAGAAGTCGTAGTTTTTTTCACGTTTCAATTCAGTGCACGGGCCAGTGTAACACTTGGAGGTCGCAGTGCAATCCTCTGCAAAAACAAGAACTGTGTCTCAGTCAGTGATAAATGCTCCCATAGTGTTCACTGATACTGAAATGTATTTTTTGTTACATCTAGATCTAGATATACTAATATACACACTAAAAATACTAAATTGGGATACCCTTTGTACGCGACACTCCCTCGTCCTAAGATTTACTCACACTCCTAATGATGCGTCTATATCTGACGAGGTGTAGATAATATGCTTCAGACAAGCCTTTTTAGCTCACCTGGCACGAAGTGCACTCTAGCGGCTACAAATTTCATCCGATCTTCATGAAACTTCATGACAATGTTTGTCTTGATGAAATCTAGGTCAAGTTCGAATGTGGGTCATGTCCGGTCAACAACTAGGTCACTAGGTCAAATCATAGAAAAACCTCGTTAACACTCTAGAGGCTACAAATCTCAATGGATCTTAATGAAACTTGGTCAGAATGTTTGCCTCATTGATATCTAGGTCAAGTTCGAATGTGGGTCATGTCCGATTAAAAACTAGGTCACTAGGTCAAATCATAGAAAAACTTTGTTAACACTCTAGAAGCTACAAATCTCAATGGATCTTAATGAAACTTATTCAGAATGTTTGCCTCATTATTATCTAGGTCAAGTTTGAATGTAATTTATGTCCGGTCAAAAACTAGGTCACTAGTTAAATCATAGAAAAACCTCGTTAACACTCTAGAGGCTACAAATCTCAATGGATCTTGATGAAACTTGGTCAGAATGTTTGCCTCATTAATATCTAGGTCAAGTTCGAATGTGGGTCATGTCCGGTCAAAAACTAGGTCACTAGGTCAAATCATAGAAAAACCTTGTTAACACTCTAGAAGCTACAAATCTCAATGGATCTTGATGAAACTTGGTCAGAATGTTTGCCTCATTAATATCTAGGTCAAGTTCGAATGTGGGCAGTCCGGTCAAAAACTAGGTCACTAGGTCAAATTATAGAAAAATCTCGTTAACACTCTAGATGCTACAAATCTCAATGGATCTTAATGAAACTTGGTCAGAATGTTTGTCTTGATGAAATCTAGGTCAAGTTCGAATGTGGGTCATATCCGGTCAAAAACTAGGTCACTAGGTCAAATCATAGAAAAATCTTGTTTACACTCTAAAGGTTGATTGGGGGTCATGTCCAGTCATAATCTAGGTCACTATAGGTCAAGTTTGCCATGGTGTACCAGGTGAGCGATTTAGGGCCATAGTGGCCCTTGTTCTATAATCGAGTTAAAAAAGTTGAGGACACAATGGCTTAAATACGGTATGTGACACTGTCATCCAATCTGTACTCAAAAACTAAATTTGGTTACCCTAGATTATGTGGTAAGGGAAGTATGTCCCGGACAGATTTGTATCAAACCTGAGATCAAAATTCAAAAGTCAAGGTAACTATTATTGCTGCTATGGTGTATGGTCCCACAAACGCTTTTTAAGGTGCGTCATCCCATTTTCGTTAGGATTGAGACAATGGTCAGCAACATGCCTATTGTCGTCCGGACTTTAATAAGTCAAGGTGAGCGTGACCTGACAATGGAACGTTTAGGGTTACGTTAAGGTTATTTTCATTACACTAGAAACTAACAAGTGTTTCCGACTGTGAAAACACATTACTCACGATCACATGTGTAAGTGTTGGCAATGAACCTGAACACCGTTCCTCGGACACTGGTGTTACCCCACGTCACGTCCAGCAACAGGTATCTCTCATCTGACCGATAATGGACATCGACGTCCTGACTTGATCCACACACATATGGCAATTCTGAAAGCAAACAATAGTTAATGCCCTTATAAATACCAATACTGTTGTTGCAGTAATATTTTATTCCTTCACGTAAACATCAAACAAAAATGTAAACGCAATGAAATGAAATGTAGTAATGGGACTTTCTATCCTTTGTGTATGGCTGCAGTAACACATGTATGAAGATTTTCTATTCTTGGTGTAAAAATGAAGAAACGCGTGTTTAAAGATGTTCTATTCTTGGTGTAAAGCTGTAGTAACGCGAGTATGAAGATTTTCTATCCTTGGTGTAAAGTTGTGGTAAAACGTGTTTGAAGATATCCTTTCCTAGTGTAAAGCGGTAGAAACACGTGTATGAAATTTAATGTTCTATTGTTGGTGTAAAGCTGAAGTAATATTTTAATGAATATATTCTATTCTATATGAAAAGATACGATGTCATATGTATAAATATGTTCTATCATTGTTGAAAAGCTGTAGAAACGCGTGTATGAGTATATATTTTTCTAGGTGTAAAGCTGCGGTTTACATGTGTATGAGTAATTATGTACTATTATAGGTTTCAAACGGCTGTAATATGTGTATAAGGATGTTGTTTTGGCGTAGAGCTGTTGTAATATGTGTATGAAGGTGATACTGTCTGAGTGTAAATATGTAGTAACATGTTTATAAAGATGTTCTAACCTGCTGGGTGAAAAGCTGTAGTAACATGTGTATAAAGAGGTTCTATCTTGGTGTAAAACGGTGGTAACATATGTTTAATATGTTTTATTCTGGGTGAAAAAATACTGTACCATTGGTTTGAAGGTGTTCTGTTCTTGGTGTAAATCTATTGTACCACGATAATGTAGATGTTCTCTTCTGGATGTAAAGCTATTGTACCATGGGTGTTGAACTATGGACGTGTGGATGTCGTGGTGTATTGCTGTAGTAACATGTATAAAAATGATCTATTCTAGTTATAAAGCTGCAAGTATGTTCTATTCTAGGTGTAATAGTGTAGTTACATGTGTCTGAAGATGCTCTATTATAAATGTGAAGCTGTAGTAAATTGTATATGAAGATGTTCTATTCTAGGTGAAAATCTACGGACACATGTGTATGCAGATATTCTATTCTAGGTAGAAACATATGTATAAAGATGTTATATACTTGGTGTAAAGTTGTGGAAACATGGGTTTGGATATGTTTAATTGTAGGTGTAAAGCTATTGCACCATGGGTATCAAGCTTTTCTTTTTCTTGGTGTAAAGCTGTAGTAACATGTGTATCTATTCTGGATGTAAAGGTGTAGTAACATATGTTACGATGTGTATGAAGATTTATCATGATGTCTGATTACTCTCCGAACAGTTTGTCACCCGAAGGTAACATAAATCGTCATATTTCGAAAATAAACCGTCGTTTTCTACGTGTACATGTATTCGTCTTTATTGTTGTCTTTTTGCGTATCGTTGCGTTTAAATTGTGCACATAATTAATCTTATATTAAGCATCCATTTAACGAAGAAGAATTTAGATCTTTGCAGCCAAGCGTGTGCTGGAATCATGTAAGCAGAATGCTCCAATGTCGATGCTTTTGCCTTATTGTTTTTATTCATTAAAGAACAACTTGTGTTTAAAATTCCCAAATAGATACATTTCGAGTAGCCGATTAAAACTATATTGACCATATTTTTGGGGACAGCTTGAGTTTACCTGAGTATGGTGATGTTAATTTCACTGATTCTCCTGTATATATACGCAGAGATACGTCTTGACAGTTAGCCATAAATATGTCTGAGAAATAAAAGTGTAGATATTCTGACTCCACATGCTTGTCCAAGAATAGACGACATCCACCACGGGGTACCAAATCAGCTGTCATGTACATTAACACATCAATGCCGTTTATTCCGCTGGTATCCATTGAAATCATCCCGTCACAATCATTACCAACTTCATCTGAAAAACATTGTCAAATCTGTATTACTTGTAATTACTTATGTTACCCCTTGTGTTGTACCAAAACATGGCCAAAGAGTGTATTATATCTTTTATTACGTTCTCACGGTTACACAACTATGGCACATAATACTGTACAGACAAAATTACTGTTGATCAAAACCAATGTCGACCCAAGAATGTCAACGAAATTCAGTTCAAAATATTCTTTCGACACATTAACCTAATATAAGCTGTCAGCTCTTCTTCATGACTTTTATCCTGACGTGAACACCTTGCTTTGAGCATTCACCTCTCTTAAACACCTATTATTTTACAAATTAACCCCTTCACTGCCATGGCGTCATCAATTTTAAACAATTGCCGTCTGCTTTTATTTCTAAAATTAAATATTTTTGATTTATGAAATATTGAAATGAGTGTAAAACAGTTTGTATCCTGATCAGACGCCGCGTTACGCGGCGTCTGATCAGGATCCACACTGATTTCAAATTACTAGTGTACTCGGGGTAAGGCAGGGAAGGGATTAAGTGGTCGTAATAAAGATTTAGCGAGGATTTCAGGGTCACAGTTTATACATGTATTAGTAGCTGTTTACATATGTCAATTGGTGTACATGTACAGAAAAACTAGCTAGTCAGATTACGACAAACACAAAAGAATGCACATGTATATGTTGAAAACCGTAAAGGATGTAATATATAGGAACAAAGTTAACCGTAGGCCTTCAAGACAATTTAAACTTGACCCATGGAATTTTCAGCACGACTTGGCTAATGCATTTTTATTGTTAACAGTTTGGATCCAGATCAGACGCCGCTTTACTGATCTGGGTATGTCATACCCTGATCAGAGGATTGCTTTACCCGTTAATAACATTGGATCTTCACAGTTGCATAGGACACGCGTACTCTTCACAGGTACACGATTGGTAAGTTACGAGTACACTGGTCGCAGACGATAGTAAAGCAGAGGGAGGACTTATACCATCATGGAAACAGAAAAGGAAGAAACCATAATGTAAAAGACAGATATCTTAAGCGTGTACTCACACTTTCGGACTTTTCCTTCAATAGTCAATATGAAAATCCATATTACAACCATATACACGAAATACATATTGGCACTTTTGATATTAAATAACTAGCATTGTTTAGTCCCCACACCACAATGATGATTTATTGTAACTGTCAACATCGTTTCTTCGTTGTTCAAACATGATCCAAACAATTAAATCAGCATATAAGATCTAAATCTACATATTTTGTCACGCTTGTTAATGTTTTCGTTGAAAGACAGTCGGGTGTATTAATGTTAGACAAATCTACCCAGTGACACTATAAATAGCACATGTATATGTATACCGTATTGTCATTAGTGTGGCATTGATCGATTTATTTTGTACCTGCGTATTGGAGGAAAAAAGGCCATACATATGGGAAACAACTTGTTCGACATATATGATCGTTATATACAAGCAGCGTACCTGTAACGAGTACACTTGTCTTGTTGCATGCAGTGTATTTCCTGGATTTGCACTGTGTCATTTAGCACATATATATGTATCGTAGACAATAGTCAAAAAAGGACTAGACTCAATTGGAAACTGGAGTTTTAGGGGTAAATGAGTTAAGATGCCACTCAAATAACGATGAATTATCAGTTTTTTGTAAGCTGGTAGTTTAATGCGAGGCTACAGTAAAGCAGACAACACCGATAGGAGCTTTCTGCTTTACTTTTGACTTGTTTGACTGTCTTACGTACTTGAGTTCCACGCTTAGTAAAAGAACGACCGCCTAACACGGTGAACCCTAGTGACGAACATGCTCTTAATAAATGAACAATGTAGTTGAATGTACACGTGAAAAGTCCAGTTGTCATTTGCAAGCAGGCTAGACCCTCAGTGGGTGATAATGTTGAAATCGCCGGGTTTTTTCCAATTAGCTCATTGAGCCCTGAAATTGGACCATTCCAAATTACAACTAGAATTTGTTTTTGAAAAAAGCATATGTCTCCCCGAGCATACCCATATCCACCAAACGTTAGATGGTCAAGCTCAAATTAAAAAAAAAACAAGAGGCCCATGCGGGCCTAAATATCGCTCACCTGGAAAAACCAACACAAGGGTCGCATGACCCCTGGGGTGAGAACAGTTTTTACCCCAGAGACATAATTTCAAAAATCTTGCTGATGAAAATTAAGTGTTCTGTCAAATATTTTGTACATGGATTGTTTCAGACAGGAAGACTTTTCATTGAAAAAAAAATCTATTTTAAGCTAACGTGACCCAGACATGCAACAGACCCGAACCATTTCAACAATATTGGTAAAAAAAACCATCAAAAAGTGTCACTATGCTAAATATCAAAGGTCTGGCCATAATAGTTCCAGAAGAAGAATTCACTATATAACTCTATGTAAAACTGCAACCCCTAGGGCTTTGGCAGTTTTGACCACAGGGACATAATTTGAACAACATTGAAAGAGGACCTAAAGATGATGCTTTGTGCAAGAAGTTTTCATTAAAAAAATTATTTTTAGCTCTTGTGACCTAGATATGCAACGGACCGGAACCATATAATCAATATAGCTTAATGGCTTCAAGAAATGTCACCATGCCAAATATTAAAGATCTGGCCATATTAGTTTCAGAGAAACACATGTTTGAAGATTTCACTATATGACTCTATGTAAAATTATGACCACCAGGGCGGGGTCATTTTTTACCAAAGGGACATAATTTGAACAATCTTGACAGAGGACCTTAAGATGATGCTTTATGCCAAATATCTAAACTCAGGGTACTGTGGTTTCGGACAAGAAGATTTTTTAAGTTTTAATTGGAAAAATCTATTTTTAGCTCCTGTGACCTAGATATGCAACGGACCGAGACCATATTTACAATAATGGTTCGAGGCTTCTAGAATTGTCACCATGCCAAATATTAAAGCTCTGGCCATATTAGTTTCAGAAAAAAAGATGTTTGAAAATGTCACTATATAACTCTATGTAAAATTATGACCCCCGGGGCGGGGTCATTTTTGATCCCAGGGACATAATTTGAATAATCTTGATAGAGGACCTTAAGATGATGCTTTATGCCAAATATCTAAACTCAGGGTACTGTGGTTTCGGACAAGAATATTTTTTTAAGTTTTAATTGGAAAAATCTATTTTTAGCTCCTGTTATCTAGATATGCAACGGACCGGAACCATATTTACAATATTAGTTCGAGGCTTCTAGAATTGTCACCGTGTCAAATATTAAAGCTCTGGCCATATTAGTTTCAGAGAACAAGATGTTTGAAAATTTCACTATATAACTCTATGTAAAATTACGACCCCCAGGGCGGGGTCTTTTTTGACCCCAGGGACATAATTTGAACAATCTTGATAGATGACCTAAAGATGATGCTTTGTGCCAAATATCTTAGCTCAGGGTACTGTGGTTTCAGACGAGAAGATTTTTTAAGTTTGCATTGAAAAAATCTATTTTTAGCTCCTGTGACCTATATATGCAATAGACCGGAAATGTTTGAACAACTTTGAAAGAGGACCATACAAGGATAATTCCTGCCAAGTTTGGTGAAAATCCATCCAGTAGTCTAGGAGGAGAAGTCGTTTGAAGAAATTGTTGACGACGAACGAACGACGGACACAGCACAATCAAAATAGCTCACCTTGGCACTACGTGCCAGGTGAGCTAAAAACATGAACAATTTCACATACAATCTGTGAAAATTTGTAGCAAATTTTAAAGTTTTGACTTACGACCGTTTTTGTCATACGAAGTTTTATGAAACGGGCCCCAGGAGTCCATTTAAGTCTAGTCAATTTATACCTATCCATGGGGTTTTATAGGCGTTAATAAATTGCTAGGTGTCAAACAGTACATACCCTGATATGGGTTATTTTCTATTTTAACTTTATTTATGCCAAACGTTTCATATAATATACAGTCGAACTTCAGCAAAACGTTTCATATAATGTACAGTCGAACTTCGATATCACGAACTTGTTTAACTCGAACTATCCGATAGTTCGACATATGAACTGTATTATTTCATGATCGGTGAAGTCGAACATACCCATATTTCAAACTTAAAACGTGGCTAAGCCACGTTTTAACTTTGAAATACGGATATGTCGACACAACCGACTTCGAAATATCGAAGTTCGACTGTAATTCTTTTTTAATCAAAGCCCCGATGACGCTGATGTTTTACGGCTTTGCTTTAGCTCATGTGGCACGAAGTGTTAATGTCAACTATTGTGATCGCCCTGTGTCCGTCGTCGTATGTCCGTCGTCGTCCTTCGTTGTGTGGGTTCTTTCATACTCGATATATCGCTCATAAGTTTCAAACGGTTACCTAAATAGTTATTCAGAAATCTGGTCGTACAAAAAATACCCCAAAACAACAAAAACGAAGCCGGCGACAAGCTGGCGACCAAAGCTAGACTTTTAGAACAGTTGAGCTACTGGTGATAATGAAATAACAAGTAAACACGATTAAAAATGTCGAACTACTGACCTCATATTCGATAGTCATAAGTCATACTCGATACATGCTACTTGATTTGCTTTCTAAAGATATAAGACTTCTAGTTATAATCGAGGAGTGAAATTCCTACGCTCGTTGTATACATCTGCGAGCAGTTTGTGCTGTAGACAATATTACAAAATGGGATTTAGCACAATTTTAGTGTGAATAAAGAAGAAACTAGAATTTGTTTTTGAGAAAAACGCATGTTTCCCCGTATCCTCCTATCCCAAATAAATAGTAAAATTTTATACCTACAGTCAAAATTCCAAACCACATGATCAACATCCCATATAGTTTATAATCCCTGCAATAGTGCAGATGTACACTATTTTTGTCTAGAAAAGTAGAAATACTATAGATGAAATAGAATTTACTTGACGAGAGCCTGACAAAATGATCTCATGAAAACGAAAGTTTTTGGAAAGCACAGTTCTATAGTTTGCAACAAATGATGTGACTATTGACCTACTGACCTCAAGTGCAAACCCCAAGCATCCCTCTTGCACAAAGCAAACATGTACATTATATATAGAGATTATTAGCATGAAAACATGTGTGAATATCCAGAAACCAAAAAACTATTTCTAGTAACAGATCAAATGCCCTTTCATCTACTGACCTCTCATGCAATCCAAGGCATCCTTTCTCACAGGCAATCAGAACACTAACTATGGACATGATCAACCCATCAGAACAATTGTTATCCGGAAACCAAAGCGGAAGCAAGAATCTATTTATAGTAACATATCATGTAACCTTTGACCTAAAATACAAGCCTAAATACCCCCTCCACATACACTCAGTACAAAAAGAAACGCACATTGTGGTCAGGCGCAGATTAAGAGAATTTTTCGGCGGAGCTGTCTAATTTCTCATTGAGCCTCAAACCTTATATGGCCCAACCAGTCGTGAATGACAATAAATGAAAGCTTAAGGACACGTGCTTAAAATCGAATAGTCTGATTGGGTAGCGGTTAGACTTGACTACTGACTTTTACAAATTTGTAAAATAAGAGACACAGACTGTTATAGGCTGATTTGCTATGTAGCGGTACCAGTAGTAAACACGACTTTCTGCTACTGCTAGTGAGTTATAACCGAGAAACTTTACGTGTCCCGACCGTTATGTAGTGATTTGAATGACATAGTGTTTCTATTTTAAGATATGACATATTGTCTCAAGTTCGGCAATGATTTGATGCGTTCTGCAAATCAGAACGAAATTGTTTATAATAGAATTGATCATAATTTTAATCTAGTACCAAGTATATGAAAAAGAAAGAATAGCAGTAACAATTCAGTGAGATTACGAGAAAACTGGCGTTTAAATTTAACCTAGATATCGAAAAGATTTCGAGCATGATATGTATTTTTTGTGTTAACACCGTTTTCCTCCAGCGCATGCGCAACTCTGTTCCCAAATGTAAACAATCCGTGATTTTTTTTAACGCGATCGCAATCTCTTGGTTAAATGCGAAAACCCAACAACACGTAGATACCTAAAACGTACACTGCTACACTTTGTAGATATTTTTATGATAAATCAGAACATAGAACTAACTCTACAAGACAAATTCCATACACGAATTCTTGAAGCGGACACTTGCTTTATTTACCGGTGGCAACATGAATTTCTTATTTGAGGGGTCGTTTCAAACAATTCATATTCGGCATATTTCGGGGGTGCTTTCCAAAAATCTCAAATCAAAATCAGGTGATTGAGAATATTTAAACAATCAAACCATATTTAAAGTATAAACAATTTACAAAATAAAAATGATACACGTAGATCTAGACATGGAAGAAAAATTCCGTGATCTAGATCTGTCTTTAAAAATTCTCATCACTTTCAGTCACATCCTAGGAAAAAGTAAGTGCAATTCAATTGGCTTATAAAGATGGAAGTGGAAATTTGGGTCACCCCCTCCCTCCCCCCTCCTGTGAACCAAGCAGTAGATCCATGTGCAAACTGTACCTTCTGTCAAGAATTTTCAAGTACCACCTCTGAAAAAGTACTTATTGATGGAATAAAAACAGCTGACAAACAGCTGACAACTTGCAGCAAAATGTAGCCCGATCAAAAGCATAAACGTGTGTAAATGCTCTCTGCTGTACTTTCACCTTCAGTCTTTGAGAGACCAACTGCCTTAACAAACTAATGATTAACCTCAGATCCAGTAGTTTAATGATTGCAAAAACTCATTCTTGGCGACTCTCAAGACCTTCAGTCTTTGATTATATGCATGTGGTCGTAGATTACTGCGCGTGTCTTATTAGATAACTATTAAGCTTAATATCCTGATTTACCATCCTATTTATTGCAACTTGGATAAAATCAATTCCATATACATCATTACCTTCACCACCCATTCCGCCGAATATCTTTTTTAAAGATATTCTTGTTTAATATACTAAGACCATATCTCAAGAAGTTTAGAAAAACATATACTTAAAATTACTGTGCTGTATTTTAACCTTTTCACTCTTAATGACGTCAAAAGGCGCGTTTTCAAACAGTTTGGATCCTGATCAGACGCCGCGTAACGCGGCGTCTGATCAGGATCCAAACTGTTTGACACTCGTATAGATATACTTTAAGTCATACTACTTTGAATCTTACTTTGAAACGATCTTGCAAACAACAAAATTGAAGCAGACGACAATAAAACGGTGGTGGGATAAAAATCTCACGATTAATTTGGCAGCGAAAGAGTTAACTAGTGCCTGTTTAAAACACCGCACCGATTTGTACGGGTTGTGATGATACCAATTCAATGATAAACCTCCCATTTTCAACATTAATAGCCCAAGACGGAACTACTGACCGTAGTGAAAAGATTATTTCACAAATACGTTCCTTCTACATACAGAAAATATTGTAATAAAAGTGTGCGTTTCTTTTTGCACTGAGTGTAAGTAACAAGTAACGCAAAAAATGGCTATGATTGCCTCATCAGAACAAAAGTTTTTGTCCGGAAGCCAAAGAGAAACAAACATATTTTTTTAGTTACAGATCACAAACACCCCCTTCTCATAAGCAACTAGATCATCAAAGATGATCATGATCGACCAATAAGAACAAAAGTTATTGTCTGTAAACCAAAGCGATGCCAACAAAACTGTTTTAGTAACATATCATGTGACTATTGACCTACGAACCTGAGATCCTCTTTTCATTAGCAACCAGCTCATCAAAAACGATCATGATCGGGCCATAAAGAACAAAGGTAATTGTCCGGAAAACAAAGCGAAGACAAACTTCTATTTTAGTTACAGAACATGTGACCTTTGACCTTGGCTCTGAAATTCAATCCCAAGCTTTTCGTCCTCATAATCAACAAGCTCATCAACATTCATCATGATCGGCCTGCAAGAACAAATGTTATTGTGCGGAAACCAAAGCGTGACAGACAGACGGACGGACAGCACTAAAACTATATGTCTTAAGTTGGGAGACATAATTAGCTAAACCAAGGTCGGTTTAAAACGCCTATCTTGCAGACTCTGTCTGCAAGTCATTTATGCATCGCTATTTTTTGAAACTTTGAAACTTTTTTTAAAAACTTTCTTCCCATTCAAAGTGCGCGCTTCTTTATAAACAAGATTAGTTCAAAGTTTTGGAAATGTGGTTTACAGTAAACCCCTCTATTACGACCACTTAAAATGAGGAGAATCGATTGTATAAAAGACAGGTGACAGCTTAAAGCAAGGTAACAGTAAAACAGAACGCTCCTAAAGGAGCGTTCTGATTTACTGTCACCTTGCTTTAAGCAGTCACCTGTCCTAAACATCAAATAATGAACACAATAAGGTGGTCGTAATAGAGGGGTTTAAATGTATTTGTTTTTCCGACTAAGCCGTAAAAACAAAAATGGCTAGTTTAGGGGGTACAGGAGAAAAAGTAAAACAAATAGTGCCCACCTTGATTGGTTTGATTTTACAAGTTAACAGTGTCATAACATGGCAATACAAGTGCACACTTTTATAATGTAATCTATAACAAATAATGCATGTATACATATGAAAATGCACATTCTATGCTCACCGATACCGAGGATTACACAAAAAAGGGAAAATGTATTTTTCCTTTATTTCCATTGTGGTCCCCGATACTTGTGACAGATCCATGAAAGTCGTGTTAATAACATATACAAAATTAGTATAAACAATCCTGATGATATTTAAATATCACAGTCTTTCTGAAAATGTTACATACGATATTAGTTAAAATATGAATAATGTGTTGATATACTTGAAAGACATATGTAGACTTCTTATCACAGGCTAGTTATGATGCTACTGACATAAGAATCAATAAATTCAATGTCCATAAATGGAAGCTATTGCACATAATTATATGCCGTGTTGAGAAATTTAAAAGGTCCTGCAAGAAACCGAACAATATCTAGAACTAAACAGGAATTGAACGAAATAAAAAAAATCAATCAATCAGTCAGATACAAGACGACATGACATTTTGATAAACGTAGTCAAGTTTTCATAAATATATAATAAACTGTAAATCAAAATATATTAAGAAACATACACAAAGTCGTGTATGCTCGAGTATATAAACGTATATAGACTTATATAAGTCTTCTCAATTGTTCTGTTATAATAAAAGCAGTTCACTGAAACGCATTCATAAGGGAGAATCAAAATTTGAATTCTGAAATACTGCACCTCAAAAACAATATAGCATAGTTAGAATATATTTCTTGCTGGACTGTTTAAACCTCAGATTGTCATTGATGTCAGTTAAACTCTGTGGTAGAATATCACGAATACTAATTTGACTCAATTGCGTGACAAGCAAAATATTGAAAATGTACATGATAATTGCCCATTTCGTTTCTGACGTTCATACGAAAGTGCGAAAGTATGGGGGATTTAGTCGGTTTTCACAGTTAACGGCCTTTACGGCTGGAACTTTGACCTACTTTCGATAGAGGCAATACTTTTCCATCAAAAACATTATCGTTTTCTCACTAGGCTATCCGAAAAATGCATGGAATTCCTCAACTTAATGGTAACGTGAAAGTTTGTTACGGCGTGTAGACCATTTTTAAACTGTTATTGTTCCAAACAAATGGAGAGATCTCATTGGTCAATAGTTAAGCCAGCCAATCAGAGTACTGATTGTATTTAGTTTGGTATTTCATCTTACACCGCTTGTACACCGCTTTCACTTCTGCATAGTGGAGGAACCCCGGGAGTATTTCAGAATTTCTGAGAGCGGAAAAAGTCATAGTTTGAGAGAAATCTGTTGCCTGTTTTTAAATTAGAAGAAGTTCCTACCGTAGAGGCCGTTCACTGCGAAAACCCGACTAGATACCCTTTAAGTTAAAGAACGTTCGTTGCCCGAGCATAGAAAGAGGAAAAATTCTGGTTGTTTAAGCTGGCAACTTTAAAATAGGAATATGTTCGACTTAAGTAGCCTTTGAAAAAGACTTCTGACTTAAGCGATTTCGAGTTATCGAGTTTCTACTTAATATTTCTTGAACGAAAGACCACTGAACACAGGAGCACAGCTGTTATTGCATACTGACGAGTGCCATCACAGGACTATTACAGATATGTCAGGAGACACAACTCTCCGGTCCAGGGCCCGTTTTACTAAAAACTACTTACGCAAAATTTTTGCGTAAGTCAAAATTTTAAATTTTAATTTCTAGTTTTAATATCACTTGCTACAAACAGCAAATAGCCAGATCAGAGGACGCGCTTTTAGCGCGACCTCTGATTTGGCTATTTGCTGTTTGCAAACGTTTATGATCGAAAAATAAGAGTTAAACGACATTGACTTACGCAAAAATTTTGCGTAAGTTGTTTAGTAAAACGGGCATCTGTTACTTATTTAGTCATTTACTCATGTCGAAGTTATTAGATTTGTTAGCCATGACATGTTGGTATTCTGGGGGCGTGTCCTGTGATGATTGGTAGGAGGGCGGATCTACAGGTGATCTGGGCATGGCTATAGCGGCGGAGTAAGATGGAGGCGCGCCGTCTTCTGGCTCCTCCTCACTCACCTCGTTATCATAAACATATTCGGGCGTGATATCGTCCTGCAAAATAACATTCAAAGTAGAGAAAAAAAACTTCATTTGTTATATCTTTCCTGTATATTTCCTTAAAGTGACTCGCAACCAGATGGAAAATACTCAAATAAAACCAAATGTGTAGCATTATCGTGCGTCTGACATTAGAAAAAATATGATCAATCTAAAATAGGCCAAAGATTTATATTTAAAGCGGTGTTACCGTTGAAGCTTCCGTCTGTGTTTCTATCACTACTGTGGTTGGCGGGGAGGTGGGCGTGTCCGTTGCCGTCTGTTCGGGAGTCTGAGGAGTGTTTCTCTGGAAAACAATAAATTTTGTATTAACTCCTTCACTGCCATGACGCCATTAGCCTTAAAGTCGTCTGGTTTTATTTCTCAACTTAAAATTCTTTGTTTTTATTCTACTGGGTATCAAAGCGTTGCGCGGCGTCTGATCAGGATCGAAAGTGTTTGCAAAATAATCATTGCACGATAGTTATTTGCAAACAGTTTGGATTCTGATAAGAATCTGGACTGTTGGACACTCATTTCAATACGTCTTAATTTAAAAAAAAACACCTAAATTTTGAGAAAAAAAAGCAGAATACACATGTTTAATAATTGACGACGTAATGGCAGTGAATAGGGGAATACTTCAGTAGTGCGGCGTTACGCGCTGTCTGATCAGGTTCCAAACTGTTTGACATTCATTACAATATTCATGAAATTTAGCGTAAAATTTAAATTTGAAAAATAAAAGCAGGCGACAACTTAGATTACGTCATAGGCAGTGACTTGGGTTAAAGGGAATGTCATATACATGTACATATATGTTTTTTGTTTGCTGTAACAACCAAAAAGTAGGAAATCGGCAAATTTGATCTCCCCTTATTCAGATTTGTACAAGAAGGGCAAAGTAAGATACTATACTCAAATGGTCGGAATAAGTTTTTTGAAAATACGGTAGACCCACAGCTCGTGAAAAGGCTGCCTTATGAAATTCTGCACCGATTTCTATACGATCTGTCTTGCATGAGTATGCGGTCTATTTTGTTGAAATTTGCCGTAACAGTGCTCCCTCCCAAAAACGACCCTCTCAACAACGACTCCCTCCTTACAATGAGTCTTGTCGCAGTTCCCTAAACAGGACAATTATGTCTAACCTATTCAATGCTGCAAAGTCGTCTGTTGCTTTCTCAAACTTACATAATTGACAGAAAAAACACTAAAAGACCAGTGACAAACAGCTTGAATTAAGATCAGACGCGGCGTCTGATCTGGATTCAAGCTGTTTGCAAATGTAAGAAAGAATGGCACGCTCGTAGAAGTCGGCTTCAAACTTTCCCAGAAAAAATGCGACTGTTGAAAGATTCTTAGCCGAAATGAACTTAAAACCGAGGATACACGATTAAATGCACTCAATCTTATCGAGCAGTCGGCCATCTTATTTTCTGCAAAGCAAGGCTCGGGGATCTGCCAGCTCAAGAAAATATCTGCATTTCTACGTAACCTGTCAGCTAACAGGGTTATACGGATCACGTCTACGGCTCGGTACCCACTCAGTAGTAAGGAATTTACCTCGCAGTATAATAAGTAGATACACACCTTGCATGGACAGTCATCCAGCGCATCTTTAGCACGCCCATACCACTCTACAAGTCTCTTTCTAAAACCATGTGCAAAGTTTCTAATACCTTCACACAAAGACCTTAGTGCGCCACAGAAACATTCAAGAGCATTGCCTAAACAGTTCCCAGAGCGTCCTGCAGCCCACCTGGATCGGCATTCTTTAGCCATGGAACGGCAAATATAGCAAAATAACAAACAGCCACAAACCACAATAACTATTTGGCCCCAATTAAGGCCGTCTGGATTGGTATCTCCGTCAGAAGCCGATGAATTACACATGATTGACTTATGGCAAAAGTCGTAGTTTTTTTCACGTTTCAATTCAGTGCCAATGCACGGGCCATTGTCACACTTGGATGTCGCCGTGCAGTCCTCTGGAAAAAAAACACCAAGAACTTTGTCACCGTAAGTAATAAACCAGGGCTGCCATTTCTCCGGATTTTTCTTAAATATTCGGATTTATTTCTTGTACATGGTAGCTTAAAGCAGGCTGAAAGTTAAGCAGAATGCGCCTTAAAGGGACTCGCAACCGGATGCTGTACTTGTCAAAATAAAATAAAATACTCAAATAAAAGCAAATTTGTGGCAGTATTTGGCTTCTGACATTAAAAAAATATGATCAGTCCAAAAAAAGTCTCAAGAATCGTCACCGAATCTTAGATTTTTAGATATTTTCCATCGTTTTTCTATACCGACTAGTAGACGGTATAGTTGTTGTTGTTGCTTCTCTACACGGGCTCAGACATAAACACGAGCCGAATTACGAAGTTGTATGCACTTTCGATTGCTACACATTGAAATACATTAAATCGATCCGAGATAAACGGATAGTTCCGTGGTCCATTGGTCTAAGCGGTTTCCCCTATTTTGCCTTCTGTCCGCCAATGCCGGGCCCCGGGTTCGAATCCCATTTTTTTTTATTGAAATACATTTTTTTAAACAGAATTTCTTATCCTAAACTAATTCTTCACCATTTATATAAGCGTTTGGCACATATTTACAAATTACTATTTTTAATGCACCATCTGGTTGCGAGTCGCTTTAAGGCGCATTCTGCTTTACTTTCAGCCTGCTTAAGGTAGTCACATGTCAACAAAGCTAGAAACAGGCTACGTGGTAAAGGTACGATTCATAAAAATCGCACTTAAAAAATGCAAATTTGGAAATCTTAGGATTTTTCATATCAACTTAAGGCAGCCCTGAAAATCTTATCAAAGTGTTCATTAGTACTGAAATGCATTTTTGATGGTTTCAATCTTTGGAACCAACCATCTATATAGTCAGCGTCGAGTTTCCAAAACTTTGACTCAGCCCTCATCCGCTCAAGAAGCAACACTCAATAATACCGTAGGAAATTGTCAGTTTTCTATAGCTTTAAAATTCAATATTTGATAACTGTATTAGAAGAAACAATGAAACGATCCAAAATAATATATTTATAGTAAATAAACATCCAACTCTGAAGTAAATACGATAGTCTTCAATTTAGTTTTCAGTTTCAGTTTTCAGTTTTTATTTACAACTAGGCCCAATATGGGCATCAGCGTTAACATCAATAACAAGAAAACAGCACACATCAAACACGATTGACTAGAATGGAATGAGCATAAATGAATGACTAGACAAACATGATATTAAACATCAACCCTAAAAGCAAAGTTAGTTATTATGCGTATTTGGTAAATAATGCAACCCCGACGTGAAAGATCCTATTAAAAAATATCCCACCTCCGGGTCTACACTGAGTGTAAATATAATTATTTGCTCAAAGGGTTAATAAGAAGTAGAGAAAGGCAACTAAATTATTTAACTTCATCCATATTCTTACTTACAAAAATTGCCAGTTTTAAAAGGTCGCCTCTGCAATCATTTTGAAAAATCTGCTCTAAATTAAAAGTGTTCGGTCTCAAGAATATCCTTGGTAAGTAACGTCTTCTTTCATTTCTGAATTTGCTACATTAAAAAATGTAATGAAATTCGTCGCCCAAAGCATCAGAATTACATACGTGACATTTTCTCATGTGGCGATCAATGTTAAAGAAACGACCCCTTTCAATTGGCAACGTGTGATTACTACACCGAAAATGACAGAGAGCTATAGCATATTTTTTTAGGAAGCAACTTGAAGTAGTTTTCGAATTTAAATAAAGATTTAAAAATTCTGTAGGTTGAGCACTTGCTAAGGGAAAACAAGTTCTCACTCCAGAATTGAATATACTGATCCTTAATTCTTTGTTTAATTACAGTACAAAATAACGAGGTTGATTCAACAGACTGAGACTGCCAGTAATTTGCAAACCCTAATAGTTCTAAAGATTTCTTAACATATGTAACCCATGGTGAGTGATATACATCATGATTATGTAACTCATATAATAGTTTATATATCATGTATGAAATTTTATCATGCTTACTGTTAATTAGCCTACACCAGTAATTCAACACTCTATACTGAATAGTTCTGTCCAAGGGGAGTAATCCTAATTCCCCAAACACCATAACACTTGTAGTAGACTTTTTAAGAGAAAGTATCCTTAAAATAAAATCTAATTGAAACTTGAGGACAACATCATTTTGTTCTATACCCCACACCTCTGAGCCATACAATAATATTGGTGAAACCATGGATTCGAACAAATGCAGTTGCATATCTATATCAAGACAAAGTGATCTCGCTTTTTTAAGAATGGAAAACATAGCTTTTCGAGCTTGATCACAGAGATGTTTCTTAGCTTTGTCAAATTTGCCATTAAAGTTGAACTTAATTCCAAGGTAGCTAAAATCATCAACAACCTCTAACTTATTATTGTTAAGATAAAATTCTTCTTTACTCTTGCTTTTGGCATTGGAAAACACCACAATTTTAGTTTTAGCTGTATTAACTTGTAATTTCCACCTTTCACAGTATTCATTTATTGCATCTAACGCAGACTGTAGATCATTGCTAGATTCGGAAAAAGAATGGTATCATCTGCATACAGCAGTAGAAAAAGTTTGAGGTAAACCTCTACAGTGTCATCACTTAAAAATGCACTAAAGGTTCTAACCCACT